>CM068833.1:99029580-99354580 GCA_028554795.2 Sinohyriopsis cumingii | reverse complement strand
AGCGATGACTGGTTTCAATGACCCTTTGGTCTTTGGGGACGTTATGGGTTGGTGTTTGATACAAATTGATATCAAAATAGCACGATCTTTTTAATTCGGACTTTTGCTAACAAATACATTTAACATTCATCAAGATATTTTCAGAATTTCTAATGTTTACACTTCCAGCCCCTAACTACATAGAATCTCATCAAACGTCCTGGACTACTGACAGATTTTCATTTTCTTAGGTACTCGAAATGATCTCCATTTCATCCACCACATTGTAATCTTTTGATTTTGCAGTGAATAGACTACTATCAGACAAAGATATACGACATCAAGAGGAAAATCAATAAATATCATATCTCTTCCCAGGTCAATCTAACTCAAACATATGCATAATTTACTGATTTTCTTTAATACAAAACAAGGCATAAGTTCCTACACTAAACTATGCATTATATAAGATATATAAGATATATATATATATATATAGAGAGAGAGAGAGACAGACAGACAGACAGACAGACAGACAGAGAAAGAGAGAGAGAGAGAAAGAGAGAGAGAGAGAGAGAGAGTAAGACGAACATTATGCATATAGTTTGATGTAATAAATGAAACAGCTGTATGTTTTTAATTATTATATCTTACACAACCACGCCACATTACATTAATATAAGTCTATTAACAACAGCTGCCTGGTTTAAAGTGCAGGGACAACAACACAGACAGATAGACAAACAGATAGTTAATCAGTAATAAAATATCAAGGTTAGGCCTTGTTAATAATGCCTAGCAATCACGGTGTAAGTTAAAATGATGGCTCTTTTGTTACGAGCGTTCAGATCGAGAAAATTGTTGTCCCAATATATTCTGAGAACATAAATATTTTTTTTAATAAAATGTTGTCCACGTCATTATCTCAATTAGTCTTCATAAAAAGATGACAAAAAGTTCGCTTCTCGCTCAAAAAGATATTAAACAAAGATATCTCCGATTAGATTTACAAGGAAACATGCAAAAACTAAATAAATAGCAATTATTCGAGTTGCAAGCTTAGTCAATACTTGACGACACACCCTCTAGTATACTTAAACATATTTATTCACTAGATCATTAATCATGACAGAATTGAATGTACGCGAAAAATGAAAAGGCACGCGAACAATAAAAGGATCGTATGGATAACATACTTGAAGCATGGCACAAGATCTAGAAAAGCCACAAAAAGCCAAAACAAATAAAAGATTACTCCTCCTGTTCCACTCAGTTTAAACCAGTTAGTTCTTACTTTTATTTTCCTTCTACGTTTTGAAATCGTTAAAATTAGTATCGTCCAAATTTCAAGTAATTGAGAGTCAATTCTGTTTTGCATAAGAGCTATAATAGATACATGAAATCTATCTAATGGATCTATTCGAGAGGTAAAGCGGTTAATTACGTTCAAGGCAGTCTAAATTGTATCACACAGTGGGACATTGTTTCTTCTGTTTCTGTTGGGATGTTTGAAGATAAGAACTCACTAGGATCTCCAAGAGATATCGATCCAGTCATTGTATTTGTAACCTACACTGTCTACGAGGAAAACATATTTTACAGATTATCGTATTAAAAAAAACTTATTTTTCCATCTTCTACTCTGACCCAAATGTATGACTGAGAACGATATAGACACATAGTATGTTATTCCAGGCTGTTTCGTTTTATTTGTCTGAGCCAGAAAAGCACAAAGAAAGTTTTGCTTCCGCTTAAAAAATGCTGTTTAGCGATAACAACTAAAAACAGGTATAAAAGCACGACAATACCATCAAGGAGGGCGATGGAAGGTTACAAGAAAATATTAGAATAATTCAAGATGTATAGCTTCGTAATTGACAACGACAATACCATCAAGGAGGGCGATGGAAGGTTACAAGAAAATATTAGAATAATTCAAGATGTGTAGCTTCGTAATTGACAGTCGTTGGTATTATTGTCGAATCTAGTGTCTATGCTAGACTTTATGGCACACATGAAAGAGGCGAATGTAATGATAACTATTGGAGCAAGTGTGATTAAAGGCACAAATGCAGCAACAATAATGCAGCTGGTACACATTTTGATTCCCAAGTTTTTAAAAGTATTTACTGATTACTTTTTTCAGTTAGATTTCTTGCAATTATATTCGTAGGTTTTAAATTAGCACTCATTGAAGTTAGAGGCAAACCTAGTTGTAATGAGATAAATCCATGGAAGTGTCTAATTCTGTTTCATATCATGTAGTCATCTTTTAGTTTAACTTGTAAGCGGTCCGGTTTGTCAGTGTAACAAGATAACCGGGTTGGATTTCGGATTTACAACAGAACAAATTTTGATGGTGATACAAATACAATGTTTAATGATGAATGAATTGAATGAGAAAAGATTTATGATTAATACGTTCGTGTATAAGATCCAAATATTGGACAAGTTAACATCCTCCGTAAAACCTAATAATGCTGCAAATGAAAATATAAATAAGCGACCTTACACAGTACAAGGACAAAGGTGATTGGTTCACAGTAATTTCACAGGACGAAAAAGATTATGTCTTTTACTCAAAAAGTAAAAATGAATTCACTCAAATAGTGAAAAATGAGGTATTTTGCTCAAATAGTAAAATTATGAAAACAAAGGGACATATATCATACAAAGTATCTTTACAATCCTGCAACACTGGGTATTACAAACTCCAAGAATTAGACCACAGCTACAAGATTACACGTATGGAGTTACACACTCCGTCACCAACACACTTGGCTACAAGTCACACTGGTCAATCAGTCAGTCAGTATTCCGGGTAGTCACCGACCAACATTCAATTCCTTGGTCAATCAAGCAATCAGCGCCCACCAATCGGTCAGCAAAGCCCGATCACCTGCTACTCGACCAGCAACACTGTTCACTCAGCTCTACGGCTGCTATGGGTCAGCTTTACAGTTGATATGGTGAACTTCTGTGGTTAGCTCTACAGCTGGTACCACGTCGACTCCAATCAGCTGAAATTAAATCTAACACCATGTACTAAGAATGACACGGCCATCTATGATAACACGTAATACGGTAAGCTATACAAATTACATTATCGGCACGACATTACAAAATAATAAACAGGTTCAGAAGTGAACCTATCCGTGTCCGATAAGAATCCTATGGTACTAAACGTTTCTTAATAAAATGCATTTTTATATTGCTATATAAATCTATTGCTAAGTCACAAACAAAAATAGAAAATATTTGCATTATACTACGTAAGCCGAAGCTACATAGAAAATATACAAAAATAAACGTGGTAGTACAATAGTCATAACTTTTACACAAGAAACTAAAAATAAATCACATACCTATACAGTTGAAGATGTGCAGGTCCTTAAGTAGACCGCTCACAGACAAGATGTTCCATAATGTGAAGATTTAATATTACGGTGAGGCAGTTATACACAGACTATGCAGCCATTCATCGTCTGTGCGCTGGAAGTATTCGGTTCTTCCCGTCGAAAGCACTTCGCACGTGCGGCATAGGATGAACCGAACTCACTGTTTCGAAATATTGTACAATATACATAAATCACCCTCGGGGATCGTTGAACAGAAAAGAAAAAGAAACCCAAGTATATTTATTTAATAAATAAAGTGATTTATACAATTTCGTGACAGTCAGTTGTATGAATTGTTGCTATTTAATGATCCTGTGGGGTAACTTCAACGCATTAAAATAATTTTGAAATTATACATGCCCTGGCATTCAAATTGGTTTAATACGTTTTTTCTCTCTTCTTTTTTCAACTCTTTTTCTATATACGGCTTATCCGGTTCTTCACTATTTAAATAACCCAAATATGATAAAGAAAAAATATTGAATGATAATGGTTACATAAGTCTAAAAAGAATTAAATGCTACTCTAAATGCCACTAGTTGTTGTCTTGATGATGAAGATACAAGATCAACAGAGTAATATCACAACAGAGGAGGAGATGCTAATTTGGTTAATTGTAAGGTTACCCGAAAATGGTGGAACAAAACTTTAATCACCTACCTCAATAACTGTAAAACCAAGAATAATGAATTTTATGAAAGATTTAAAACCGAGGATTTAATAATTGGGCACATTGTCATCATAAGAGGTTAATTACATGATTGATTAAATAAATTTAGTGACTTATATGAAACGAAATCTAAGCTGCATAGTACCTCTGAAAGAGTGTATCTTCTTGAAGCTACTTACTCTAGTACAAAGGCAACTAGTACAAGGTACAGCTATATCATTAATTAAATAAATGTTTGGATCGAATTAACTGGATGATTAAGTCAAAGACGTACTGAATTTAGTTAACTATATGGCAAATTAAACAAAATATGCAACATTGTCTTCTCTTGGAAATGTCAAAGCTAAAGACGGCGGAATCGTCGTCTACAAATTAGCCTACAAGAAAAAAGAAAGACGAGAGGATATTATCAGGCTATGTCAGCAATATCAGTCTGACAAAGAGCATCCACGCGACTAACATTGACGACTCTGTAGGGAATACAAAATATGAGTTGTTTCTGACCATCGATGGTAGTTTGAGTAGTTGGTGGGATGGGGTTGCTATCATCTAAATTTCACAACGTTTCTCGCTGCATTAAGCCCACGCCACAAAGATCGTGTTATTTTCATTGCACATAGTTACTCCCTCACCCTTCCCCCGTAACTATTCCAAAAATTCCTTCAACAATAACTTAGGTCTCCAAACGCGAAAGTAAATATTATCCGAAATTAAAAATTAAGCAAATTTCCCAACTCTTGGAGATATTCAAACCAGAGTGATGAGAAAATATCAAATATGTGACACCTGGAAAAGTGTGTACATGGATCTATCGTACTTCTTTTAATGAAGCCGCTTGATCAAAGAATGCAGGTATACTCCTAGGTGAATTCCGGTAGTATATGCTGTCTTCAAAAGTGAACTAGAGAAGGAAATTAGAGCGAAGGAAAGGGCAACACACGGAACAGGCAACGTTTGAAAGGTTAACACAGGTTAAGCGCGTGTCGATTTTTGTAGCAATCACGTGAACAAGAAATATTGATTTTTAAAACTTAGAACTGTCGCTACTCTGAAATAAACATAGTAGGATAAAAAAAAGGGACTTGGGTATCTTGTGACTATCGTTGAATGAAATATCTCATATATTTAAGATAAGTGTGTGAGCGCAGACGATAAGACTTACGGAAGAAAATTATTTGAAGGCGGAGACTTGCAGTTTGTTCAGATTATGACAGGTTTAAATGGATCTTCATCCATGCACGTACGTCCATGGTGTAAAGTGAAGTCAATAAAGGTGTCAGACATGATTAAAGCAAACCCATGTAACGTTTATTATAATGATACACTATCGATATCTGACACTGAAAATGAACTTATACCTCTGTCCAGAGTGAATGTCCATGCCCGTTCGATGCCGACAAGATCGATTTGGCACTTTTTAGTTCCGGTTTTATTCCTATTGACGACTGTGCTCTATAGTTCTCTGGATAAAAGAAAACTTGGTATTGTTTTACGGCGGGTTAGGGGTTGGGGGCTCCTATTACGCAATTATTCCAGAACTCAAACCATAAGGACGAGAAGGCTAAAGAGTTCGTGATGCCGATTATCTACGCAAATGACTTCACTGAGGCAATCCGTATGTGTGGACGGTCATTGAACAAATGGATGGCCAAAGATGGGGAATCATGCTGGACAGATGTGTCGATATTGGGGGATCAGACCTTAAGTCGATTTTCTTTCTTTTTCTCGGACAAGTTATATTTCATCACATCCGCGAGGATGCGTTACGTTTATGGCGGGACGCGCTGGAGTTCCATGGTTCCATGTGTTCCTCTGCTTGTCTGAAGCAGAATGTGCAACTCGTGATCAAATATTTGACAAACTGCAAAACTATGCAGACATGTTCCTAAAAATTGGCAAATGAAGGATGCATTTGTCACGGAAGAACAGCATGTCTGCATACCAATGGATATAACGGCACATCTGCACGCCAATGGATATAACGGCACGTCAGCACGCCCATGGATATAACGACACGTCAACACGCCAATGGCTGTATGGTGCCGATTAAAGGCCAAGGTCTAAATGTAAATGATCCGAATTGCACAACGAAAACTTACTTAAACCTTCCAGAAAAGCCTAAATATGAAGCATCGGATGATACCAGTTGATAAGTAAAGCTACTAAAATTCTGTAAAAAATGTATATCAAATAAAGGTAAAAATATAAAATTATCAAAGTATTTCGTCTATTCAATATATATATATATATATATATATATATATATATATATATATATATATATATATATATATATATATATATATATATATATATTATATTTCACTCCACCTATACTCACAAAGATGTCAGGTCCCTTATTTGATTTCCACCTACGACAACTATGAAGAAGTCACTTGCTCGTCAGTTGAATAAATTAATGATGACTTGAAAAAGGCCCTTCTGTCAATCTCGCAGTTATATACACAGTACTAAAAGTAAGAACACGCATAGAGCATTGTCCCAGAAAGGGTCTCAAGCTAGGAAAGAAAACATGTGCAGAAAGAAAACAAGAATATTGGAAAAATGGAATATTTTAGATCAAGACTGAAAACAAATAAGAATAATCTCGAAAGATAAAGGCAAGTGAAAGTGTTTGTCATAGAAACAATCCTAGAACGTTTTGATCTAGTGAATAAAATGCTCTCTGTATTATAATAAAACTTTTAATGTTTGAGTGCTTGGAAAAATGTTGCATATATTGTCGGCATGTACTGTACTCGAATATTGAACATATCTTTATTTGAAAATATCTTCGTTATACGTTTCCCCCTGCGGGTCCGGGGTTGTAGAATTGGCCCGACGTGCCTCGCTACGTGTCGTAAAAGGCGACTAAGTAGAGGCAACCTGTTTGCCGTGGGTTGCGTGCCGTGTCGGGGGAGGAAAGGATCCTGGTAGTTGAGCAGTGGCTTTCCCTGCAATACACTACTCTGGCCTCTACTTCTCTTAGACGGGTGGTCGGGATGGGCCCGGTTCCGACAAATCGGCTGGTCACGCCGAGCCCTAGGAGGTCTTTATTAACTTTCTCACCTTCTTTCTCTCTCTCCTTGTATCTCTCTTGATACCACCGTTGCCCCTATATTCTTTTCCTTTATATTTCCCTTTTCCAAGTCTTAGAAGGCTTCCTAGAAGGCGGTGGCTTAACGGGTCAATCGGGGGGTAATTTTACCGACCTTAGAAACTGGCGACTTCAAGGTCAATCAAAGGTAATTTTATCAACTGAGTATGGCATTTGTGTATCCCTGGCACTTGAAAAGTGTCCCCTTGTTGGGCTCCTTGGTGGGTGGGGAGCACGGGTGCTGAATTTTTAATCTAGCCATCATGGATAATTCCAAAAAAAATCAAAATAAAAGATCGAAACCCTTATCAGAGTCTGACGATGAACCATGTAGTGTGGAGTCATTTCCACGCTTCATGGTCATACAGTCAAAAGATGCCACAAAACCGCTTGCCGCACTATCTCCATTTGTCATCGAAAAGCCTATCACAGGATCGATTGGCACACCTAAAAGTGTTAAAAAGTTGAAATCGGGTTGTCTTCTTATTGAGTGTGAGCGACGAGGTCAATCAGACAATATCAGGAAAATGAAAACATTCTTTGATATCCCAGTAACCTCATTCGCTCACACCACACTAAATACGTCCAAAGGCGTGATTCGCTGCCGTGACTTGGCTGGAGTCACCGACGCTGACATCATCGAAGGAATGAAAGATGAAGGTGTCACTGCAGTCCGACGAATACGTATTAAACGTAATAACAATCTGCAGGACACCAACACCATTGTACTCACCTTCAACAGGCCAACTGTACCCAAAGTGGTAAAAGTTGGCTTTTTGCAAGTAAAGGTAGAGATTTACATTCCCAACCCCCTTCGGTGTTATAAGTGTCAAAAATACGGCCATCACGAAGACCGCTGCTCCAAGAGCCAAATATGTGGCCGATGCGGAGACAATGCTCATCAGGAATCTGATTGTAGAGCAACTCCGCATTGTGTCAACTGCGGAAAAGAGCACCACGCAAATTCCAAGGATTGCGATACCTGGAAACAGGAGAAGGAAATTCAGAGGGTAAAATACACAAATAATATTCCCTATCCAGAAGCCAGAAAAATTGTACAGGCAAAAACAGCCCATCCTGGCCCATCCTTCTCCACTGTAGTGAAGAGCAATCCTAAAACAACGAAGGACGCTCAAACACAAACAGAAGCACCCGATTCAACACCAAATTCAAACACCCCCCATTACCAAGCACAGAAAAACACGGCATCTACTCAGACTACATTTAATAATACCCAACAACCTAAATCACCAAAGAGTAAAAAATCTCACGGAAACAGGCAACAAAAGGGGTCAGATGACCCCATCAAACTTTATAACAGGTTTGGAGACATCGAGAGCATGGATGCAGAAGAATCTGCTCCATGCGCCCAAGGGAACTCCAGACCTACAAACAAAAAATTCACCCCCGTACTTCCTCCAGAGAAATAACAAAACAAATTCCGTCTGCGAAAGGTCTAACCTAGCTCCACAATCTTTAATTTAAATTTATAATGAAAAACACTATCATACAATGGAATTGTCGAGGACTTAAAGCAAATTACAATGATATTCTCCTGCTTTTAAACGAACATGATCCTGCGGTACTATGCCTTCAAGAAACATTCTTGAAAGATACAGACAATATCACATTTAAAAACTACTCCCTGTTTAACACCTGCTCTCCAAATGTTGATAGGGCATCAGGAGGAGTTTCTGTTATTGTAAACAACAGAGCTCCTCATAGCTTCATTCCTTTAAACACCAATTTACAAGCCATTGCTGTAAGCGTCACTCTACATCGAGTGATTACATTTTGCTCTATTTATTTACCACCAAACACTAACCTAGTACCAAACGAACTCGACAATCTTGTTCAACAGCTTCCCGCACCCTTTGTTTTACTCGGGGATTTTAATGCCCATAACATTTTATGGGGATCAAATCATATAAGTGACAGAGGTCACAAAGTTGAAGACTTTATTTCTAGACACGATCTGTGTCTATATAATACCAAAACACCTACATATTTACACCCAGGCACGGGTACATACACAAGCATCGATTTGACAATTTGTTCTCCTTCTCTGCTTTTGGACTATGAATGGAAGGTCGCTGATGACCTTCACAGCAGCGATCACTTCCCAATCTTTCTTGTAAATCTTAACTCTACAGTCGATGAAGTAATTCCACAATGGAATTTAAAGAAGGCCGACTGGGCCAAGTTTGAAACACTCTGTAAAACTAGGCTGAATGAGGATACAGTTTTCAATGTTGACGACGCCATTCAGCATTTTACATCTATTTTAATAGAGATTGCAGAAGAATCCGTTCCCAAGTCCTCGCCATATTGTAAAAGAACCCAAAAACCTTGGGTCACTAAGGAATGTAAGGAAGCCATTAAACTACGCCGAGAAGCATTAAGGAAATTTAATAATCAACCGACGCCCGAAAACTTAAATATATATCGCATTGCCCGGGCCAAAGCTCGCCGCATAATCAAAGAAAGTAAAAGAGCATCATGGAAGAAGTATGTTTCTTCTTTAAACTCTCGTTCCTCTGTTAAAAAAGTTTGGGACACTATACGCAAAATAAACGGAAAGAGAAAGCAAAACCCTCTCCGACATCTGACACTGAACAATAACAACTTTAGTTCAAAACGTGACATTGCAAATATTCTTGCTGACAGTTTCTTGAAAAATTCCTCATCATCTAATTATTCAGAAGCCTTCCAAAAACTTAAAACTCAAAAAGAAAAGTCACGTTTAAAATTCACATCCAACAACTCGGAAAGTTATAATCAATTGTTCTCACTATCGGAGCTTAGGGAGGCTTTAGATAAGGCCCATGATACATCCGCTGGGCCTGACGAGATACATTACCAGTTTCTGAAACACCTTCCAGAATCATCATTAACATCTCTTTTGAAACTCTTCAATGATTTATGGATTACTGGTAATGTGCCAAAAATCTGGAAAGAAGCAACTGTAATACCAGTCCCCAAACCCGGTAAAGATAGCGAAGACCCCAACAGCTATCGACCAATTGCACTCACAAGCTGTGTGTGCAAAACAATGGAACGAATGATCAATTCTCGGCTTGTCGGGTATTTGGAAACTAACAATTTAATATCTCCTTTCCAAAGTGGCTTTCGATATGGCCGGAGCACCAATGATCATCTGGTTAGACTAGAAACATTCATTCGCGATGCATTTATTAAGAAAGAACATTTAGTAGCGGTTTTCTTTGATTTAGAAAAGGCCTATGACACGACATGGAAGTACGGGATACTAAATGACCTGAACGATCAAGGTCTAAAAGGCCGTCTGCCCTCTTTCATATCCAACTTTCTCTCCGACAGAGAATTCAAAGTACGAGTGGGCTCTACCCTCTCAGATCTGCACGAGCAAGAGATGGGTGTGCCCCAGGGCAGTATTTTATCTGTGACGCTCTTTAACATCAAAATTAATAGCATCACCAAGTGTTTGACTCCTGGTGTGGATTGTTCGTTATACGTTGATGATTTTCTAATATGTTATCGGTCAAAGCACATGCATACAATTGAAAGACAACTGCAGCAAAATATAAACAAAATTCAAAATTGGGCCAATGCAAACGGTTTCAAATTCTCGAAATCAAAAACGGTATGCATGCATTTCTGTCAGTTACGTAAACATCACGATGAACCGAACCTCACACTGGATGGAACACCTATTCCAGTTGTTGAGGAAACAAAATTTTTAGGTATAATCTTTGACAGAAAACTGACCTTTATTCCACACCTAAAAAACTTGAAAGCCAAATGCTTAAAAGCACTTAACCTACTTAAAGTAGTAGCGCACACTGACTGGGGTGCTGATAGAAAAGTCATCCTGAATATATATAGAACGTTTATTCGCTCCAAACTAGACTATGGTTGCGTTGTGTATGGTTCTGCCAGAAAATCGTATCTTAAAATGCTTGATCCAATTCATCATCAGGGAATAAGACTGGCTCTGGGAGCATTTAAAACATCCCCGTGTGAAAGCCTTCTAGCTGAGGCGAATGAACCACCGTTATCGGATCGTAGAGAAATGCTTTCCGCACAGTATGCTCTCAAATTAAAATCAAACCCTCTGAATCCTGCTTTTTCGGCTGTTTTTCAACCCAAATACAAAACTTTATACGAAAATAAACCAAACGCCATACCTTCCTTTGGCATTAGAATATCATCCAGCCTTGACACTACAAATATAGATCTTTCAAAAATTCAGAAAACATCCATCTCCGAAACACCACCCTGGCTAATTAAACAACCAAAAGTACGTTTTACGCTACACGATGGAAAAAAACCGAAACAAACCCTTCTATCTTCCACAACTCTTACCATGAACTCCTCACCGAATTTAAAAACTACACCAGAATTTACACTGATGGATCAAAGGATGAGGAAAAGGCTGCTGCAGCCTTTGTTTGTGGAAATCACACAACGCAAGTTCGCTTACCAAATGGAGCATCAATTTTTACAGCCGAAATCAGAGCAATAGACCTTGCTCTGCAACATATAGAAAAGAACCGTATTTTAAACAGTATCATCTTCTCCGACTCGCTATCAGTACTCCAGTCACTACACAATAGAAAACTGGAGAACCCATTATTGAAAAACATACTCGTAAAAAATACCGAGCTGAGTGTCTCCCACAATATAATATACTGTTGGTTACCTAGCCACATGGGTATTAAAGGTAACGAAAAAGCAGATCGCGCTGCTAAAATGGCCCTTTCTCAAGAACCATCTGATTTTAAAATACCATATACTGATTTTAAACCTTGTATCAGAAAGTTCTTACGTCAGAAGTGGCAGGCATCATGGAATGATGCTGTAAATAACAAACTTCATGCAATCAAACCAACTCTAGGAGAATGGACTCCTTCCTACAGAACCATTCGTAGGGAGGGGGTAGTCATTGCAAGAATCCGAATTGGTCATACTTATATCACCCACACCCACATACTAAAAGGTGAAGACCCACCAGAGTGCGTTTCTTGCAATGAACCATTCACTGTCAAGCACTTTATGATAGAGTGCTTTGACCTACAACCTACGCGCGATCGTTATTACGTTGTGCATGACATGAAAGAACTTTTTGATAATATAAACATCACTCGTATTATCGAGTTCTTGAAAGCCGTAAATATTTACTCTAAATTCTGACTTTTATGCTATCACCTTGTGCAGTTTTATGCAATATACATACCGTCCCATTTTAATACCTATTTATCATTTTTACATCTCCCGTTGATCTGGAAGCTTTATTTTGCACCGTTATCATCTTACCGTTTTTTAATTTGAACCATTTGTTCTTTTATATTGCTGGTCGATATAGGACCTTTTATAAGTTTTAAAAGATTATAGAAATAATACTTTGTTTGGCGCTAAATAGCCTAACAGTGCCGATGCGCCGTTAAAAATAAATCAATCAATCAATCAATCAATCGTTATACGTTCTGTTTTTAGCATTGTCGTTATGCGTTCTGTTTTTAGCATTGCCGTTATGCGTTCTGTTTTTAGCATTGTTGTTATCATAATTGTGCAGCTTAACCTGCCATGATACACTGGCAGAAAGAAACAGCGAAAGGCGTGCATTCATTGGTTTAAATGATGAATTCCTTAATCATAGTGATTAATGCACTTTTTGGTTCAAGCAAATATAACTTTGTTTATAGATAAGATATTTATATAAAAACATTTGCTCTTAACACGTAATATACAGAAATCAAAATTCGAAGATAGCAAAATTGACAGCCTAGATTAGAATAAAAGAAGCTGTTACATATTGACACTGTAAAATATTTTATTTAAAAATATCTTTTATATTTACAGTATTTTATATCTGTTCTCTGCTTGCCTCCGTGTATATATCATTTACCAGCATAAAGCTGCATTCACATTTTCTAGTAGCAAAAGGGTAAATGAATTTAATGTCACATGGTATGCTGGAGGTCATTTCGTACAGTAAGGTCACTAGTGCAAACATTATTGTGCGTTCCTGGATTTAAACACTAACGGCTGTCTCATACGCTTGGACAGAAAATCCTTCAAGAGGATAGGATTCATCATCATTTTCGGTTAAATAAGTTCTTTATAATAAAGTGTCTATATAAACGTTTGCAGATACATTACACTTTCGAGGGCCTTTAAATTGTGAAATTTAGAACAGTGTACTTATAAACGTTATTTCCTTTTTCTTGACAGCTTTCTGGGACTTGCTCTAGATGGACAAAGAAACGAACAGAAAGAGACAGCTGATTCCTTGATCGCATTGTATTGTTGTCAAGACAGTGTATCTAAACCCAAAGCTACGGATCATAATGAAAAATGGGAATTTGGAAATAATGCCGGAATTATAAGACGCTGACACGTTTACTGTATGCACTTGAAACTTCATTAATCAGATAATTCACAGGATTGCAGATGGAGAACTTCACATCATACGCCAACATTAATTCTACTCTCAGTATAAACCCAAATTACACAGCAGAAGGTCCGAAGCTTAATACATCTTCTAATTTCAACACACATTGTATATTTCAATATGTCACAATAGCACTGATATTGGGTACAGCAGCCAATTTTGCGGTGGTTGTCGTTGTGTTCATGGACAGGCAACTGCACAAGTCCACATTTGTTGTTATCGCCGCTCTCGCTGTGCCAGACGGTATATTCATACTTGCAAATGTTATAGTGTCCTTATATAGCATCATAACTGATAAGCAATGCTGTGGTTTTGGAAGTATTCAGGGAATTGTGGATCCTATAATGGGAGTAATTTGGTTCAGCTCCTCCTTTCATGTTACATTTATTGCTGTTTTGAGATATGTCCTGCTTACCCATCTTCATAAAGCGGAAGCGTGGCTTTCTCTGCACCGTATCGTAATTATTTCAGTTCTTATCTGGGTGGCGGGGGCTGTCGTGATGACAATATTATCTTTAGCATTGAAATTGGGTTTAAACGGACAATCAACTCTCGAGACCGTGTTACTATTAACTTGGACAATTCTTTACTTGATTCCTCTCATCGTCACCATAGTGCTACACGTCATTAAGATTCGGAGAGTAAGATCCAGTGTGAAGTATTCCGGAACCGGAACTCTAGCTAGAAAAAAGTCTGTACTGCGCATGACAAAAGTGATAATTGTCGTAATCATTTTGTTCGGCGTTCTTCCGCTTCCAAAACTTCTACTAACAATGCTTTTCGCTTTTGTGCACTTGGAAATGGAACGCAGAACACGAATGATATTGCAAGATGTGGCACACTTTATATTTATGACAAGCAATGTTATCAATCCAATTTTATATGCATTTATGTCACCCCAGTTTCGAAAAAGGTTTAAAAGATTATGTATGGTTCGAACTGATAGAACAACACATACATTTACTACTGGTATCAAACACTCTCGCAGTGAATAATTTTGTCCAAATAAAATACTGGTAATTTGTTTTGAGTGAGTATATAAATTATAAATAACTAATTTTAAAAGAGCAACATGAAAACTAACTTCGCATCGTCTTGTAATTTGAATGTATGCCCGAATAATTTTACATCTTTGGTATGTGAAGGATGAAGATAAAATTTGTCATGTCTTCGATGGCTCTTATGCAATTGAATTTTAAGTTTGCAAGAGAAGCCTACGATATTTTGAAAGCATAGTTTATCATTATTTCTATTATCACGCATTTGAACATCGTGAAATAAGAATTTGTGATTTCAAATTTGTGATTTCAATTTTGCTTTTGGCATCTCATTCTTTTTCTCAGCTATTTTAGCCAACAAAATGTTCTTATTATGATCTTATCACTTAGATTTACACAAAAAAATGCATGCTTTCATTTGTTAGAATGTATTAAAATGAGAGAAACTAAAACGATACTGATAAAGCTTTTGCTAACTGCGCAGAAAGTGCATGGTACAATTTGTGTGATTTTCAAATATGTCACTATCATGAAGGCACGCTGATATCTAGTCAAATCTGTCACTATCATGAGGGCACGCTGATATCTAGTCGAATCTGTCACTATCATGAGGGCACGCTGATATCTAGTCAAATATGTCACTATCACGAAGGCACGCTGATATCTAGTCAAATCTGTCACTGTCATGAGGGCACGCTGATATCTAGTCGAATCTGTCAACATCATGAGGCTACGCTGATATCATTTCAAACCTACCATGATGTTTTTCTGATATTATGTAAAGATCATCTCAGATCTGTCAATATTTTGAGGCTATTCTAATATCACGTGTTCTATACTTTCTCCTATTTTGCTTTTAGTTTCGGTATGCTGACGCAATTTACACGCCCTAAATACAATTGGAATTGTATAAACAAATGATTCAAAATTTTCAAGACATATTCAGTTTTTAAAATTCATTAACCATTTAGTCTGATAAACTCTTTATACTTTTCGTGTACAGATAAATTTATTCTTTTAATGTATTATCTGCAAATGGAATAAATAAATATGACACATGTTAGAGACAGCAAAGGAATGAACAAATTTATTTGCTTCGTTTAATCAATGTGTTGATGAGAACCTGCCAAATTATGTTGCAGAAAAATGGGAGTACCGATTCATATAATTTGCTCTCAGTATTCTAAGATCCAATCATTTTGGCTTTATGCCGTAATATTTCAGCTGACCTGAAGCAAAGAGATACCTTTTAGAAGCTTACTTTCGAAAAGATGGATATTAATGCGCAAGCCAAAGAAGACGGTATATGCCTTGTCACTTGTATGTTATTTGTAAGGACATAATCGTCCGTCTTTTATATAATGTAACTAGCCTAAATCCGTAACATTGTATCAAGGCGGAATGTGCCAAAACAGCTGGGGTTTTTTTGCAGTCCACGAAACATGTTTTAATTCATTCAGAAACAAATTTAAATAACCACAATGTAAAGAGCCTCTTACGCGAGTGTATATGATTTGTTTACAAATCAAAAGTGCTGGTGTCTGCGCCATTGTTTGTTTACAATAGAAAGTAGTTCCTTCATTAACGTGAATGCTATATGGGTATTGTCGCTCGCGTTCAGCATCGGGGGATATTGAACGATTCTGACAATGTAAAGTTAACGCGGGAAAAAATGAGCATATAATAATCACTGCTACTGACGTGAATATATAACAATAACGGATGGCAGCACAATATAGTTTTGTGACGTCAGCGACAACACACGTATTCAGAGTGCCGGAATTAAACGTTTGAGCTATGGGCAAAGTACTCTGGAAGAAAACAAAACAAGAAGCCTCCGTTTTATCGGCAATTTCATTCGATGAATGACACCGCTATCCTGAAACAACATGAAACATTTAGAGTTCGAGAACCAAATATACTACAGGTTAGAGATAACACTGAACTCTACCTTGAAATAAACCGACAAATTCCCTTAAGAGTAAGTAAGCTTTGAGCTTTGACTTTAACAATGACGATTCTAAAGACAGTGATCACCATTCTCTACTAAGTGATAAACGTTTAAGGACAATATCAGCAGACCGGTAAATAGCTTGCACGCAAAATAATGTTTTTAAACGAGGGTGAATTTAGTATGAAAGTTGCCTATTATGATTTGTCATGTGCATCGTGTTTCTTTAATTCGACTCGATTATGTTTTAACTTACAAAGACAAAGAATTATCGTCCATTTTAATTAGAGAACATCATGTTTCATGCAGTCTTTATTATCGCCATACAACATCCACAGAGGTGCAACATTAAATTGCAGACAGTCCTATTTTCTATGCGAGTTGCAAAATAAAGTTAAAGTATCGAGAGATTTTAAAATGTTCAAGAAAAAGCTTCAAACAACAAAACTTTCTTAGCTATAGTCACCTAATATCTTATACAACTCTTTAATTTCGGAAAGCTTCTATTTTTATTTGGCAAAGATCTCCGAAAATAATTTGTATTTATATCTGACTTTTGCCTCGACACATGTATCAGATCTACTATTCAAGACTACACAAATCTACTTTAAAATAATTGAGAAAATTATAACTTGGCAGCAAGACTTTACCACATATAGGTAGAATAAAACTGATACCCTTTCTCACACTTCAAAATAAAAAATGCTATTCATGACCAACCATGTCTTATTTGTCAGGACAAAATGGCATAGAAGTTCCTCTCGATTTTTTCTTTCTCATTCACCAAATGATAATCGCTCGTCACAGGTAAAGTTTTCAAGCAAAGAATGAAACATTGTTTATGAAGGTAGTCAACAACTCTTACAAGACTAGAAAACGGATTGAGAATTCGTTTTTTAGGTTGTTGTTGTTGTTGTAGGGTTTCACGCCATTTTTCAGCACATGATAGGCTATTTATGGCGGCCAGTATTAATGGTGGAGGAAGAACCCTGGAAAACCCTGAAAGAACCACCGACCCACGAGAAGCTACTGGCAAGCTTTCTCACATACCCACATTGGCTGAATCCGAGACTCGTACCCACGCATACAGAGGTGAGATGGCAGTGATCCATAACGGAGAGCGCTTTAGACCACTCGGCCACTCGGGGTCCCCGTTTTTTTTTTTTTTAGGTATTTAACCTGGTAACTAGTGTGCTCCATGTAACAATTACTATCATGGGGCAACGTATAATAGTCACTTTACTAAGGGAATATTAATTCATCTTTAAACGCTATCGGATAGCGTTAATATTGATGTGCTCAAGAAAAAAAAAAAAAATATATATATATATATATATATATATATATATATATATATATATATATATATATATATATATGTGTGTGTGTGTGTGTGTGTGTGTGTGTGTGTGTGTGAGAGAGAGAGAGAGAGGGGGGGCGAGTTGGAAGTCGATAAGCGGAGCAAATAAAAGTCGATTTTCTATTTTGGTAAATGTATTCGATCCATATTGATTCTCAGTAGACATTCGAAATCATTTCTTATTCCATATTTTACATTGTTTGAAATGTAAATGACTATCCCACCCATTCATCGGCCTTGATTTGCTGCTTCCAATGACAACATGTTAATAGACATAGCTCAGATACATTATAATCATGTATCATCTACCTTTGTCCAACAGCTAAAAGGTATATTTCATTTTGTGTCTTTGTTAATCGATTTTTGGTAAGATGTTTCTTTAATTGTGGCTGATAAGAAGTATACCTCTCTTTTTTCAGTTCAAAGAGTATACTGGCTTTCCGCGTTGTCCTACTGACGGGGGAGGTAAAAATTTAAATAGGAATTTAAAGACAGCCGTTCTTTTGATGCAAATAGATGTTGATCAATTTAGTCATTTATAAGTTTTATAGCGTAGGACCCAATCAGTCAGAAAGCAAGTCCATTTCAATTAATATGCGTTTTTTTTTTTTATTGTCGCGCATTGGAGCTTGTACATTGGATCGGAATACTCTGAGTAAATACATCACCAAGACCTTGGTATATTTGATTGTGATGCATCGGATATCATTGAACCCTGACTGACGTACCTGACTTTTTATAATTCTATGTCGATACAGAGTTAATCGTGTACGTTCTTTTATCTTGACCGTGTGCCTGTTTCCGAAACTTATATTGCGATGACGTTTGCATTGGTAATCATGTCAGCTGATGTGTATTTGGTTTCTTTCTCATCCATTTCTTACCTGCATTGTGAATCTGCGGTTATCGTGATGCCTATGGAGGTTTTGTGTATTGCTACTCAAGTGGTTGGTTGATTTCGATATTAGCTGAGAGTAATGTCGCGTATGTTTTTTTTTTTTTTTTAACTAAGACGTGTAAAATACACACACAATTCTCAATTAATGGGAGCCACAGTCCACCAGTTTGCTAGATAATTACACGAAGAGAAAGACATGTTATCTGTGAAGATGTTGCATGATCTGTTCATATCATAAACAAGAAATATAGAGGTTGTGCATATTTTTAGCATATCTGATCGCAGAGAACACACGATGGAATGGAATAGTTTTCGGTAAGGCCAAATATGAAAATGTGTGTGATTCTGGTTACATTGGAAAACCAATGAGGATAGGTAGGTCGGAACGACCTTTTTGTACTTGCTTTGGATTTTGCTGGTCATGACGGACTTAAAAGAAGCAACTTTTAAAAGTAGAGCGTCATCCGCATCCTGAATTGAACTTCGATCGTAGTTACATCTGTTATTTTTTAGAAAATAAAATTAGGGTCGGTCGCGTAACCAGAACCACGCATACTTTAATATTTGGCCAAAAACGCGTGTTGTGTATTACACTTGGATGCATATACTGCTGCTAGATTCTCGGCATAGATCTTATGAAGTTACACATAATTTACATTTGAACGAGATTATTATACATCGAGTATGCACCCCGTTCATGGAGAACCAAAGCGATATTTCCGTTCTTATGTTTTAATACACTTAAAGCTTCATTTCAGCAGCAGAGAGGGTGTACAGACCATTTGCTTGAAAGTCCATTAATGAAATTATAACTTCATAAGAAAAAAAATTAAAAATACAAAGTCAATAACGCCAAACCGATGCCTTTAACTAAAACCCACGAATTTCTCTAATTGGGTCAGCTCATTTTGTTACTTCATCTTTGTCGTTCGTGTTTTCAAAATTGTATGCGTGTTCGTTTACCCACCCGGACACTCATTGTTGGTGCACCCTCCCTGTTGCTATCTTTTTATCAAAATTTTTTATCAAAACCTATACGATATCTTGACCGAGGATCATGTAAATTTTTTGTTATAAATCCGTGTGGAGTAGCTTGTGCTTCTGAAAAGAAGTTTTTAAACTTAATCATATCCATATCCTCTGAACACCAACTGTGATGAATATTTCGCAGAGTATGTGTATCAACTCCATTAATCACAACTAAAATAATGCAGTTATCTCTGATGACTTTAGATATTTGTGTATATCGCTGGGTATCATAAATCACATCAGTATCGGTTTGGCGTTCTTGACCGTGTATTTTTCATTATTTTTTTTCGAATGAAGTTTTATTTTTCATAAACGGACTATAAATCAAATGGCCTGTTCACCCTCCCTGCTGCTATTTCCTTCAAAGACTCAACTATTAATTGTTTTACTAGAGGATCATAATGGTAAAACAAACATGTACTTGGGCTCTTATGATGAAATACTTTCACAAACGAGTCAAAAAATAAAGAATTGTTCAAAATGTCCATCACAAACATACAAGATTAAACATGACGGTCTGTCCACCCATTGTCATTATGTGCGTGTGGACGATTTGGATTTTTAACGTAGCTTTAACAATTGTTTAGTCATATCGCTACGATGTCTGCATTGTGGCAGTTTATAGTGATGTTTAGCACTGGGGCATCATGCCACAGACACGTATCATGATGTCCCACCCAGAGCAGCAGAGGGGGCGAATCGGACATTTTGTCCAATCGTTATTTTGCTTAATTATTACTTTCTGCACTCAACGATCTAGTGTCGTCAGCGCCTGGTAAAAAAAAAACGACGACGTCGTTGGGGGATCGTCCAAACGTCATTTGGTTTAATTAACACCTTCTGCGCGTCGATCCCCAGCGTCGTCAGCGTCCGGTAAGCACGTCGACGACCGCGTCGATGTCATTGCCCCCTCTGCTGCTAAGTGGTTATTTACAATGAAAGTCTTTATGATCTTACAAACAGAGTGATCACTAACTCCTCCTCTTGCAGATCAATTAGGTTATTTGACTGATCGGTAATTTTAAAATTAATTCTCGTTAAAAACCGATCATGGCATCGCATATAGACCGGATTAATCGGACTCTCAACGATTAAAAATCCCGGAGGGGCTGTTGGTGAAAACGAATAAAGGATATATCCCTGTTGAGCCTGATTTGATTGCTTGGTATCTACCTGGTAACTTCCTTCGATAGCATCACACACTAGATTAATCGCTATCACCGATGCAATATTTACGTTGTATGGAGCAATATGCCTACCACCATCTCCGTTATCGTGTCTGAGGATAGTTGATGGGGGGGTGTCCGCGGGTGGATTCTCAGGCCATCCTAGTATGGTTCTTATTGAACTGTTATAAATATCAACCATATACCCCGGTGTGCTTATTTCAATCGTCGACGATAACGTCGGTTCATGAACCGTAATAGCGATTTTTGATTCCTTTCCTGTGATCGATTTTATCCTGCGTTGAAATTCTTTATTGATTTGCTCTATTTGGTATGACCCAGTTGGTATTGTAACCTCCTCCCAGTCTGGGGTCCCATCGGGTTTATTTGTCCGTGCAAAAACCAGCGAGTTATTAGGTTGTTGTCCGTTAAATGCGTCCGCTCGGATATTAGGCCAACTGTGATATACTCGCAATTTTGCCAGTGCTATTTCCTTTACTGGAACCGGTGATGGAAAGTTTACACTGAATTCGGGTTTCGTTGATGTTATCGATATCATATTTGTTTGTACCGGAGTGGTGTTCTCCGCGATCCGCTGAAGTAATTGAGACCCTTCGGGGTTCAGCGACATTATTATTATTCGTTGTTTTTAGTGTCTAATTTTAACAACCAGGTGGTTTCGGCTTCCAGTTGAAAATCCTCGATTTTTGACATCGCGGAGCTATATAACTGGACCATCGTGGAGAATTCAACATCGGATACGAACAAATTATCAATCGATAACGAGATCAACCCGGATAATTTCGAGTATGCGTCGGATACTATTTGATGTTTTACTGTATACTCGTTGAGTTTTTTCTGAAAACACGATGATATCTTCCTAGTGATTGCGTTGGCAACTCCAGCAACTGTTGTCATTGCGGAGACAGCGATTGGAACAGCGATCGGGGTTATCGTGGTCACCGTGGATAAAATAACACCGGCGCCAGCTACTATACCCGACACCGAGTACACGACCGCGTCGATGGCGGTTATTTTACGACGGTATTTTTTTATTTTTACACGGTATTGTTCGGAAAGCGTTTTCAAGTTCGCGGAAAATTCTTTTGCGGTATCGAATCGATATTGATGTGACGTCGGTGATACCTCTGATTCAACTTCCTTGGTGGTCATTTTTATTTTAAAAGAGCTAGTGTTTTTAATTACTTAGATTCGCTGCAAATTCCACATACCATGTAATGTTTGCCCGGGCTAGATTTCTATCAACGGCATAAATTGTAAACTGTTCAGTTGCGTTCTTGTCTATAATTGTTGATATTGTATTGTTAAACCCGGATGAACTCGACGATAATATATTAAACTGCATCATTGAAACCAGTGTCAATCGATAAATGCCCTTAACAGTTGCGGTGATATTTACTGTATTCTGTGTAGGAGTCCAATCGAATGATCCATGCCGAATTGTGTATACTGTGTTGATGATGTTCTCATGAGGGATTTTTATTTTTTCGAATTGCTCTGCTACTCTCGGTAGTCCGTCTTTAATCGCTTCAACATCAGTTTTAATCGTTCCTATTTCCTGTATATGCGTGTCCACATCTTTTTTGTTCGCTGCAACCCTAGTAATGAGTGTATTTATTTCCTGTATATGCGTGTCTATACTTTTTTTGTTCGCTATAACATTAATTTTGAGTACTTCTATTTCCCCTTCATGCACGTCTATACTTTTTTTGCTCGCTATAGCATTAGTGTTAATTGTTTCTATTCTCTGTCTATGCGCGTCTACATTATTTATGATCGTTACAACATTAGTTTTGATTGTTTCTATTTCCCGTGTATTCTCGGTCATACTTTTTTTGTTCGCCGCAACATCAAGTTTGATTGTTTCTATTTCATATGTATGCACGTCTATACCTTTTTTGTTCGCTGCAACATCAGTTTTGATTAATCCTATTCCCCGCCAATACGCGTCTACATTTTTTTTGTTCGCTTCGACATCAGTTTTGATTGTTCCTATTTCCTGTGTATGCGCGTCCACACCCTTTTTGTTCGCTTCAATATCAGTTTTGATTGTTCCTATTTCCTGTGTATGCGTGTCCATATTATTTATGATCGTTGTAACATCAGTTTTGATTGTTTCTATTTTCCGTCCATGCGAGTCTACATTATTTATGATCGTTGCAACATTAGCGCCGATTATTTCTATTTCCCGTTCATGCGCGTCTACACTCCTTTTGTTTGTTGCAACATCAGTTTTGATTGTTTTTATTTCCTGTCCATACGCAGTGATATCATTTATAGTTATTGTAATCTCATCCGGCTTGGTATTTTTTTTACCAAAGAATTTATCAAAGTTGTCATCGATCCTGTTAACATTTTTTCGCAACGGGGGTAAATTGGCCGACATCTCCATAAGATCCGAAATAGCATTTTTTATTTTTACAAGATTTGGTTCGTCTGCCGTCGGGGGTCCCCGAAAAAATCTTTCGACAATGTCTCGCATTTCGCCGATGTGCGTTATTATCGACCTGAACTGTTCTCCCTGCAAGTTAAATTCACCACGTAAACCCTTTAACGAATCCGACATGGTTATATAATTGTTGCCAAGTGTACTTATTTTTCCATTTATCGTCAAGATGGATTCACCCGGTTTGAGTCGTCCGTCGCTGGTATACAGCGCGATAGTGTCCTCGGCGGCATCACGCTGTCGTATTAAAACGTCATTCAGTGACACATTACCGGATTTCAATTTACCCTGGCGGTCTTGAAATACAACTATTTCGCCCGGGTCAACACTTGTTAGATTCAACATATCAGCGATTTCATCCTCAATTAGTTTTTTTATGTCGGCGGCGGTCGTTTCCGTGGATTCTTTCAGCGCCGAAACCGGTCGCCCCCAGATATCAATCATTATTATTGTAAATGTTATTCTCTAAAATCCGTTGAGCTTCTACGACCCCACTAGTGTATTCGTTTACAACCACATGAGGTGGTTTCCGCGATGATGAAATCGCCGCAAGTACGTTCAATACCTCGCGGCCACATATCGGTGGGTCACTTAATCGCTGTGTTGGCAGCGTGGAATAAAAAACCCGGGCTGAACACGCCCGGGCTGAACACGCCCGGATATACCGCATGAACTCTTTCGGCGGGGCTAACCCGTATGAATCAAAATAGACGATCGCACGCGGATCAATCGCGTACGCAACCCAATGAGTTCCCGCTCCGGAGGACCCATCGAGGTTAATTATACCGGTTTCAATATTCCTTGGTGCCGCCGGTAATTGATCCCTCATAAAAACACCTCTGAAGTTTTTTATCGCTAACGCGTTTGCGGCGTCTATTAAATCAAAATTAGACATTGGAGTCATTGACTCAGGAGTCATTGACTCCCGAGTCAATAAACGGTTCCCGGTAGTCTTAGACCCTTTCCCGAGTACCATGAATACGGGGTTCCCGGTAGTCTTAGACCCTTTCCGGCCACGGGTCGTTTTTTTTTGTAGCCTTTCCCGGTTGCCTTCTTTAATGCCATTCCCGCCGCGGTACCAACGGCTCCTAACGCCGCCGCCTTAGCCACTGCTGGGGCCGCCGCGGCAATCAATGCCGGAATCGCAGCTAACAGCGGAAATATCCCACCGGTCTTTTCCATGTTTTTAATTGCTGCGGCTGAAAAATCTATTTGAACACCTTTTTTATTCTTAATCGCGTCATTGAAATGTTTTATTTGACGCGCCGTCAACGATATCTTATGATTACCACCCGCCATCTGCGACGGCTTCAGCGTTATTGTGGTCCCGCATTGTTTAGCCGACTTTGATCGTAATTTCTTGACTTGACCATCAGTCAACTCTACACTGACGACACTATACGACATTTTATTGTAAACGCGTTTATGCTTTCAATTACATGTTTTCCACTGGCGCATCAACGATTCTCATTCGTCCACCAACGCCTTCCAACAGCATTGATTTATCGCTGAGAATGACAGCAACCGCTCTATAATTAACACCAGCCGGGGCTATACGAGCTCGGAAGTGTATATCAACGACGGATTGTCTCGTTAAATCAAGATGTTCCAGCGAAAAATAATAAATCGGATACAGGTTTTTAAAATCAAGTTGTGATATTTGCAAACCGGTGTCGACGTTTTGATCACGACCCATATATGACAGCAATCGATGATACACACGTGCGACATGGTTGTCACCGTAATTAAGCTGTATATCCTCGGATGGTTCCTGTTGTCCGTTTATTCTCAGCGAAACCTCCATGACTCCTAATCGATCAAATATCATATGGCTGCGTTCTTGATTACCCAATCGTTCCCTATTCTGTAGCGCTATGAATATATGACGCGGGGCTGAAACACCCTGTTTTGATGCTAGGTGCCATGTAAACGTATCGGCGACGTTATCCTCTTTAGCATCAGTTGTTACCGCTAGCCAACTCAACAGCGATTTCCCTCCCTGTTCCATAAATGCTAACAATCGTGCTTCCGTGGTAACTGATGGAGTCAGCACCGGCATCCACAATGCCATTTTAGTTAAAATGACTTTACCGGCAGCGACGCCAGCAGCATGCCATATTGCATTGTTATCATCGCCCCTTCGCGTCAGCGCGATTGTATGCTTAGCCCCATAGACAACTTTTCTAACATTTCTGCAGAATCCAAATATGTGATGGAGTGGAATCGCGCATGAAAACTTTCGGCGTGGTCCTTGCAACATTCCTATTCGTGTTGCAAACCCTAGATTAAAATTATCGTTAGTACTTTTTATGATATTGAACTCAGCACCCGGTCTTGTTCTGCGGTCTGGGTTGGCTGCTTCAGTTTGATTAGGAACTGAAGTATCTCTTTCCACCAGCACGTTAATGTACTGAATATGATCAGCGTTATCGGTGGAGTCCTTCGCAAACATCATAGATGGGCCCGCCGATCTTGTATAATCATCCGAGTATCTCGCCAACCCAATTATCGTCGTTGCAACATCAACCTCGCGTTCTATTGATTCAATTTCTCGCCCGTCAATAAGATATCTGGCGCTCTCAAATAACGCCATGATACCGTTGTTGACGAAGCCAACTCGAACACGATGGTCATCTGCGTATGGTGCATTATCGGCGGCATTTGTCACGAGTTCTCCCTCGATTTCGATAAACGCTTCACACGGCAAAAAATATTTACTGGTATCTTGGACTTGAAGTTCAATTCGCGATCGTAGGTCGGGTTGCGCTGCATAATAAGAATAATATTGATAATCACGGACAGAATCATCCCTGCGCACTGGGGCGTCCATATCAAACGCGGGGTCAGCGGTTCGCGCAAACATTCTATTATTTATCATGTTGATGTTTTCAATTGCGATTTTTTCGTCGTAGACCACTTCCCGCTATCGCGTTCATGAGCGCGTTGGTTGCCGCATCGGCGGATGGCGAAGTCGCCAACGACGGAGTCGCCGCCAACGACTGAGTCGTCGCCAACGACTCTAATTTTTCTTCCACGGCGTTATTTATTACTTTACTGACATTTGCAGGCATCACTGTAGTTGATGGCATCTGTTTTTTTCTTGAAAATCTCTTGGATTTCACCAACGACATTAGTTTGTTCCGCGCGGCTGAAAGCGCCTTTCCGGCAACATCTCCAATAGCGCTGATTCCCTTATCACGAATAACATCAATAGCCTTCATTCCTAATTGTTTGGCTAACGGCGCTACTTTTGGAGCCATTCTTGTAAATAACCCCGCAATGGTGCTACCGAGACCATCTCCATAGTACGCGCGGTAAACAGGCAATCGCGAGTTTACCACGTAGACGAGTACTGGTTTATCATGGTTGTAGTGTATGATCATCCTTATTAAAAACACCAGTTTTCCAATTAGTGATTGACCCCCTCCCCACCGCCGTGTGGAAAACCGGAATAAATTTTATCAAAATTTCCTTGGGTTTTTGCCCTCGATAAAAATCCGGTTTTTTTCTGGTTTTTTCTTGATTTCTAGTCATTTTTGGTCGTTTTTTGTTGCCTATAGTCGTTTTTTTCTCGATTTTTCAGAAAAACATCGATTTTCTCTAAATGATTTCCTTGGGTTTTTGCCCTCAAAAAATGGCCAAAAACAGTCAAAAAACGGTCAAAAACAGTCAAAAAATGGCCAAAAACAGTCAAAAAACGGTCAAAAAATTAACAAAAACGATAATTTTATAATTTTATAATTTTTTTAATCATCCACGAGCTCGTCTATGAGCGTTCGATATGCATTAATGTCCATAATACCGCCTGCAAATAAACGCTTGCAAATATCAGCGGCCTCATTGATTATTTCCGTAGAGTTATTTCCGGCTCGTTTTCCTCCGATTAGTACTTCCAGCCGTGATATATCACTGAAAACACTATTAGGACAGGTAACGCCGTAGGATTCTTTACCAACAGAGTATCCTTTTCCTTTTTTTGGTGTTATACTCTTAACTTCCTTGTGGAATGCGTCGTAATCGGATTTACTACGATGTGGTAATGCATCTTTATGTTTACTTGCTAAATACACTATTCTTGCCCAGTCCTTTAACGACTTTATATTTTTCTCGTAACCGTTATTGATATGCTTCTTATCTCGTATGCTCTTAGCAAAATTGTTGGCAGTAAAATTAATTAATTCTTCCCTGTTGCTGAAGCCTCTAATTTGATCTATTGTGCTCTTCTTGAGTACAATACGGGGTATATTCCCCTCTTTTTCTTCCGGTATTTCTTCTTCTGGTATTTCTTCTTCTGGTATTTCTTCTTCTGGTTCTTTCGCAGTAGCGCCTAGTTCTTCCTCGTCGGCCATTGTAACATAAGGTTCTTGTGGTTCGGTTATAGCGAGTGGTGGTGACCTCCGTGTTGTAGCAGCCGCTATTTTTGCAGGGAGTGTTTCTAAAGACCTTTTTGTTTGTTTTGTCTCTGCCGCTATCTTTTCAAGCGCACCAAGAACGGGTACAGTTACCGCCGTAACATCCTTAGTCGCTTTAGTTACCGGGGCAAATAACTGTTCACTTCCAACAGCAAAATCAGTTTGCATTTGTTGTCGCGTTTGAAGTTTCTCTCTCACTCTGTCTCGTAACGGTATAAACTTTATAAGCGCTGCTAGCCGCTCTCTGGCTAGCCGAGTAGTAAGTGATTCACCTACCATTATTGTAAATTGATCTGCAATTTCAAATAAAATTTTCCGCCGGGTCTTTCCATGGTGGCAGAAATATATCGTGTCATTGTGTACATCACATATATATAATGTTACATTTGTATGCCGACTTCGTCACGCGACGTGGGCACAGGTAACTTCAAGCTGAGGCTCCCCACAGGGGTTTCGTCTATGATCCTCCTAATGTTTTTAATCTTACTAGAGATCTCGCGGCGTTTTTCATAAAGCTGCCCGAGTTTTTTTCGTATTGTTTCAACGGCAGTGAATAACCCAATGAATACGCTTACGTCATTGCCATACAGGTTCTCATTAATTGTATGTTGTAATCGTTTTATAAAAGAATACTCGCGGGCTAGCGTAAAACGCCCTCGCTTCGATTGTTCGTTTATAGCCTCATAATCGGATAATATTTCCTCGCTGTTGAGCCTATCAGATAATACAATTCCTTGATTTTTTAATTTTGAAATCTCAGTTAATATATTATTGATGTCTTGGAAATCCATATTCTTATAAACATCTTATTTCTAATATCAAAAATTTTATTAAAATCTAGGTTTAAAGTTTAATAAAATTATTGGGGGTCATTTTTGACCCCGTTTTTTGTATGGACAGTACAATGCCGTAAATCTCCACTCGAGTGTTGTGGCAGATTGCAGGCATACATGGACAGTACAATGCCGTAAATCTCCACTCGAGTGTTGTGGCAGATTGCAGGCATATACATATACTTAATTATGGACAGTACAAACAATGACGGGGGCGTGGTTTGCACTCAACCGAACCAAAACGCAACCCATGAAAATCAATCATGGTTGCGTAGTTGGAAAAAACCAACCGCGCACACTATGAATGATAGTGTGGGCTGCGTTTTGGTTCGTTTTGAACTTCAACGAAGGGGGTTTTATCCCCTCCCCCCCAATTATATAGAAAAAAAAAACATCTGACCGTTTCCCGCCAGGCAATTGCCCGCTGCGAGGCGCGAACCCGTAAATTGTTGACTCGAGTTTCATAGTCAAACATGTTTGCATTGGACTACGGACCGCACCTAACAAATAACGAGTTTTTAAAAAATATAAGCACGTAATGCGTTCCAGGTGAACGCGCATAGGTAACTTATTTACATTGAAACAGACGACTATTTGCAAATCACGTGACAGCATAACTCTATCATGGTGACTTCGTCATACCCTCACGAGTTATCCCCCTTCAAATATGAAAATTGAATTCTATGTCCGTTTTTACTTGAGAAAGCTGTTTGATATACTCGTTCTGCAACAAATCGTACTGAGGCGCTACAAATGTCAAAATATTTTCCTGCCTCATTCATTGACTGAAATATTTTTTCCTCGTGCGTTGACGTATCAAATGATTTGACGCCCCTTGCTGCTTTTGAGTACTTACCAGTCTGGCCTTTTTTAATATTTTCACTCTGAGAGATAGCTTGCAGATTACACAGTCTGTTATTTTGATAATTAGAATCAATGTGATCAATAACGAGACTATCTTTGATCAATCCGTGGAAACATTCATAGATGATTCTGTGACAGAGATATTTTTTCCCTCCAGCAGTAAACATTAAATACCCGTGATTGTTTTTCCATCCAACCGGCTTCTTCAGTCTGCGGTTTCTAACAATACCGTCGCGAGATGCCTCGTAATTGACGAGCAGGGGATGCGGCTGAAATTTTTGGTCCATTTATATAATAATACTACTTGTCTAATTTATTATTTGGTTTAATTATAAACCTTTCAATGTAGTCTTGGGGGGTTTTGATGACGAAGTCGGCGGTGGGGTCAATGACGGCGTTTTTTATTCGTTTATCGTAATAGCGTTTTAGTTCCCTGTATCGCTTTCCGCCACAATTAATACACAACTGCGATTTTCCTCTTACACCAACGTGACAAACCAAGCACGGGAGGGGGCCAAGAGAACCATTACGAACGCTTTGTAAATGATACCCGCAGAATTCACCTCTACATGATTTATTGCACGGGGTTATCGACCCAATCATCAACCATTTGCATTTATTCATTATACTATATTCTTTTATTTAAATACTTGTTTTAATTATATGGATGAGTTTGAGAGATTAGCAGTAATTAAGCCCTGGAAAAATATTAGGTTTAATCTCGATAGAGTCCTCAAGGACACACCAAAAGCGTTAATAAACGATAAAACCCTGTTGAGTAAAATACGCGATTGTATCGGTGAATTCAAGCGTGATGGTGCATCTCATAGTTGGTCAACATTTCGAATTGATGGCGTTGTTGATGCTACCATGAACGACAACCGCGCAGCAATGATAATATCACAACTTGACGGTAAAAAGTATTTCTTCAGAGTAAAATTCATTGTCCGGGTGGAATCAGGTGATTGGATCATACGTGATAAATTTGAACCAGTTCTCAGCGACAAGAAAACAGTCACTGTTAGCCGCGACTCCAAGCCGGGGTTGTTAACCGGAATTGACAAACCATACTATGAACGAGCGTATCCTGAAACAGCAGTTGTTTATGGAATATACCCGTTAAATAAGAAACCTGATATCGGAAAACTGAAACCAATGAAACAGTCAACTGGGATAAATTGTGTAGCAGAACGAATAATAGAGCATTTTACAAATGCATGTCGAGGAAACAAATTGACTGATTTACGACGTAGCAAAATCAACCAGTGGGAACTAACCGTAAAAGAGCGTGGAGCAACCATCAGCGACATAGCGAGATTAGAAACGTCGTTGAGATTTCCAATAACCGTTACAACGATAACCGGTGAAGTATTATACGAATCGAAGTATAAATCGAAGGGAGCCCCAATCAAAATTATTGATCATAACGAACACGCATGGACGCCCGCGATCACAATATTTCCACGGGATAGAACAGTAAAGTATATACCCGAAGAATTCCTGGGAGAACAATTCTCCAGGGATGGTTTTCTCGCGGAGAGGAAACTATTTGATGCTATTGCCTACTTGTGTAAAAACGACCCTGTATCAGTGTGGTTACTTCGCAGCGCTGAAAACGATGCGGATACCTTTGATCAGTTTGTAAGACCAAACGGCGAATTATATCGCACTGAAGCATTTCACAACAGGATGAAAAAAACCGCCATAGAATTTGAGGAGCATGATGAACAACTGCTAACAAATTGTTTTACGATTCCATCGGTTGTAGCTCATGTTGCAGCAAGGAAAAATGCGTGGAGACCAACGCGCAAGGAATTTCTGCCGGATGTACAATCCAGTTGTTTGGAGTATTATCACGGTGGATTATGGAACACTGAATACAACCGCGACGCTATGATCTCGGTTGATATGGTTGCCTGTTATCCAGCGAGTTTTCTCGGGTATGGATCCGCCGCTGAGTACTTTAGACGATTTGGACACCCCAGACATGAAATGACTCGTGTTGCTATTAATGGACCACTGCCTGATTTTGATTTAACCGGATTCGCTCGCATAGTATCATTTGAATTCGCGGCAGGACTCCATCGCTGTTGTTATATTTGGATCGGTAGACACATGGCTGAAAAGAAGTGGCTGCCAATAGCGCTGCTACGGTATATGATTGATTGTAGCATGCTTGTTTCGTTGATTGTCAGTGACGCGATTATATCATACCGGGCACAGACTGAAGTCTGGTTACCAGAACCGGAGCGTCTAGATAGCATAATTGACGAGTCCAGAAAAAACATTGATGCCGACGAGGAATATATCATCGAATGGTCCAGGAGGATATTTAACCAACGAAACCGCGAGGCAAAAGATCTCGGTAGAAGAATAATCGGTAAGTTCACACAAGGTGGAAAAAACCACGACTACAAACGATATTGCTCACGGCTGATTATAGATGACGCAGAATATGATTTCGTAATCAAGGACGCAGTGGCAAAAAATAGATACGTGAACTGCAAAACAGCTTTCTTGTCCAATGGAACGAGGTTGGGTACAGTTGTTACCTACAGCGATGGAGACAGCCCGGCGTATCCACATTTGAGGGCGTCTATGCTGGGTTATGCCGCTATCAATTTATTCTCGATGATAAATAGATTCCCCGATACCGCGGTTAGAGTAGCCGTTGATTCGTTTTATGTTGACGTAGCGTATAAGGGAAACGTAGCCGAGTTTACTAGTCCGGACGAGAGTTGGGGTACATGGAGAATTAAAAATGAAATACGACGCGATTATTCCCCGTCAGCAGATGTCACCGTTGAAAACAACTACTTACGCGGTGATAAATTGTCAGAATGGTCTAATGCACCATCGTGTTCTGATCCAATTTGTAGACACAAGACGGTTTATTTAAGCGGCTGTGGCGGGTCAGGAAAGACGACTCGGGCAATTGAATTATTTCGAACGCGGGCAAGTATAATCGTGCTTACACCGACCCATAGACTAGCGCGAGAGATAAAACAACGAAATGTTGACGCCGTTACTTATCACAGCTTTTTTCGATACAGCGGCGGTGAGTGGACTCCTGATCGAATGGGTGAAAAATTTATTCCCGACATTATCATCTGGGATGAGATATGTACTGTTTCGTTAGATACTTTACAAATGTTTCTTGAGTGGTTGTTGCGCGCGAATACAGCGGTAATCATGTGTGGGGACCATGGCCAACCACCACCATTTGTCGGCGAGGGTCCACATGATTGGTTGAGCGGGTTCGTGGACTATTATGAAGAAACCGATACTGATTACCGAGCACTTGATGAACAACTGCGCGAGGTTAAAAAATTAATCAGATTACAGCCGGATAGAATTCAATGTGAAATAATCCGCGAGGTGATTCCGGAAACGCCGTTAAATGAATTCTGGGAAACATGGAGACCAAACGATTTGATTGTAGCGAGTAGAAAGATAGTCAGAGACACACTTCAGCGGAAGTTGTTTACGTTGCATAAGGAAAAGTTTCCAACGCGTCCAGTGCCGTTATGTTATAGACCCGCGGACACACGGCGGCAGAACATTGAAGTTGAAATTCCAGGCCGGACAGAAAAACAAATTCTCGTGCTGAATGATATCGTGCTCGTTGATATCGGTGTCGTCGAGGACGCGCTACGTGCTGATAAATCCCCGTGGACGCTAGGATACGCAACAACAATACATTCCTCGCAGGGACTAACCATCACGGACACAATTGTTTGGATAGTTGATAATCGCATCGAATGGTCGAATCTAGTCTATCTTGCAGTGTCCAGAGTACGAAGGATAAATCAGCTTCGAAGAATTGTTATTGACGAAGCCACCGACGAAGCCGGCGACAAAGTCACCATCGATGCAAGCGTCATTGATAGAAAACTCTCGGGTTACCGCCAACAGGATAAAAAAAACAGCGGCGTTTTGATATTGATGCCGAATTAATAATCTCGCTACGACAACAACAGAATAATCACTGCGCGAGTTGCAATTGTATAATGAGTTGGCGTTATTCGGATAAAGACACTCGCCAATTTACCGTGGATAGGATCGATAACAGTCTCGGTCATGTCAAAAACAATGTGAGGTTGACCTGTCTTGAGTGCAATAGACGCAACGGCGCTAGTTAAGACCACGTGGGGGCAATTGAGTATCGTTAGGTATCACTTGTAGTTGCTCGCGTGTAAATCCGCGCTGAGGAGCAGTTGAATCCAGTCTATAGATCGGTGGTCTACCAGTTGATCGTGTTATCGTTGATATGTTATGTGTGGTAACACTCCAAATAGGATCAGTAGCTCTTTTTTTACCGCCTTCAAGCTCTCCTGGTTCATATAGATATCTAACAGTGACATCGCCAAGAATCGGCTTGGAAACGCTATTTATTTTTGATCTTTTGGGTATATACTCGTATTTAATCGCGTCGCTGGGCTTCATGTTGATTGCTCGGGTAATCTCGTTATTTAACGCTGCAATTACGCCTGGCAACCTTTTAACCCATTCACGAGATCGTTTTTCTTGGATGAATTCCTTCGCGTATTGATATCCAAATAACCGTTCAGCGAGAGTCCGATTGAATCGTTCAACAATTGCCTGATCACGATGTAGCGCAGTATGACCTCGTCGTATCGCGACGCTATGATGTTTCAGCGTTGATAAAACAGCGCCGCGAAATTCACTACCGGGATCAACTTGTAATAGATTTGGCCAGCGCAGAGGGCCTCTTCGATAAATCCGCTCAAACGCAGCGGCTACTTCAGTTGCCGACTTTGTTTTTAACGGCTCCGCTTGTTTGTATCGACTCGCAACATCAACTACGGTTAGCGCGTATTTGTAACCGTTGTCATGCGGCAAAAATAGTATATCAGCCTGATGAACTTCATTAGGTACGCTGACATCAAAGCGCGAGAAGTTGATTTGTTTAGGCGGTGGTAGATAGATTTGCCATATAGCCTGTTTGGATAACCAATTAACCGCAGTGGTCTTTGTTACCTTTGCAGCGCTTGCAAGCTTACCAATTGCGGCCTTCCCCTTCCAGTATCCTCTCGGAGAATAATAGATGGATTCCATGTTGTTATTATAAACGCTATCGTTTTCAATTACCAGCGCCAGAAGCTCCGCTTCCAATCATTAATTTACCTTTCATAGCCGATTTTACCAACCATGAGGCCAATTTTTCTTTGACGGATTTATCAGGAATAGCATTTAATGCGTGAATTAATTTTACATCCGCGATATGACGCTGTTGCAGATCGCTACTTTTGTAAGCAACATCATGAGCATGACACGCCTTATCGATAGCGTTTATTGGATACTCACCGGGTTTGGGCTGATTTTGATCATCGAGTCTAATATCTAATCGTGTTCCGGGGCCACAGTAGTTATATCCTGGGAGGTGTTTTTCTCCTGGATACTTTGCCCACGGTGTTCCGGGGAGTTTTGCCAATTTGGCTGCGATGTCACCTCCTCGCTTTTTTTTAAAACATCTCCGGGTCTAATAGAAATAAATCTAAATTTCTTTGTACCGCATTGTACACACTTGCCAGTAAGGGCCGATCTGTTATTTCTTGTTGTAGCGGTTGTCATATCATTTGTGCCAGTACGTACTCTACACTTCACACAATATAGATCCATAATTTATGTATAGAGATATGAATATAATTGATTTTTCGGCGACTAAAACAAGAGAACCAGTTAAGCATGTTGCAGCGTTACCAAACTCGATCCGGATGATTATCATCGGACCATCTGGATCCGGCAAGACGCAATTGTTACTCAATTTAATAATGAGATGGATGAAGTGGGATAAGTTGTATTTGGTTGCTCCTAGCGTAGATGATCAACGATGCTACGAGGTGTTGAAAGATTTCAACGAGAATGCATCAGCGATCGCTAAAAAAAATGTTATTGAGTTTATTACGGATATCAATGATGCACCGGGTATTGATGATATTGATGGCGACGTTAACAATCTAGTCGTGTACGATGATGTTATGTTAGACAATCAAAAAAACCCAGCTAGGATATTTTCCAGAGGCAGGCATAAAAACACTGACGTGATATATGTCACTCAACGATACACTCAGATTCCAAAAGTAATTAGAGACAACTGTAATATTCTTGCTGTGTTCAACGGCGTTGATACACACACGCTACGAAATATTTGGCAGACATGGTGCGGCGGTGACATGGACTTTAATGTTTTTCGAAACTTTTTTAGTCATGCTCAGTCGACCCCACATGGATTCGTAACGATAAATTTACATGATCCTCGGACACGATATCGTATCGGACTTGACCAAATATTCGGTTAGTTGTAAATAATTTTCATTGTAAATAACCACTTAGCAGCAGGGGGGGCGATGACATCGACGCGGTCGTCGATGTGCTTACCGGACGCTGACGACGCTGGGGATCGGCGCGCAGAAGGTGTTAATTAAACCAAATGACGTTTGGACGATCCCCCAACGACGTCGTCGTTTTTTTTTTACCGGGCGCTGACGACACTAGATCGTTGAGTGCAGAAAGTAATAATTAAGCCAAATGACGATTGGACAAAATGTCCGATTCGCCCCCCCTGCTGCTCCCAGTCACATTATCCTGACATCAGGCCGACCAGTCCTAACACTAACGTCTTAATGCTGAGCGCCAATCAAGGTAGCTGTTAGTACCATTTTTGTATAGTGATGTCTAGCACTGGGGCATCGCGCCACAGACATGTAGCATGATGTCCTACCCATTATCTTGACACCAGGTCGACCAGTTCTAAAACTAACCTCTTAATGCTGAGCGCCAAGTGAAGCAGCTGTTCATACCATTTTTATAAATCTTTGGTGTGTCTCGGCATGGATTCGAACCCGCATAAAATAGTTAATAGAAAGAAGTCAAACCAACAATTTAAGTAAAATGTACTATTTATTTTTTATAATAAAAAGATAAAATTCAAGAGACAATTACAGTATTATGAATAAAATCCCCAAAGTACAGAATGTTCGGAATAATTTTTTTAAATTTTAAATAAATGATTCCACTAAAATTATGTCTGACAGTCTGACCGAAAACAACAATGAATTACTTGTTTGTCAAATCCCTATTTATTACACACTTTCACTCGACTTATAACGTAATAAAATGAAGATTTCCAATGGAAAAAAAAAAAACCAGTCTAACTGTAAACAATACAACCTTGAACTCGTGTTACCTAAACAAGTCGGTTACAATTCACAATCAAACGTTAGCCATGTTAACATTCTCTTTACAACGTACAACCATGGACAAAAGTTAAGCATACAATATAATTAAATATACATAACACCATGAATAGATATATACCTTGGTACAAACTGTATAGCAGTGATATCTGCGTGTAGCCCAAATTAGATATGCACACTCCCAGCGGACTCTCTCCGCTTCGTGGAATTTCGTTGTCGTTTGACATAATGGTCAGTAAACAATGTACGAAGTGGAAATCGACGAAATAGAGTAGGCAGATACTCACAGGGTAACCACATGTAGGGGGATTTAATATTTTTCTTCATACCCTCTGGTCCTTGGGGAAGTGCCATTAACCAGAATATACCAAAAAAATCAATTACTAGGATCTGTTTTAATATATGTGACCAAACTGTCCACGTGCAATCATAGAAAACATACAATACATATAACTGATTCGAAGAATATGACCACTATGTCAGTGTGGTGGGGACAGCGATGGGGGTAAATTGGGGGTAGGGTGATGGGGGTAGAGTCTGGTTTGAATAGGTCGCTGCATGTGCTACTCCTGCTATATGATATGTTTATAATATGTATTAGAAGGAAATTGGATTTCCTCTAATTCCAACCTGAAATTATTTTTCATAGAAAATTCGATTTTAATGTACTATGAGGTATTAACCAGAACTCATTTTGTGAAGCAGTAAAAAAATATTAAACTTTAGACCTAGTCTTATTGTATCTTTAAATAAGTGGGGAACAGTGATTTTGTATTTCAACCAGTTAACTGCATTTTAATATTAGTGGGACATAAATTATTCTATAATACTGTAAAAAACTTTAATTAAAAATCATTCCATAAATAGCTCTGTAGAAACCGTTTAGTAAATCTTGTTTAAAACCCCGTTATTCTCAAATAATAATTTTATTTTGGCAATTTATGAGCAAATTTTAAGATATACCGTCCAATGTCGGCAAACATTCCTTTTCCCTTCATGAGGCTTGTTTCATTATCATATTCATGAGGATCAGGAAAAGTGAAATGAATTGCATACACGTCCTTCCGCCAATCAAATTCTTGGGCCTCGGAAAAGTCGTGGAAATTAGGATGAAAGGCGGGATGGCATTTCAAATGAAAGCACATGACCTGCAATCTACGTTCTATATTTAGTGTCTCTGGAAAGTTTTCATACACTTTATATGGAAGAAGAACGGCGTTATAAAGAAAATCATTAGACTTGTAATCCACCAAAGCATCTTGCCATCTTTTTAAAAAGGCTGAACGAGGTTTCGCGAGAAATACTCCAAGATTTATCGTATTAGGATACTGCGCATGTCTCATGTGGTCGAAATTAGCTATTGCGTCATATCCGGATTGAAGAAGATCATCAATAGGTCTAAGCCAAAATACATCCCAATCGAGATATATTCCTCCATATTTTAGAAGCACATCTCCACGCACTATATCACTTCTATGCTGACTATACAAAAGTCGATGGGTATAAATGTAACCAGGCTTCTCTCTATATACAAAAACGACTCGTTTGTCTTTGAGGATTTTATCATAATACGTTCCGTGTAAATAGCCATCACAGTGAATATAGACCTTCTCCGGATTTACTATATACAGCGTACTTACCATGCTCAGGTACATCATAAATGTCATATTCTGTGACCCGAACCAAGTATAATGCACTACTTTTGGCACTGCACCTGGCAATTTTGAGGGAACCCTTGATGCGGGGTTTCCATAAAATAACGTTCTGACTAAGTTTCCAAAGCTTGAATTCACTGAGAAATAATCCTCGGGATATAATATTGTAGAATCTGATATTGTCACACAGGCAAATGTGTTATGTCCTGGTGAATTATGACCAGAATAATCACAAAAGTTACTAATCTCGGGTAACTTTTGATAATATCTTACAAGAGAATCAATCGAGCTATCCAGTCTTGAACTGCGTGACTTTCCAATTAAAATGGATATTTCGTTCGTGGAATTTGGTCCTTGAAGTATTACTGTCAGGTCTTTTTTTCTGTATTTGAATATGGAATCCGTGATAATGGTATTTGCTGAGACATAAATTCCTCCGCGATCATCTACTAATGCCAGGCCCAGCCACGGGTCGCACCCCATTTCTTCACCATCCCAGTTTGACGGGGCCCTCATGGCGTGAAAGCTGGGAATTTTTCTAAGCAGACGATTAAACCAGTCATTATAGGGTCCAAACATTATTTCTCCGAAGTAATGGAATTCTATCATATCTGGCTGCAGAATTTTCCATGCACTCAATACACTTAAATAATGTTTGAACTCGAATGTCGCGTTTTCACACCATACGTAGTACACTATATTAGGCACCAGATCACCTATAAGTTCGTCACGTGATGCATTCCTAAATCCAGCAAATTCGTGCTGCACGATAATCCTGTTGATGTTGCTTATGTTGTTAAAAAGTCTAGATACATCATTTCCTTTAAAGTCACACGTCGCAGCTGATACCACTTGGCGTAAACCTGGTGGATCTAAGGAAGTTAAAACCTTCATCTGATATATCGCGATTAGGGCAAACATCAACACCAACATCAAAATTAGGGTGCGAAAGGACATCCCCCAAAAAGTCACCATCTTTCCTTTTTGAGACGTGTGTTTTGAACCCATTTTTTTTCTATGCACTCCTATCCCTATAGAGCTGTGAATTTCTGGAAGAAGGTTTACAAAAGAAATGTGTCTGTACAAATACAGTAAATCTTTGATTATTCAGACATCAGAAATTTGAATCGCCAGCATTTCTCAAATGACTTGACCAGTCTGTGAGGGAGATAAGTTTGTGTGTTGGTTCTGCTTTTAAGAGTTACTTCCCATATGAATCAGTATTCTTGTTGGCTGATTCCTTTTCATCGTCTCGTGTATTTAAAATTCAATCAACGTGTTTCATGATTCCTCAGAAATTCAAAAAAAAGTATTTCAGGTTTCCCTAAATTCAAGCAATTTATCTCAAGTTTCCTGAACCAAAAGCACGTCCACAATTAAATGGTGCAACTGTCCTCATGTAAAATATCAATGTCATTGAGACCTGCAAGGAAACAAATATGATAACAGTTTCAAATTTTAGATTACAAATGAAAGACGAAATGAATAGATTCAATATTTAGATCACCAAAGAAAGAACAGTACCGCCATTGTCGTTCATTGTTTTGTTTTTTTCTTCTTCTGAACATTTTCTTCCTTATATTTGTTATCAGCCCGGTGATCTACAGACTTGTTCTTAATATTGTATTGCTGTACTGCATCACTTAAAATAGGTAGGGTATGTCAGAGTGGAATTTATAGTATCCCAGGTGCGCAAATATTACGTGACGGGAATTCGTCTACATTTATCTTTGCACATTATATTCTTCCATAGTAATGATACGTGATTTATGATTGTTGAAAATGCCATGGAAAAAAAAAAAAAAAAAACAACAGTGAGTAAAGCGACAGTAGCTTGTGTTTCAAAATCATTGCAATATCAGTTCATCTATACGTTCCTGAACATGCGTGTTCATAAACAAAATGAGGGGCTCCACCAGTTCATAAGCTCTGTCTAAGGACCCTTCAAGCCATATAAGCCCTCATATACATTCTGGGAAGCAAAACTTGTGTTTATCAATAACTGGAAATCAGACATTGCTGCTAAACTCAGAGAAAGTTTTTTTTTTAGTAGTACTAATGTAAAGTGCACACATCTTGTGCACAATATACTGTCTCGAAAATAGCAAGAATACATTTTTCATCTGTAAACTTTGGGATGAGAGGAGATATTATAAGAAGAAAGCCGAAAGAAAGAAGACAATATACAAGGCTTTATAAATGCTTAGAAAAAATGCTTCCCTCAAAATTTCTCAGTTGCTTTGCTATATTTCCCTAATTATTTACTTGCAACAGTAGTAGCAAAATAAAAATGGCAGTCTGTGAAAATTGGAGTTTAACATTATCTCTCCGTTTTGAAACGTGACACTTTGAGTGTAAGGGAAATGTAGCATTTGTCCACAGGAAAGTAATGTTCGAAACGTCCATAGGTTTAATGTTATGGTAGTCTAGGGTCTAGAGGAAGGGAAATGCTACAAGTGACGATATGCTGGATTGGGGGAGCTGTCTTGGGTGAAGGGTTAATCGTTATATAAAAAATTGTTGACACCTACTGCAAACAAACGTTCTTACTGACCAGCACACACACCTACTGACCAGAAGCTACACATTCTGGCCAACAATTACAACTGCTAACACAGATGTAAGGGCAAGATGTAAATAAGAGAGATGCATAGAAATCAAACCCTCATAAACGAAACTAAAATCCTTCAACCTCATAGCCATACAACTCCTTATAATGAAAATATAACAAATTCCTACTACCTTACAACTGCTATAACTCTATTAGGCCAAACTGGAAAATAGTTAGGAGAGCAAATACACACATTTACATATAATTATCGCGCACGAAATTTGGCAATGACTGAGTCTTGGCTTTCAATATACAACCTTCTTTTACATTTAGCTGTATCATGCATGTTTGCCCACGTTAAATTCACATACATGCGTAGCCTGGATTAAACATGCTGGAAATTAAAGTTGATGAATCTAGGTTGGTATACATCTTGTCTCAAGGACGGATGACACGAGGTGCGAATGCACCTCATAATGCGTATTGCAGAATGCATGCAGTATATTTCAGACAGGATGTGTTTTCTGTCCACAAGTCAGAATGTAGGAGAGCGTGTAACATCACTTCTGTAAACACATTTTAGAGCAATGGTTCCCAACCCCGGGTCGCTACCAAAATCCAGGTTACGAGGAAGTTGTTGAGGGTCGTGGAGGGTTGCCATGGTTTGTCTGAGTGTGGCAAAATTGATCAGAATATGGAAAGGTGGTCGTGAGGCTGAGAAAAAAATTATTGTTAGGGTGACAGACGAAAAAATGATGTGAACCACTGCCTTAGAATATTTCCACAGTTCACAAGTGCGGAACAATGGCTGAATTGCAGACGAAGAATTTATGTTCGGGTACGCCTGCAGTATATCCTGAGTGAGGGTACAAATGGCTAGTGTATTCCACCGATGGTATCCTGTTTTCTAGAGTATCGCTCAATTTTGGATTTGAATTTCTGCGATTTCGTTTCATTGCGAAAATTATTTCCTGTAACATCCCAGCTCCTTATCCTGTATTATTGCCATCACTACCAGAATTGGAGGAGTTTTACAGGAAAGATATGATGAGACTTCTTTTACAGCGACAAAAAGAAAAACGTACATTGTTAAAAACTTGGAGGAAAAGATAAAGCAAGAAGAAAAAATGAATGCTACGAATCATAAACCGAAACAAGAGGGTAGAAACAGAACCGTCAGTCTGGTATGGGACATTGTGTCGAAGCTAAATCAAGTGAGAAATGCATGAGGCCTCTTTGGCGAGAGAAAGGGGGCTTTCACAATAATAGAATCACATACTTTCTAAGACACTAACTTCATCGACTATCACCGAGACGCCAGCAGAGGTTGTGATTACCACTACAGCAGTAGCAGCGCATGGATGTGGGAATCGTTTGAAACAGTTGAAGCTAATAACGAAGATCCATGGTGTGTTTTGGCAAAAAGAATGTTTTTATATCATTTATATCAGATGCCAGTATAAGTTTTATGTTTTATATTTGCACGCAGTTGTCTTTAGTCTATGGTTCGTCTAAAATAATAAAAACTTCAAACCTCATTAGCCTTCTTTTTTCATGGTATTAAGTTTATAAGTCTGAGTGTATTAATGTAAATAAGCACTCATACGTTGTTTGCCATTACATTCCCCTTTAGCACTATAGGGTTATAGGGTTTGTAGTGATATTTTAATTCTGTTTTCAAGGGTTTTTGTAGGGACACAGAGTTATAGGTTTGTAGGATTCTTTAGTTTTATAAATTGGTGTTTGATTTATTATGTAACCTCTATGTTTTATACCCTACTCTTACACTTCTGTAGATAGGTGTAGGTGATGGTTAGTAAATATTGATGCTGTTTAGCTGGTATGGGTCTGGTCAGTAAGACGATGTGTTGGTTTGTACGTGTGGGTGTTGCTGAAAGATGTGAGTGTTGGGCAGCATGAAAGAGTGTTTGTTAGTGGATGTCAGTGGGTTTTTTTTCTTCTTCATATTACCATGTCCGCTTGACCCAAGACACTCACACTCTTTTCAACCTATGGACATTGTAAGCATGACAATTTCCTTTGTTCCCAGATTGCTATCTCATATTACACCCTCATGGATGTTTAAAACATTAGCATCTCCTAGTTCATTAAAAGTTATTTTAACGTAGTATTTCCTCTTATCCCAAGAGTATCATACTATCGTTAAATCTACTGACTAATATTAAATTCAGTTTGTCCTGTAAGAGTCACAGTACAAAATGACGCAATATTAAATTCCCGCTGCTGCTAGATTGCCATATTTGTCGCCGGGATGCCACATTACCGGGATGCCATATTACCGGGATGCCACATTATACTATTAAACGTGTAAAGGACATATAAATAACATACGCTGTAAATTCTGGACATCATCAAAAGGACACAAAAGTTTAAAGTTGGAGAATCAAAACATAGTCGAAGGCAGTAAACTGAATGTAAAGGTATCACCAGAGTCATTGATAATAATTGCTTGATATTCGATCTCTGGGTATTAACAGTATTGGTAGCTTTCCAAACTAAGCCAAAAGCACCACCACCCCCACCACCCAAAAAAGTAAAGAAAAAAATATATAAAAACAAAATGCTGAATTGGAGTCATAATCTTTACTGGAAGCGTTTCTTATTATAACCGCTAACCCAGAAGTAAGCCGAATTGAAAAGTACTCTCTTGGCGGTAATTTGCTCTCAAAAAGGTTCGGACAAATGTCTTTGCAGAGTGCGTTGCCTTAATTTGCAAAGTAACACCACTGGTACAACGCTGTAAATTTGGAGGTACAATGCCATCTTGAGTAAACCGCAGGTTCTGATAGCAACATTAAACTCTATTTAGACTGTACTGTCTGCTATCAGTTCTCCACAATGGTTCAAGTGCAGAAATTTTGCCTAATACGTAAGAGGAAATAGACCGGAAGTCTATACTTGCAAGGATGGGGAACAGGGCTGACGATATTATACGGTAGCACACAGATGACGTCACAATATGCCCATAACGAGAGCATTGCGATAACATTCATTTCTTTGTGGCTGGACGGTTGGTTGGATGCTATAGTTGTTGCTGTTTCAATAGGAAAGTTTAACACAGTACTGGGTGAATCATGTAGGGAAATGTGAGCTAATTACTTTTTCCAAGGCCACACAAAGGCAGCCGACGCATGATCCTTAAATTACACGTCGGATGCTCTAACCAAATGAGCTACCGCAACCACGGTCCGGGATTGGTGGTGGATGAGAGGGGTATTTTGTTGGTAGTTGTACAATATCCCAGGCTTTTATTTAGGTCTCATAGTTTTCCTTTTACACAATTTAAAAATCTGAATCATCTCTTAACAAGGACGACCCGTAACACTTTAACATCTGACATTTTTCACCACGCTTAACGATTGATCCTTCTTGTATGTAGAAAAAAAAACGTAATTTAAGAAGGGGATGCATCATTTCATAAACGCTAAACCTGATTGAGGGACTGACATTATGAACGCTCTGCCACGAATATATGCAAGCATTCTTTGCATCTGGATGAAACAATAGGCCTACTCACCCTCTCCGTGTTAGTCATATTTGCCGTACAACGTGTTATGCATTCAATACATGTCTTATCTACCTTCGCATACTATAGTGAGTCCTTGGTTCACCTAATCTTTCTGATAAAATGACGAATTTGGTATCCTCCTAAATCGCATTCTCTCTCTAGTCTGCAATGACAGATAGCAATGGCCCCTCAACCTGACCTTTTTTTGTTATAAACCACAGGTAAAAAATATAGACTGGCATGCATTTAATGCTCTATGAACAATGTTTCAAGTAAAGAAAATTTATTGCATTCCTGTACAGAACTCATTCTTATTTTATTTTGTTTAGATAGAAATTCATAGGTCGATAGCAGTGGCGAATTTAACGAGTTCTCAGGAACGGTGACAGCACTATCCCCAGCCCCCACTTCCAAGAAAAATATAGCTCTTATTGTAAAACGAGAGTTGTTCGTTGTAAATAAAGCGAACCCCTATACAAAGTCAAACCCCAATACAAACGTTCAGCAATAGATACATAGATAGATAGATAGATAGATAGATGGGTGGATGGATGGATGGATGGATAGATAGATAGATAGATAGATATGCACTCTTACATTCATACATACATAAACATATTCATATACAATTCGTTCCTCCAGTACAAAGCACTTACCTGCGATGTGGCTTAGAGGAGATTACCTGTAGATCTGGTACAATACACCACTGAAACGAATATGACCCATCTACGAGATAGTAAAGAATGAGATACAAGTAAATGGGCCCACCATAAATATTTATCCACTGCCTGTGCGATAAGGTGATTGTAACACAAAACACACTAGAGGGATCAATATACGATGATTTTCGCGTGAGACTGTATAAAAAGAATCGATAATGGCATAGAGCTAACAAATAATAACAAAAACATACCTAGTGAAACATTCTTCCCTTTTAAGCAGGCTATCCGAAAATGTCTACCCATTTAACCGTGTCCTTCGGGACACTAATTATTTTTGCAAGATATAACCAGATGGGCACTAGCCAAGAATTAGATCTTTTAAACTGGCCAATAATTGGGTACGTTTTCACTATTAGCAGAAAATCGGTTCACCTTTTATTTGTTTGATTTGTTCAGAAGTGTAGGTGACAACCGTCATGATGAAAGGAAACGGTTCAACTGAATTAGCTCATTCGTTTCTATGATAATGGTGAAAAATAAAAAGAGTGGAATAAATCTACAATACCTAAACCTAACAAAGATAGATTCCTCTACATCAACGTTGACCTTGTAGTCAAAGCGTGATTGTATAGTAATGTGACGAATGGCTAGTTGTGATAAGCTAATTTGTATACATGCGCTATGTCCTTGTAGATTGCATTCGTGTATATATCAAAAGAACTTAATCTTCTTTTATGGAGAGTTAGTCTTTTTGTACAGGGAGCAGTTAGTGTTCAAAAGTTGCATGTTGAAAGGCAAGGAAGTAGTTGTATGTGGCGATTGGGGGTTTTACGCAGGAATTAACACTACGCCATAGGTTAACATGCGGGGGTGGGGGTGGGGGCAGTATATGGTCATAGGGGAAATCCTATGTCAAAATGGTCTGTAGCTTTAACATGGAGATGATATTACGTTGTCAAAAGTGTTTATATAATCAAAATGTTTACAGGGTCTAAAGTGTTCATGGGGTCAACCGTTTTATAGAGTCAACATTTTTATAGGCACAAAAGGGAATGGTAATGTTTCAATTTTGATCTACAATCCAAATGCATCCCGAATACTTTACAAACACGCACCCCTTCAATTCAGTAAGACATTTAAAGATGAAGGTGTCAATTCCACGAGTTGCTGTGATTCAAACCAAGCCAATGGGTTCTTTTCATGGCCAACTACATTTCCTGGAGAAGAGATACTGTTCAATGATTGCCAAATCAAACAAAACTGAAAAACGTTCCCGTAATTCAACTTTGTGAGAGGGAAAGTTTGTTTAAGTATCTAATCTATACTAAAAGAAAAACAAAACAACAAAACAAAGTATTATATATCCCTATATTACATGTTTTATCATTCATGACTATAGTTTTGTAAGATTATTTAGTTGAAAATATTTTAAATACGAAATGTCTTATCAAAAGTAAGTTCGTACATTAAATATAGTCATGTATCAAGTGTGTAGATTCATATTAAAGTTCCAAGGTTGAGTTGAATGATTCTTCAAGTAAACATCACATGATCCGACAAGAACATGAGCTCTTTAAAAGGACAGACTGACTAAAGTTCTGACTGATTTATATTTGGTCTAGTTGAAATCATTCTATGAATAATATGCGTCTTCATTTATCTATTAGCGTATTAACTTTGCATATAAGAGAATTATTACGTAGAATTAGGCATTCATGGTAGTAAACATCAGTCTTGAAATTCATTCATTGACCGGATTCATTTATTTTAATTCTTCGTTGGAATTACAGTGCTTGAAATATTTATATTAAATATTAATTGTAATAATAGCTATCACGGAAATATTGTGAATTCACTGAAAGACGTGGAGATACTTAATAGCCGCTACAGAATTACTGTAAATGCATTTATATTCGTTCTGGGATTATAATGTGGTGTGACGGGTTGTTATTCAGCCACTGTGGTAGATGTGTTATGGTTGGGGTGGGGTGCTCCCAATATTATATTTAAATTATTATAGGAGTCCCACCCAGGCTTGATTTTGGTTGGAAGTTAAATTAGTGAAAGATAGACGTAAAGCTCGGAGCCCCCAGTCAGCTATGCCGAATTTTAAATGATTGAATATACAACAAGTGAAATTCAACAAATAACAGTTTAATAATAATTCAATAGTCAAGTGCCTCAAATTTCCCAAATACTCTCCTTCCTCTCGATCCTCTGATAGCCTATTGCACCATTTGATTAGTAGTGTGAGATAGCTTTCCACCTGTCCTTGTATTCTACTCATCTGTGTATTCTTTTCTCCTATTCCTCCAATCCCTTCTCCTCTTCCTCCCGACGGTCTCCAAATTCCTTTTCTTTCTCGACTTTTCTTTACTCCTCCTCCTCCTTCTCCACTTTTTCCTCCTCGACTCCTTTTCCTCCTCCTCCTCGACTCTCTCCCCGGACTAGAATTGTCGACTCCGACTGCTGTGCTAGTCTTACTTCGTCTCCCCTCTTAGAGACTCGGGACTCAACTAAACCAGAAGTTCTGTCCACCACAAAGCATCCTATGAAAACACGAGGACGGTACAATATTTTCCTTATCCCTCTCATCACAAAATACACCCAGCCTATCATCAGATAACGGCTATTAAATTTCTTTGGTCAGGCATTCATTGACATCGAAATACTCATACGTTCTTGTATGGTAAAACAACGTCGTAATAAAAGCACGGTATCAATTACTTCTCATACATACATCAATATATTGCGTCACATCAGTACATATTATTAATCCCATCATACTAAACAATATCACAGCAATCAGACGCATTTCGTTACATTACAATTCATACACAGTACACAAATATTCAAATATCCATCCTCTGATATATCCGTACATCCATATTAACTAATCTTACACACTTAAACCATTCTCCAAATTCACAATTTAAGCATGTGTAAAATCTAACATATCACATTAATAAATGTAATAGTTTACTACGAAATAACCTAATAGCGAATTACAAAATTAATTCTGACCACAATCTAACAATCTACATAATGCTCTACATAATACTCAAATACGCCTGTGAATGAACACTACAAAGGTAATTCTACATACTAAACGATCCTAGTAATTAAGTATACATACTACACATAATTACAATTACAATGTCGTAATATTATGCAAAAATCGAGCAAATAACTTACTAACCTTTACGAAGCTTTGTCTTTCCTTAGAATCTCTTCTCTAAGTTTTATCGCTAAATTACGAGTGGCTTCATCAGAGTACCATATATTGCTCAGCAATCTTCCTAAGCGAGACTACATTTTTGCTTGCTAGTCAGAACTTATAAATCGGATCGAAATTGTTATCACACCCTCTATCTCAATTCCGATTGGGTGTCGCTTTGATGCGATCCAATCAAACGTAGCGGACAATGTCCTTCTCGCTATCTGTCCACGTGGGAAAGGATTTAGAACACGCCCTGGTTCCCCCTCTCGGGTTCCACGGATCTTAAGACTAAGCTGTAACAGACAGATGGGAAGTCGCACGATCTAACGCCTGTGGCGATTCAAGATCTTCTCTCTGGTCATGGTAACCTTGCGGCAATGTATAGACACCAAAACCATGACTTGTAATAATATCTTAGTTCATACACGACTTACTAACTGGGGCTGAGCAAACGTGACATATAGTATGTTGATTCTTTTGTTCTATTGATACATCTTTAAAAAGACATCATTTTGGAATACCTCGGGATCTGATTCGGATTATTTTATACTTTTGGAATCGATAGAACATTTAAGACTTTAGGACTTCATTCACCACACCAAGAGTTATTTTTTTAAATCTCTTACCTAGTATTGTATGGAAATAAGTTATATTTTAAACATGCAAAAGTTGTTGGTTTTCGCTCTTTCTTTTCACATATTTTACGATCATAGAGTCTTAACACACAGAGGCACTTATGATTATTTTTCTTTGCTATTATCTCGTTAAGTCAGAATCAAAATGAAAATTGTATAACACATTATAAAAGTCCACTTTCTTCTTGTTTCTTCAATCACTGTGTGCCTATGTTTTTGACTTGCTTCACTGGCATGGGGTCTTCTATATCTTGTAGTTGTCATGCCTTCTTGAATATCTTGACGGGAATGGGTTCTTCATCTTCTGTGTCTGAAGAACAACCCTCCTCCAGCTTCTCCCCTGATTGTTTTCTTTTTCTTCAGACATTATCTTTACTTTGTCTCTCATACATCCAGTCTTTTTTTTTCTTTTGACCATGTGGATATTCTGGACCCTACCGTCCTTTCTCTTGACAGGTATGGAAAGTATGATAAGATTTATCTCAAGAGGAGAAGACCATAGTCTTCTCTGAAATGTACTTTCGAATGACTCTTTGTAAATCACTGTCAAGACTGGCTTTGTTTTGACTCTGATTTTCTTCACAGTCTGAAAACTGAATGACTATATTCTTTTAGGATGTGATTCTCTCTGTACTTAGGGAGCGAGTTTGCATAAGCTCAGTCAAGTCAAATTCAAGAGTCCAGATGAAACGATCGCACAATTCCAGCAAGAAGCCAGAAGAAGAAACTAAGACACGATAACGGCAACGTTCGATGCCGCCTCATGCGGTAACTGAAATTCTAGTATAAATTCATGCCAGTGATTTCGAGACATGACTGAGCATGAACCAACACCCTCGAACTCCTCTGCCACAAGACAAAGAGTCAATATCCATCACGAAAGAAAGTCGTTCAGTAGCTACAGGAGATTATTTTCACATTCGAGAGGTGCGCAAAGGGGCTTAACAGAACATTTAGCGCCACGTCGTACAGGTACACGGTGAAATCTAACGAATTCAAGTTTCAAGCGCCACTAGAGAAAACTGCTGGTTTCATTACAGACTTCTGGTATTCCTTGTTAGAAACATTAAAACGATAAGGCTAAGATAAAAAGGAAGATTGTTTGAGAGTCTCCATCCAATATGAAAGTTTGAAGACTCCTATCTAGATTACATTTAACGCCCGTAGAAGCAATAATTTCCAAAGTCATCGACAACATTCAACACGTCCAACAACCCAATGATGAGCTCAACATGACTGATAGAAAAGTCGCACTTCACACTGCAATGCACCACATATCAGTTGATTAGAAGATGTTCTTATGCCCCATAATACTGAGTGACCATCAAAACAAAATACAAGTAATCACGCTGAGTGACAATCAAAATAAGATATACCAAGTAATCATGCTGAGTGACCATCAAATTAAATAAACCAAGTAATCAAGTTGAGTGACTACCAAAACAAAATACAAGTAATAAAGTTGAGTATCCATCAAAATAATATATACCAAGTAATCATGACTGACCATCAAATTACATACATAAAGTAATCAAGTTGAGCGACTACCAAAAAATAAATACAAGTAATCAAGTTCAGTATCCATCAAAATACTATATGCCAAGTACTCATAATTAGTGACCATCACATTAAATACACAAAGTAATCAAGTCGAGTGACCATCAAAACAAAATACAAGTAATCACGCTGAGTGACCATCAAAATAAAATATACCAAGTAATCACGCTGAGTGACCATCAAAATAAAATATACCAAGTAATCAAGCTGAGTGACCATGACAATAAAATACACAAAGTAATCAAGCTGAGTGACCATGACAATAAAATACACAAAGTAATCAAGCTGAGTGACCATGACAATAAAATACACCAATTATTCAAGTTGAGTGACTGTCAAAACAAAATACACCAAGTAAACAAGTTGAGTGGCCATCAAAATAAAATACACAAAGTAATCATGCTGAATGACTATCAAAACAAAATATGCCAAGTAATCAAGTTAAGTGACCATCAAAATAAAATAAACCTAGTATGAAGTCCAGTGACTATCAAACAAAATACACCATATAATCAAGTTGAGTGACAATCAAAATAAAATAGACCACTTAATCATGTCGAGCGACCATACAAATAAAATAGACCACTTAATCATGTCGAGCGACCATACAAATAAAATAGACCAAACAATCGTGTTGAGCGACCATCAAATAAAAGTGAGTTAAGTAACTGGCTTTCTCGATGTCTGGTGAAATTAGACAACACAGAACATCCAGAATTATATCCGTAATTGCATTCCATATCTGTGAAACACAAAATCAGTTTAAATACAAAGTTCATGACCACGCTGGTTTATGAAATACTGAATGTAATTTGAATTTCGGATCTACAAGATGTATCCATGATTCATTCGTAACTTATCCAGTTATGAACCGTCATCAGTTTATCAAAAATCTTTCACAAAAATTATCCACATTGGGAGCCAAGTATCATACCAAATGACAAGTAAACTTCATTCACGAAGGATTTCATAAATGATTGGTTCGTGAAGGAGGGCAAGGATTTAACAGTGAAAAGAACAGTTAGATCTGAATATTGGACAGTCGTTAAACAACTGGCTAGGTCCACAGAAACACTGAAACATTCAAGGCCTTAGGGGGCATGAAATCCACATATCTGAGGATAAACATTTAACTGTTATGTATATAATATGTTTTCACTTTTGGCGTATCTCTGAAGATTGCATATGAGCTACAAATAGGCATTGACAAGGTTTAAAATTACCGTAATTGTAATAATTAAACTGCTGACAAGTTTGGGGGTAATTTCCCATTGGCTGGATCAGTCAGGCTGGTTCTGTTGTGACGTTGGGAATTGTGACAAATGCTACAAAGGAAGTATTGCGACTTAAACATCATAATATAGCCATAGGGTGTATATAAGGAGATAAAGCAAATCAATTAATCCATTCTTATTTCCTCTGTTCTTGTTCTAATATCGGTATGCAGATGTGTTTAATGTTGTGTTTAGATATCGTTTGGAAATCATTTGTTGTATCATTCATTGGAATTACTAAGTGCTCCTGGACTTCTGGACTAAAATATTATTCTGGAAATATTGTGAATTTATTCACTTGATCTCTGGACAATGCTTATGTAATACATCAAGTCTGTTGGTACAACATAACTTTCTAATTAATTCGAAACACTCGCTTCTTTTGAAATGTATAAATCTTTTTAGGACTAGTTTGGATATAATTCATAATACCGAAAGTTCCACTTAAATGTTCATTTTATAACTCAATGAAAATATTTGTTACGTTTTTCAAAACTTGTTGGTTATGCTTCTTCCTCTTGCTAGGTTAAGACCAGAGTCGCAACAAAACCATTCAAATACGTAGATAGCATTGAAAGCTTTAATGAAACTGCTACACCAACCAAATTAGTATTACTAATTACTTAACTATACAAACGACAACCCCCACTATGTGCATGATGTGATGTGATAAATCAGCCTTAACATATTGCATCATCTACACAGCCATTATGTGAAATCGTGCCAATATTTGGTGGAAGACTGGCATGAACTGTAATTTGAAATTGCTTCATACCACATGGTTTTTGTCAAATATAATGAAGTGATTTTTTAGTGGTTTTGAATTTGTTTAAAGGTTTTTATATTTATGGTAACATGAGCCATGTCTGATGGTCTACAATCACTATTTGCACAAAACTTAAAGTTTAAAACAATCATTGTTGGTGGAAGATGGATGGTTTGTTTACTTTTAGTAGCAGGAACCATATTTGGTGACAGATCAAAATTGGCATAAATTTCAAATGTTTTCATGTAAGGATGCTCTCTTCAAAATTTTACTGAAAACTGTTTTGTGTCATTGGAGAAGAAATTATATAAAAATGTTTCTGTCTGTAGTATCAGTGGCTACATTTGATGGCAGATCAACATAACCCGTATTGAAGCAAATGATTTTATGCCAAGATGCTATGTGCGAAGTCTTGATTGAAACTGATCTGGCAGTGTTTGCAACACTGACAACAGGAACTGTTGACAGACAATGTGCATACTAATGCATGATGGACAAAGGGCAATACCAGCTGCTAACCTGGCCTTAAAAACACTATATATGCCATCAAGGGTTTCTGTAAAAGTTTTATTCATTATCTTGATGAATATACAAAACATATCTGGCTTCATAATAGCCTGTCAAATGCATTCAAAGTAGCAAAAATACTATACAGAATGAACACTGTACATGTATGTAAATTATCTCAACAGTATTAACATGGCAGTTTATTCACATTTTCATGAAAAACATGCACATAATTTATTATAAGCACTAACATAAGCATTCAATTATCATGTATAACTTAAATATGAACTACAGCGACACTGAAGTACCAATCAATTTAGTAACCATACAGATCATATATGCATTTCTTCCCTTATCCCACATTCCTAAATTACTATCCAAAATTTGCTATTTTTCCAACTATACTTCTCTACAGGAGATACAACTTTACCGGTATCTGATAGGGAGAGTACCACTATATTTTCCATTGGTAACCACTCTTCTATTTTGTTAAAATGTTTAATAATGTATATATTTGTCTATTTATTTATCTAACATGCAAACAAAACTGGATTCCTACAGCTTTAATATCAGCACAATGCGAGCATAATAAATACTGTATGTATCTGATGATAAAACCATGTTTGACAACAAATCTACCCATATCTTTTTAAAAAATTGGGGCAAATATTTACAAAGGATATGTCAGATAATTAGTTTACCCTCCACTTCTTGAAAAATTTATTTGACTTGCCCATTCTCTTATCAGGGGAGAAATACTGTAACAGGCCTCTTGGTCTCGTCATAGGAGAAATGTTGCACCCGCCATTACTACAATGGCAATAATACCTGTATATCCATCGTAATTGTCTCTCCATCAGAGACTATATTCACACGTACACATTTAAGGACATATGCACTTATAAACCGATACATTATTACTGGAATATTAAAACACATGGAAAGTTGTTCTTGCATAGAAATCAAGACGTAGGTCTACAAAGCTTGAAGATCCCCTTTTTTTCGGACATGGGTGAGTCAATATTTGTGACAACCTAGAGAAAATCTGTCTTTGATAACTTTACGACACTTAATTTTGATTGTACTGACTGGCTTTTGTTTGCATGCATCTTTGAAGCTGAATCTGAAGATTTTGTATAAACTGCTGGATAAAAAAATCAGATTTTGAAAAACAAGGTCAATTAAGTTATATACATGAGGGCACATCATAATAAACCAATGACACCACGATGTAATTATCAAAGTTGCCTCATCTAGTCTGGTTCCTTTATCCTCATTACTGATGGGATGATAATGCATGAATAGGACACAATAGCAGGACCCAGTCAAGGTTCTCTAGTATTAATACATGGCAATGATGTTCCATGGCTTTGATGACCTGGGTGTGAAACACTGTTACCTTCTTGAAGAGACTGATGAACAAGAAACAAATATTTAGGCTCTGATAAAATATGACATGTCATCTGATCTATGTAAACCCATACAAGTAACGCCCTTAAGTAAACATAGGTTGATGTACACTGCAGTTGTAAAAATGCCACTGTTCATATTTTTAAAGATTGAAAAGTAAATCAACAAACCTGATGGCAAAGTAATTTAATCTTTGTTTTTTTTCTCAAAATCTACTGACCCCCAAATCTAATGTCATACTTCCAATAAAATATTAACTGACCCACTGAGAAATGTTAACCAGCATAATTGGTAAAAAAAACAAAAAAATAAAAATAAAATATAAATGAATCAGCCTGAAGTTATTCAATCCTGATATCATGTGGAAATTCACAGAAAGAAAAATGAAAAACAAAACAAAACTTGAAAAGTTATTGTTTTTATAAAAAAATGCATAATGATAAAATACCAAAATAATCTAAGAAAAGGGCTTGAATCTACCACACAGATAGCTTTTATTAAAGAATATATTTGTAGCAAAAATTATTTCTGACTCTAAAATTATTTCATTATTTAAAATTAAAAAACGAAAATTGTTTTCAATATTTTTTTTAAAAAAGAATCATCAATTTTCCCCGTTTTAAAATATTATTATGAAAGAATGGCAAGAAAAGAATAAAATAAAATAAAGAATTAAAATAAAATATAAAATAAAATAAAATTCTGGAACAATGAAGATGTTTAAAGAAAGCAACTTCATAGAAAAATTTGGATGTTTTAAAAATTGGGTACAGCAGTATCTGGATAAACAGGTCATAGCAGGGGACCAAACAGATAGTCCGCAATGCACAGTGAGCTGGAATATTCTGAGCTAAATCAATGATAACTTAAGCATCATAAAGCACTCCCTCATTATAATGCCCTTCATTATAGCAATTCCTGTAACAAGTCAAGCATATTTTTGATGTATTTCCTTGACATGTGCAAACATTTGCTAGAGCACAACGGAAGAGTTTGATCCTTTTCAAGTCATTCACAACAGCTCTGGTAAAAAAATGCACACAGAACACTTTGCATGATTATAATTTTAGAATTATCAATTACTAAGTACATAAATCATATAACCAATACAAACAGAAACTTGACTGAAAAAGTACATGAATTCCGAAGGTTAAGTATGGCTGATGTACAAACAAATTGGTGAGGAAACTCATGCCTGGAGGGTTGAAGTGACACTAATACAATCCTAACAACACAGATATTGCTTTTCAATGTCACATTTTATCAGCATAAATATAATGCTAAATAATCTTTAATATTTTTCAGCATTTTCAATACTTTGTCACTAGAATTGTTATTATTATTTAAAATGTTACTGGAAAAATAATTTTGGTAAATTCCTATTAAAACCATTTTCTACAATTCCTTCAAGTGTTGCCCCTCATGGAACAATATCCATGGAAGGTATGGCCTGACATGACTAATAACTTACCTCAATCAGAGTTGCCTCCCTTTATAAATCTAACTGACCTAAAAGGCCACTGGACAAACTTTGTTAAATAACTAGTAACACAAAACTATTTTTAACAACTGGGAACTAAAGATGAGTATATTATGGATTTTGAACACAGTTTCATGGCAAATAGTAAAATACAGATTTATAACTTTATTTTGATAGACCATGAGAGTTTTTATATAAACGGGATAACTTTTAAACTTAATGTTCACCCCAAAATTAATATATTCTAGTATAGAAAAGCAAGTTGTATTACGAACAAAGGAATCTTTAACCATATAAAATTTCATACATAATTTTCTAGTGATAAGTCATGAACATGAGTACAATATCTTCTGTTAAACACAACTGACTATGAGAAACCAGTCTCACCATCCAATATCACAGGCATTTGGTTTACAATGGGATATTTTGCAATAGCTTTAAAAGTCAACATTCTTAAAAAAAAAGTGGTTTAAGTGTTTTGAAAAAACCAGCCTCTAGCACAAGAACCACCAGCTGGGCTAAATAGCTACAAATTCAATGTATATGCTGAACTCTACATTATTTACAAACTATAGCTTGAAGCAAACATTGCAACAAATAATTACCTTGAATCAAGCAAGTTTTTCAAGATAATGGTGTCAGACTCAAAGCATGTTTTTAAAGATAAAGGTGTCTAATTCAAAGCATGTTTTTCAAGATAATGGAGTCTACTTCATGTAATGTTTTTCAAGTTCAAGGTTACTGCTTCTGGGCATGTTTTTCAAGATTATGGTGTCTGCTTCAAAGCACTTTTATCAAGATAATGGTGTCTGCTTCAAGGCATGTTTTTCAAGATAATGGTGTCTGCTTCAAAGCACTTTTATCAAGATTATGGTGTCTGCTTCAAAGCACTTTTATCAAGATAACGGTGTCTGATTCAAAGCAAGTTTTTACCTGTAGCCTTACTACAAGAACATTTCGTGAAAATGATATCATGCTTTAAAAACTCTCAAGCTGTAACTATCTGCTGGTTTTCTTGTCCAGACTGGTTCTAATTTCTTCAAGCAATTTCATCGCAAGATGCAACTGCCATTCAGATCACACAATGCCAAAAGGCCTGTCTATTCTGCATGCAGGAAGGCATCATGCTGACATGTGACACTCAGCATGCTTGTGATGGTGAGACTGGAAAGACCAGGCTAATTATTAAAATGGATTACATTAACATAAATCTAATTTTTGGAAATAATGTGCCACAATGTAAACTATTTAATGGACATGGTTAAAAGAAAACAATGTCTCCATTCATCATTTCCTCTCTCCCAAAAAGAATTTAATGTTCCTCAGATTAAGAAAACCAGAAATCAGAAGAATTAATGATCCCTATGATCAATGTAAAATTAACATAATTTTAAATTTCATGTCCAGTGCCCTTGACATTTGATATATTGATTGCAGACTCAATAGGGAGCTAAAATGTAAATACAAAACTGACAAAAAGGTGCAGAAAACTTGAACAAACTAGACCTAACACTTAGAACACAAAATTATAATTTAAACTCAAATAACCTTGACCTTTGGACTTCTGGGCTTCCTGAAAATCAGTAGTGAAGTAACTCTGCCCATGTGAAAGATACCAATAAAATTTATGAAAAATGGATCTGGGAAGCTAGGCTTGAGCAGAAACCCCTCAAATTATAATGGTTCCTGTGACTGTAACCTTTCATCAGTTGGCCATAGAATCAACAGGTCTGCCTTTGCCCAAGTCAAGTTTGAAAAAAAATCAGACCAAGTTGAAAACGTGAAATCACATTTTCAGCTCCTGTTACCCAGAATTCAACAGCTCCAAAATTGACAGTCTACTGCCTCTACCACAGTTAAAACAAATATGCAGTTTGTCAAAAAGACCATGTCACATTATTCATACTGCAGAAATCACCGTCTTAAATATGGAAAGACAGACGTATACTGCTATCAATATACCCAGGCCACACCTTCAGACTTCACAAAAAAAGGAAATATACACAATTATGTAAGCAACTGTGCCATTGGTAAAGATGCATTTCTGTCAAGTTCCCACAATGTCATTCAAGTCAAATGTCTTAAGCAGCCATATTTAGGTAGTGAAAAAAGTGACCTCTAGAAAGAGATGCCCAGTATAGCTTCATTTCTACAATACTTTCATTGCTGAGATCTTAAATAAAAACTGGACAGGTAGGATTACTTAACACTGATGACATTTATGATGGTCTGGCTCTATTAACAAATAGTTTATATGCATTTTAAAGGCAATATCTTATCACTGACAGGAAAACTGCTCTTCAAGTATTAATTCCACCTGGAATTTCCTGGAAATCATTGATACTTAATTAATTAGGTCCAATAGTCATAAAATGTTTATGCCTGCAAACTTAACTTGTCATTATATCAATTAAAAAAGAAAGAATCCTCATCAAATTTCCTGGCAGCCATATCTGGAATTTTCTTGTTACATGCACCTCTACTTCATGTACTCTCTTGTAAATCAAGTCAAACTGTAAACAACCAAGACCCTGATCTACCATAGCATAATGTGCCTTCCAATCAGGGTCTGTGTTCCTTGTTCTGCTGATTACTACAAAACAAACCACACAGCACTGGTGCATTATGCAAAGCAGATCTGGATCTATGCAGTGGACTCGACTTATAAGTGAGTATATACGGTAAGGACATTAAGAGTGTATGGCTATAATTCTTAAGTTCTAAGTCTTCAGTTTCTTTTCCTTAGTCCATTTTGTGACTACTGGACCATTTAATATTTCAACAGAATCATCTACATGTGATAAAGAGTCTAATTTGCAATCTGTAACCTTGTGTACACAAATTTTGCTCCCTGATGGGTGTATCCTACTGATGCAAAGAAAATAAACTTGCTCAATGTCACATTCACAAAACACAAAAAGCAGATGATACGACAATAGCGTAAAACTGTTCTGGATAACAAATAATCAAAGTATTTTAGAGGCTAATCCATAAATAATGACATTAAAGGGAAAATCTGGGCAACAGAATAATATTGTACTCTGTCACAAGAGACTGTGTTTATTACATCAATAAAATTGCAGTGCAATTGGCCAACCTGCTGCGAGATTGGCCTTTAATTTCTAAGTTTACAGGCACTGGAGGTTGACCGTATGCTCTCAGTGCATGCTGAAGTTACGATTTGCAAATGTTAATACAATGGTAGCATTGCGAGATCTACTGAACCCATTGTAATCTCCATTTTGGCTGCAATGTTTGCACATTTAAACAGCTTAGATTTGATTATTTGCTGTAAATCATTACAAAATCAGTAAACATTTAAATGAAATGCCCGGCGGTCAGTGAAATACATCCTGCATATGCAAACAATGAAAGAAATTAACCTATGTTGAACAGCCATGTGCAATACTCTAAGACAATCTGAACTGTGAAAATACTTTCCTGTAGTTAAGTAGGCTGAAGGGAAAAAGGAAGAAGGTTAAATGTAACATATGCCAAGTACAGTCCTTGTACAGTGGGGCAAGTACCGGTAGTATGACAGATCATCTAAAGTTGAAACATGTGTTACATGACAAAATGTCTCAATCAACACTTAATGTATCAAGGACATCTGCCTTGTGGATATGATGCAGAGAGATATTGGCTTCAATGTGCATCCTTGATTTAAAGGTTCTCATTAAAGATTAGACCTAGAACTTTACTGAATGAGCCGGTATATGTTACTCTTTTTTTTACTTCACACATATCATAACTTTCATTGGAATTGTATTAAAGCAAACATTTGTAACAAATCTAATTTTGTTACTTTTCCATATTTTTTGTAAAAGTCACCCAAACTGTTTCCTCAAGGTAATATTTTCATCAGATCCAGAATTTTTTCCTTTATTTTCTCCCATTTCCAAGCAGATATCTTCTTCTGTTTGTCCAGTTACATTACATGATCAAGGAAATATTTCCCGCATGCTATTTCATTTGATGTTGTATATAGGTGTAGTCATTTTTTTAAATCATTGGTATCAGAGAATCGGCTTTCAAATACAATGTCATTATAGCCGGTACTCTAAGGTTTGTTAGACCGATGGGCAATAAAATGAATTAACTGTTTGAGATCTCCCCCAGTAATACATTAGGTGTATGCTTATGTCCATATCCAGGTAGTGTGTCTGCTGGCATTACTTTTTCATCAAGTACATACATTTAGCAAGATCTCAACAATTCATTGGATGTTTAACGAAAAGCTTTGGATATAATCAACAAAAATATGCCATACTGATTCCTGTCACAGTACAAGGTAAAAGATGTACAGAAAATTAAACAACTGCACAGTGAACAAGGTACATTATTTGCATCATCAGTGGCTTATATATAAATAGCTGTTAGCCTAACATGCTGAATGGAAGACTGGGACGAGTCTTGAATCGGTTTCATAGTATTAATCATAGTATTCTGTGTACATGTTTACAAATTTTGGTAAATTGAACAGCCTTAAGAACAATATATGAGAGAGTATACAAATATTGCATGTGATCTCGGCGCATATTTCACTGCAAATTATCATACAGAGTTTTAACAAACAGCAAATGTGATGCAAAGAATGAGCAACTGTTGTTCTAATTTTATATAATTCCTATTCCCTATGAGCAGTAAAGAATACAGACTAAATGACTGAGATATGACAAGATCCCTTAACCAGGTCAAAGTTCACATTCTTTATAAAATCTGCTTTCTAGGATTGAGGTAACTACGTAACAGCTTGGCTTATGGGTCTAATCACACTAAATTATAAAACAAAGAAAAGATCAGAGAATAAAGCATTCATATATTTTTAATTCATGAATGAATTTGAATATTTTAATATATTTTACTTAATCATATGCCAATATTTACAGGAATTTTACTGAGAAAATTTAATTTTGTTTGGTTAGTATATAAATGAGGTGTGACGAATAATTGGTTTTCTTTTCTAAAATGTCAAATTCTTATGGATACTCATTTTATTTTATTTAATATCCATCTTAATAACTGTAGTATGCAGTATGCAACCATTTTGTAAAAATATGTCAGTAATATGAAGAATTCAGAATTGCAGAGAAAAGGTGTAAATACCAATCATTATCACTAGCAAGAGATGGAATGTCAACAGAAGAGAAAAGGAGTTAATTCAGTTTGTCTCAGTGTACCTGAACATAACCGACAAAGCACAATAATACAATTTTCATGACAATTTGGTTAACCACAACTGGGAAAATTGGTACAATTAGAATAATTGTTGGGATAATAAGTTTAAAGACTAGATTTCCCATTAATTGTAACACACATGTATCTGTGAAAAAGAAACAATATTAATTCTAACAATGGCATGGACTCAGTCACATTAAAGGTTACTATTTCCACTAACAAAATGGAAGTAGATAAAAAATTTCAGAAATCCTGCAGCTTATTAAAAATCAGGCAACAATACATGAAATATCAGATTCTGTATCTGAAAATACAAAAGAAATACAAGAGTACCAAGAGAAATACAAGAGTACCAAGAGAAATACAAGAGTACCAAAACTAAAGCTATTGCATAGCTCATTTTTCATCTTCCATTTCATGTAATAAGCAACAATGAAAAATAGTTTTGCCTCTCCCCCAAAATATTTTTTTGGGTATTCATAGCGTTTCTAAATTGATACCATTTTCTGGTATCTTTCTAAGCCTATTCTGTTCCACTGAGTCCTTCACTGGTGAAAATGGCATCTGATTAGCATATCTGAGGTGGGTCCATTGCCAGCAAAAGATATCCTAGTGGGTCCATTGCCAGCAAAAGATATCCAAGTGTGGTTGGGTAAAAGGAGATCTGTTTTCAGTTTTGATTGGCTTTTTTTTATTTGATTTTGTTTTCAAAACCTAATCAGAATAGCAGAGGGATACCCCACTTTGTAAAGTCAACAGTATAGCAGTGGTAGAGATACCCCACTTTCTAAAGTCATCTGCATAGTGGCATACCCCACTTTCTAAAATCTGCATAGTGGCATACCCCACTTGCTAAAGTCATCTGCATAGTGGCATACCCTACTTTCTAAAGTCATCTGCATAGTGGCATACCCTACTCTCTATAGTCATCTGCATATTGGCATACCCCACTTTCTAAAGTCATCTGCATAATGGTATACCCCATTTTCTAAAGTCATCTGCATAGTGGAATACCCTACTTTCTAAAGTCATCAGCATAGTGGTATACCCTACTTTCTAAAGTCATCAGCATAGTGGCATACTCTACTTTCTAAAGTCATTAGCACAGCTGTGGCATGTGCCCACTTTCTAAATTTATCACTTCTTGACTATGGAGTTAAACCATGACCACTCCCTGCCCCAAGGATACAGAATGAAATTTCAAGATTGCTGCACTCATCTATGAACCAGCCCTGACTGTACCTCAAGGTTTGGTCTCCTCATCTTTAATGTGTAGGAGACACATGTACTTGTAGTCAGAAGCACATCTTTGTTTTGTTTTGATTCTTTTTAAATAGTGGTGGTAATATATCTGATAGACTGAATTTAGTAAAAACAATGGCATAGGTTGAATTGTCAAAATGTCTTGCAGTCAAAGAAAAAATATGTTTAGGTACTGACACTGTTGCAATTACAGAATCATTTAAAGGGACTACAAAAAAGTTTTGGTAACACAACGATATTTCAGCCATGCTAGCAAATTCCATAAATTTTAACAATTAATTAAAAAATAATCATTACCAACCTAAAATAATTAAAAATCTGAACATGTTGGCAAAGGTAAATATACGTAAGTATAGATTTTATTCAGCAGACAAAATTCAATGTATGAGCTGTCACCATCATTATATCAGCAACTTAACTGGTTATTAACTGTTATTATTTAGTTCCAGATTTTGGAAGGACAAGTCTAATAAAAGGAAGTACCAGTCATCATACAACAAAGTTGAATTAACAAAGGTGACATCTTGTACATTCAATTTTCATTTGAGAAATGGAAAAACAATGGTAAAAAATCAGAAATTTTCAAATCGAATCCATTCAGAAAAAATCTGTTTAGAAAAGGTAATGAATACATTTGAATCAACTGTAAAATGTTCAAGAAAATGCAAGAAAGACAGAATTATTACTTATACACTGAAAGAAGTTGTTTTGCATGCCTGAAAAGTACATGTCCCGTGTCATGGAGCAGTAGTTAATACAATATAAAATTTGTTAGTGTGCTCTTTTGAAAACATCGTACTTCTACATTTTGATCGCTTGATAGCCTTGTTCCTGAAAGCTGTACAGCAGATCTCACAGAAGATTTCACCAATCTCAAATAACAGTTTTGATTATACCATTCAACACAATGATAGTGAACTTTCTTCTCATATGAGATTAAATCTATTATAAAATGAATGCCAAACAGTAATAATACAGACTATGCATATCAAAATTAAAATGTGCTTTTTGAACCATTTTGAACCAATCTCTTCTTGTACAGGCACTTAATTTTTTATTATTTTAAACCAATCTCAAACACCACAACACATGTACAGACAATTCGTCTATTTCTGATTTTCATTTCCCAACAATTCATTCTGTCTCATCTAACAGTTAAGTGTGTGTGTGTGTGTATGCATACATACATATATACATTAATACATACATACATACATTCACTTAGGACATAGCTTTGCATCATACAGTGTCTTCGCAAACATAATTTTTAAGCCACTTAATTTATCCTGAAGAATTAAACTCCTTACAATCCACTGAAAAAATATACCTCTAATGAATTCAAACCACAGATATAACTATGTTAGACAATTTTCTCTCATATGTAACTATGGTTGTTTTCAACAGAAACTGTCATTTGAAATTGATTTATCTTGCTGGAAAAAGACAACATAAAGTTAGAGACTGAAACAAATATAAATTCATCCATGTCTCACACCCTAACACCATTTGTTTCACTTTAAATTACAGTAGGTGTATCTCATGGAAGATGCTTCCTCATGTCATGAAGGATTTATCTATCCCACCTGCTTCAGGTCATGTGAGACTTGTTTCTCTCATCTATTTTGTCATGGAGAACATGTATTTCATCTCACTGGAAGGACATCATTAGCAGAAGTCTGGGTGAAATGAAAACCTTGCCCCTCGATTTCATCTTCAGAACTTAAAATTTTTATACCCTGCATTTTTCCTCCATAATAACACATTAAATCTTTAGTAAAGAACTTTCCCAGGAACAAGTCTGATGTGCTTCTTGTATATTCCATCTCTGTAAATCATGATACTATGAAGAAAAGAAAAGTCTTAGGCAATCCTCCTTGAACTGTTGTCTCGTTGTGAGTTATGAGTGAAATAAATAAACTCACTTATTTGTATCATGACAGCATACAATACTTTTCAGCAAACCTTGGGTAACTCTCCTTCATTTCATTTGCATATGCTTACAACTTTCTGAGAATAATCTATGCATCCTTTCTGGAATGCTTTTGATCATTTTCAGAGTAAAAGCCAAGTAATCGTCTTCTTTATTCCATCTCCATCTGCTGTCAAATTTTCACATAAAACCTCGGGTACCTATTGTTCATTTTATTTGCATATTTCACAATTTCATACAAAGACATACATACTCCTGGAATTATTTGATCACTTTGGTAGATTAGTTAACTTTACAAGCTCCTCCATCTTTGCAGCTTAGAAAATTTCATATTAAACCATGGATTTTTGTTCTTTTCTTTTGCATATATCAGAAAACATCTTGAAAAGACCTAGGCATTCCTCATGGAACAGTTTTATCACTTTGGTACATTAATGGACTGAAAATATTACTCCATTTTTTTTCAACATGAGAACATATTTTCATTGTTTAGAAAAACCCTTGACTCCTGTCACTAATTCCTTCAAACAAATTTTGACATAATTCATGGAAAGACCTAATTATCCCACTGGGATTTATTACATTCCTTTGGTCACCCATTGGTAAAGTGGTGCCTTAACATGTCTTCTGCAGTGGGCCGCTCCTGAGGATTTTTTCTAAATGTCAAATATAAGAAGTTTCTCAAGTCATTGGAAGCATTACGTGGAAGTTCATATCGTGGTTCCTCCGTGGCTATTTTATATATTGCTGCCATAGTTTCGAACTCAGCCCAAGGTGGCTTTAATGTCATCATTTCTACCACAGTACATCCCAAGCTCCTGAAAATTTAAAGAAAGAAAGTGAGTATTTTCTAGACCATGACTGCATATCATATGTCTAAAATGCATGTGAAATCTTCATTAACATAGACATCACAGTTACATACAGCAGTCCCTCACTATAAAGCCCCTCATTAGAACACAGTCCCTGATTTAAAATAGGCATGGCTATGGAGTCCAATGTACTGGTTGAATAATGTCTTATATAATGTAACCCAGTATAAGGTGATTTCACCATTACCACAATACACTTTTAAAGCTCCCCTGAACAGCATTACAGTGAGAACAGTGTTGATCCAAATTTGCTGTTACAAAGTTAAACATGGACCACAGTGCACTACATGTTGGAAAAGGGAGATAACTGAACTTGACCAAAGTCCTTTTAATAGAAAGCTTGATACCAAATTTGCTTTCAATCCACGGCATCTTTCAGATGATACTGACAGAGATAACAACAAGAGAGAATAAAAACTCTGGCAGAGGCAAGATTACGAGCTGAAGGCACAGCAAGCAAGGGTGGTCAGAAGGCATGTTTCCCTAACATTTTCAGAAAGATATAATGAAAATGGTATAATCGGGTACATTTAGTTATACTTTGGGGGGATCAAAATCCCTAACAGTAATACATGTTTTTGATAACTTTTTAACTTACCCTCATACCCATTTGTAAACCAACTTAAAAAATCAAAACAACAGCAGTGACACAAGCACACTCGAAACACCATCAGCAGGAAATGTTTCTTCTTTGTCTCTTAAACTGTAAGGCTGATGGATTAATGTCAAATGGAAAGAAATCATATCTTCAACAGCTAGAATCAAGAAAGATCACGCAAAACATAGGCAACATATGCTAGTTTCTTATTAACTATATGGTTTCTTTATTTACAATTGACAAATCCTTTCCAGCCAAGAAAAAGAAAAATCCAACAACTTTGGAATAAAGCCACTGCAATGACACTCCTTATAAAGCGTAAGGCTCTTGTGCACTGAAATTTACATGTGACTCTAACAATCAGTCCATCCACTTCTAGTCGGTCCTTCACCACGTGTGGAGCTTGAGCTCATCACCGAGTCTAAATTTTGTCACGCCAGAAAATCCAACAGTGAACTTCTCATGAAATGTTTGTTTGCGCTTTCAGAATTTTGAGAAAAATCCTTGATTACATGGCCAACTAATTACTGTTAGATTCGACTTACTTTCTCATTGAATTATTATGAAAATAAGATACACGTAACTATTTTGTAAGCCACTAGAAAGAGGGACACTATTCTGTCGAACTACCACCAATGTTTTGGTATTTGATTCACCCAGTTTCATCAAATTTATTTATTCATTATTTTTGGAAAATCCATAAATAACAAAAACAATTTATTGAAAATATTTTTTTCAGTTTTAATGTTCTGTATTCCCTCAGATTAATTCAAGAAGTTTGGGAAAATAAGTTCAAACAGTTACAAAAATTTAAAACCAATTTTTCAAAATTCAAGGAGTTTTCAAGGTAGCCACTGAATTTCAATGATGCAAGGACCATGATCAGATAGGATGGATGTTATTACACTTGTAAGTAGGATGGATGTGGGATGGATGTTATTACACTTGTAAGTAGGATGGATATGGGATGGATGTTATTACACTTGTAAGTAGGATGGATGTGAGATGGATGTTATTACACTTGTAAGCAGGATGGATGTGGGATGGATGTTATTACACTTGTAAGTAGGATGGATGTGGGGTGGATGTTATTACACTTGTAAGTAGGATGGATGTGAGATGGATGTTATTACACTTGTAAGCAGGATGGATGTGGGATGGATGTTATTACACTTGTAAGTAGGATGGATATGGGGTGGATGTTATTACACTTGTAAGTAGGATGGATGTGTGGTGGATGTTATTACACTTGTAAGTAGGATGGATGTGGGATGGATGTTATTACACTTGTAAGTAGGATGGATGTGAGATGGATGTTATTACACTTGTAAGAAGGATGGATGTGGGATGGATGTTATTACACTTGTAAGTAGGATGGATATGGGGTGGATGTTATTACACTTGTAAGTAGGATGGATATGGGGTGGATGTTATTACACTTGTAAGTAGGATGGATGTGGGATGGATGTTATTACACTTGTAAGTAGGATGGATGTGGGGTGGATGTTATTACACTTGTAAGAAGGATGGATGTGGGATGGATGTTATTACACTTGTAAGTAGGATGGATATGGGGTGGATGTTATTACACTTGTAAGTAGGATGGATATGGGGTGGATGTTATTACACTTGCAGGTCTCACCATTTGTGACATATCTTTCAGGCACAATACCTAAGCAATTTTACACAAACCTACAAATAAACATTGATAGAGACTGAGCACTTATTGTACCTTTACTTATGCTTAATCACAAATGATAGCAAAGAAATTTCAAAATAACCAAAAACTGTCTGACAGAAATATTCTTGAATAAAGATAGACACTGAAGCTCACTAAGCAACTAAACAAGTACCGTCCCCCGACATAATAAAATAGGTCCAAATTATTTCTTGGTAAAGAAGTAGCTTAATAATTTCAGAAACAAATCAATCAATATATAGAGAGAACCCTTTAAAAATGTGCCCATCAGAGTATCTTGGAAACACTTTAGTTTTAACTTACCAAACATCAGCTTTTCTACCATAATTCTCTCCATTAATAATCTCAGGGGCCATCCAATATGGTGTTCCAACAATAGTATTACAGCCGGTGGCACTACATATTGTTTGTAACCTTTTACATGCTCCAAAATCGGCCAATTTCACATTGCCATGAGAGTCACGTAGAATATTTGCTCCTGTAGGAGAGAAAATACATGCAAAGTATTTGAATATGAATCTCAGTTCCACCTGTATTAATCAAATATTTAAAAATGTCAAGAAAATTAAATTATTAACAGAACTGAGATTGTATTGGAACTTATCTTCAAAGCTAAATGCATAAAATATGTCATACTGACCTCAATTTTCACACTTAACTCAAAGAATATGATACACAATCATTATTGTAGCTTTCGTAAGGGAAGAAACTCTTATCAGGTATTTCTTTTATTACTTAAATGCACAATGGCTTTCAAATCTGATCAGCCAGATACATCCACAAAATCTTCTAAGTTACAAATTTAAACCACTTTTTAAATCCACACTGGTTGAACAGAGACTCGATTGTTTATTATTTTTAGTTTTGGGGTCTAATGCCATTTTTCAGCAAGACTGGCTACAACTCCTGCCATTATATTTGAGAGCAGAAGATGCACGGAATAACCAAGACCCCTTGTGAAGCTACAGCCAACCTTTCTCAAATAATCATGCTGGTCAACCCTTGTGAAGCTACAGTCAACCTTTCCCAAATACTTGTGCTGGTCAAGCCAAGATGTGAACTCATGAACTGTGTTGAGATATGTGAAGGCAATCTCTACTCAGGCACTCAGGACCCCAAACAGACTTGAAACTTGTGATGTGATTTTGATTTTTAACGTAGCGTTAACAATTTTTCAGTCATATCGCTACGATGTCTGCAATGTGGCAGTTTAAAGTGATGTCTAGCACTGGGGCATCATGCTGCAGACATGCAGCATGACATCCCACCCAGTCACATTATCCTGACACCAGGCTGACCAGTCCTAACACTAACCTCTTAATGCTGAACGCCATTTTTGTAAGTCTCTGGTATGTCTTGGTCAGGGATCTAACCCATGACCTCCTGCATCCGACTTGAAACTTGTGCAAAGGTGAGATGTGTGAGTGATATTTAAAGGCATGCTCTTTAGACAACTTGGCCATCCACAACCGGGCAGTGAAGACAAGCAAAAATTAGGTTAACAAATTATCTATCTTGCAAGAGGTGACATCTTTCTGAGAATAAGATATCAATAAGGTGCAGTGACTGACTATTGACATTTCCACAAAGAACATTCACAAATATACTTTCTGAACATATGTATTCCTTTAAAGAAAGACAAATATTTCGTCAAAAATACAACATATCTTACCAGATTAACAAATCAAAAACTCATTTCCTTTGGCAGTCAAACTCTTCAGTAGTTCAAAAATCAGTGAAACAGCTGTAAACATTCTGGAACCATGATCATGCTCTATTCAAGTTTGTGTTATAATAAAGTGTGTTTTAATTTAGCGTGCTATAATTGTGTTTCCTTTAATTTACTATTGCATCATGAGACAAATAAACATGTTCAATTTTACTCATTTCATCTGAAATTTACAAAACACACTGAACAATTTGATAGATTTACTAAAGTGTCATACATTACATTCAAAATGACCACTAACAAAAAGGAACATCTGAATGATGTCACACAACTCCAACTTTACATCACCTGTCTCTCTTTCTCTCTGAGCAAAACCTTCCTTTCTGTGTACACCCAGTTGGGTGGGGCTTTGATAGTAATAGGATCAGGTAAACCTTATCTCAAAGCAAAATTTACGAAAAGAAATTCCTTTCTACATCAAATATATTACCTGGCCACATTACATTGGTTGAATAAGTTAGAAGAGAAGTATAAATTTCTTGTGCATCCAACCACTACCCATGTCACCTGTGGCATAGCTGCTAACCACAGAGTACAAAAATACCGACTGCTTATAAGAAAAATACTGATTTACAGGAACAAATACTGATTTTAATGTACATGTAACTATCAGTAAAGTAACTTAATTATTTAATGTCAAAGATGCAAGTGTTGCACTTTCTGAATGGGCACCCTGTTACATTTGGTTGCCCATTCACAATGTGCAAGAATGCATCATACACTAAGACACTGGCTGTTTATAGGAGCTTTTTCCACACCTTGTTTTTCAGTCAATATCAATTCCAATTTACCATCTGTCACTGATGATCTGAATTCTGTGCGACTATTTTTTACTGAACTCTTTTCCTTCTAGCATGCGATTAATAATTTGGAATTTTACTGTGTTGAAAAAGTGCAAAATAAATCGCCAGCAACACCAGTAAATGAAAGGTTCATTTCTAAAAGAAATTAAGTAAACCGAACTTTGATCGAGTTACATCAAGGTTCTCTCTGGCATTTGTAAATGTCGCAAGTTCAGGCTGAGTTATTGATTAAGCAGCAAGCTTTTATTAGATTTTTCATTCTGTTTTATCTCAATGGCACTTCCATGCCCAACAGCAAATTCAAAATTACACAATTTGCAGAACTCAAGGTTTTTTCCTTTACTACATGGTTTCGCAAATCTAAACTGGATGACACAGCTGTCCTTCCATTTCTGTTTTCTCTTCTTTGCTGGAGAAAATTCTGCTTTTTGTTTTTGACACGATAATAAGTTGAATATCACAAACATGAGATACAGCAACAGCAGCAACTCTTTGCATAATCCAATATGGTGGTAAAAGACTGACAAGGTTGCCTCAATTCTGAATGAACCAATCATATTTTAGAGCTCGATACCCCTATATCAATGCAATATATTTACTCTAAACTTTGTGCCTGTTATAAACAGACAATTGCAAGGAAATTTTTTATTTAATTTTTTTGCTTCTTAAAAACAGATTTGTAAGAAGAAAAACATCCAAAAGATGGGGAAAATATGCTGTAGGAGTATGTTGACTGTTCTACTAATGTGAAGGCAGCACAACCATGTGAATATACTCCTGCAAGGCAGTTTGTTGTGTGATTCAACAACAGACTGTTGCCTTGGTAAATCCAGCAAATAACTGACACAGGACCTTTTCCATTGTAGAGGGTCATTGACCCAGGACATATTCCACTGGAGTGGGAACCTGACCCAGGACATATTCCACTGGAGTGGGAACCTGACCCAGGACATATTCCACTGGAGCAGGTCATTGATCCTGAACCTATTCCACTGATGTCATTGACCCAGGATCTATTCCACTGGAGTGGGTCACTGACTCAGGATCTATTCCAATGGAGTGGCATTCAATACTTAGTAGAGTCCTATACCTTATTTTTTTGTGCTGGTAGGGCCCTCTGCAGTGGCACATGAATTATATGGTTGATAAATTTCGGTAGACGATGAACTTGCAATATAGTTGTTGGGAACTCCAAAGTCAGATGAACCATAATGTTGAGAAGGGACAGAGTCTCATATCATCACATTGACTATCCATCCTAAATTGCTTATGAGACACTAAAGGTTATTCATATTGTGAACCAAATTCAAAGAGAGTTTTTACAGAATATTGTCCAGGTACACCACCACTGTATTGAAGGACGACACACTTTAGTGGGACAAGGTAAATAATTGAACCAATACCACGTAGTAGCCAAAGTGAAGTTACTTGAACAGATGAGTGGACAAAGTCAACTCCATCTTCAACTTCAGGGCAGCAATAAAATGATTTAGTCTGCTCTGGTCTATGACAGATATCAATGTCCAATAGGACTTTGTAACCAGAAAATCAGTAATAAGAACCCATGAAGTCCAGTTTTACTCAACTACCCAAGTTAATAGCAAATGCTTGATCCCTTAACAGATCCACCTTTATGGGATCACTCAGAATCTCTCCATCATGAAAAGGGATGATGAAAGTGGGGGCAAAGGGATGGGTATAATTTAAAAGAGTTACTTCCCTTTGGTCTATCTGAGATATGTGTATATATTTATTGTTTGACCCAGCCATAACGCGCCTCGCAATAACGTGAATTCGGATATAAAGCAGTCGTGGCATGAGTTTTGAAATTTCATATATTCATTCACACATGAAAAAATAATTTTTGCTCCAAGTATGTGAAATAGTGTTTAAAAAATTTATTACCACTTTGGGGAAGAGATTGCGTATGAATTCGAATATAATACGATTGTGGCATGGTTCCTGAAATTATTAATACATGTTCATGTATTTTTCTTGTATCAGGACATTTTTTTTAAGTATGAGAAATAGTGTGTAAAACATTTATTAACATTTCGGTGAAGATTTTGCATATGAATTTTAATACAATATGATCTTGGCATTGTTTCTTAAATTTAACAATTTCACCAGGTTCTTGAAGTGCTATGCCAAAATAAATATTATTGGAAATGTTACTTATTACTGATCCATGAGTAAAGCCAGTAAGTCGTCTTTGTGATTGTCTGCAACTGATTCTAGTTTCAATCGTTGCTCAAACAACAGCCAACGTGTATTTCTTCTTTAACTGTGGGGGCAAAGGGTTGGGTATAATTTAAAAGAGTTACAACCAAGCGGCACTTTATTAGCTGGAAATTTAAAGGGTATGAAATTGTACATGTGTTCAGCTTAAATTATTTTTATAAAAGTGACTCATGACCAATGCAAGCTTACTGCACTTAGTTCTCTGGTTTTACATGTGTATGGTGTTTGTTTATGAACTTGTTATTAATTTCCTATTTTTTTATAAAAATACTTTACCATTATGGAGAAGCAATTTCACAAACACAAGTCGTTCTCTGTACTTTGCACAATGATTAGTATAGTAGTTTTCACACGTTTCTTTTGAGATTAACAAAATCTGAGGTAAAAGTTATATGCATGCTGAAAGCATGTCTTGATTGTTCATTATTCTTGCTGTAAATGTTCAAAAGAATAGGCGTACAAGTGTTAATTATTGGAAATTTGCAATGGATAAATGTACATGGAAACGCATCTGAGAAAATTTCAGCAGTATGAAATTTGTACAGACACCATTCATAGACCCTGGAACGTAATGAACCGTACATGTGCTTCGTCATTCTTAACCTAATTTTGCTGTTAATTTTTCCCACTGAATTCAGGCACGTAATGATCGGTGACAAATTTATTGAATAGTTTTAATATGTATGCAGTTTTGGCAATGGAATTACATGTAAAATGGATTAACTGCAAGCCCCGACAGTACAATATCCGATGGCAAGTAAACGGTGTTAATACTCTGTTCATGCTGTATATTAGACGTTGAATTCAGACACAATGATCTGGGACTATTGAATATTGTAAATCTGTGTGTAATTTTCAATGGAATTACATGCATTATGGATGAACTGCACGCCATGATGGCACGATAGTAAATGGTGTTGATAACCTATTCATCATATGCATTAGACACGAATACATGTATATGTGCCAATGAATTGTTCTCTGAAAAAAGTAAAATACTGTAAAACCCAGCATTAACAAGACCCCAATATTAACGTGATCCAATTTTTGGGACCTCAATTATTGCATTATAGCAGGGTTCCACTGTATGTGTGTATGTATCTATATATATATATATATATATATATATATGGAGACATGTTTTTAAACTTTGAGAAATGGCTGGATTTGGAGATAGCAGAGGTTATTTCCAATAATCGGGTAATTTATTTAATAGAAAAAGGCCCAAGTGCATTCTGACCAGTTGAGATGGAGCATTCACACTAACAGCTGCAACGGCATTTCATCAATAATGTTAATATTATCAGTTAAAGTGTTTGAAAGTCACATGATGATGTATTAAATTGAACTTTGGCACAATGCCAAAAGTTTGCAAGTTATATCTTCTTGCTTGCTTAACCCTTTACCTCAAAGAGCATAGTGACAAAGTGCAGCGCGCTATAAATAGAACACGTTACCTAGTCGACCGCATATGCATGGCCTGCCTGTGAACTGTTAAGCAATGTAGTGTATGTTACGTTTAACATCAATTTTAACCATTTTACATTTTTGGTACACATTTATTATATGTGGAAAAATTTAAGAGTAAAGTCCGATTGTTATAGCTGTGTAATTATTTATCAAGGAAGAATTTGTTATGTGCTTTAAAATCTGGAGAGAACTCATTCACCGTCATGTCAGTGAGGCAGTGTGACCAACCGTAGCTGCCATTTCTCATACTAAAAATTTACAAGTTTTTCGTCTGTGTCTACATCACTAAGTCATCTAAATTTGATAATTTATAAAATCTAATTGCAGCCTATATCAATATCAGAGCCTTTACCTAGGTTATTGAATCTTTCATAATTGTGATTCTAATCATGAAAACTTCGTAAGTACTGAATGAAATCCGCGGCCGCCATTTTGGAGCGTGGAGATTACGACCCAGTTACTTTAAATAGCAGATATCGACCAGTACATAAACAGTGACCACGTGATCTGACATAATTTTCATTCGCAGAAATGAATGTAGTATCTAATAAGGGGTTTTCCCCGAAGGTGGCGCTATGAAAACCGGCTTAAAATGGCTGATGTTTACAGCCGACGTCAAAAGGCACTTCTATGGGACTTTTGTAGAAGCGTCAAAAGTCGCTTCGATGCGACTTTTGTAGAGGCGTCCAAAGACGGTTGTATGAGGTAAAGGGTTAATGCAGCTTTTTTAACAAAGCAAACAAATTACTTACACATGATAATACGACAAGTTATTCTCTGATAAATGCATACCTTTAATATCTCTGTGAACTATAACATTTTTATGGAGGTAAGCTAGGCCTTCTAAAACTTGCCGCGTGTATTTCCTACACACCGATTCCATTAAAGGACCATATCTTGTTAATTCATCTTTAACAGATCCCTGGAAAGAAAAAGAAAAATAGATGTGTAATCACAGTACTGACAATACTGATGACTTGGAGAGCTGAATGAATACTAAGTTGCATGAGAAAGATGAAAGAACTTAATTCTGCTTTTTACTTTATCATAAATTTTAAAAATGTTGTTTTTCATTTGTATCATTTGAGAATTTATAATAACATCCAAAATATTACTGGATGAATTACTGTAGTGATTTACTATATAAAATATTTTCTAGAGGAACAATCCAATGAGAAAACTACTAGTATTATATTGGTTAATCCTTTTTTAAAAATATAATTTGAGTTATCTCCCTTTGCATATAAAATTGACCTGGAAAGTTAATAGATCTGTATTTGTTATTAGCATGACCACAGAGGTCGGTGTGTCCTTGGGTAAGGCACTTTACTCTGATTTACTCTGATTGCCTCAGCACTAAATAACCTACTTGTGTTGCTCTGCCATAGAGCCCCAAACCAAACCAAACCAAACCAAGAAACCACTATAATACAAACTATATTTAGCAGAATATACACTGATGCAAGTCAGGGAGGGATTTCAATATACACAACAAAATAAGCATTTTGTTCTGAGTTGATTCAAAAAATGAGTTTGTTATAGCACAGGAAGATGATAAGGCTGTAAAGCCAAGACATTATTCTGCCATGTCAAACATATTCTCTGATCTACTTCGTGTGTGTGTGATTTCGATTTTTAACATAGATTTTTAACAAATTCAGTTATATCGCTACAATGTCTGCAGTGTGGCAGGTTATAATTATGTCTAGCACTGGGGCACCCAGTCACATTATCCTGACACCAGGCCGACCAGTCCTAACACTAACCCCTTAATGCTGAGGGCCAAGCGAGGCTGCTGTAAGTACCATTTTTTTGTAAGTCTTTGGTATGACTCAGCTGGGGATTGAACCCACGACCTCCTGCATCGGAGGCAGACGCTCTAACCAATAGGCCACCAGAGCAGTTGATCTACTTGGTAAAACAAATATGAATGGAGTTTTTATTTATTGCATGTACCATCCTTTTTGTTTCAGGAAAAAGTTGAGTCACATAGTGTGAATTGATTACAAAAAAAAATAGGATTGTTTAAAAGTCTGATCAAGGACAGCTGTGAGTCTTGGTATGAAAATGTCAGTGAAAACTCCTACACAGTTTCTGTCTTGGTGTGACATTTAAACATATTGACTCAATATCTGTATGAAACAACACAGGGACCAAGCAAAATCAAACAGATGTGGATTAGAGAGCTTTTCTAGTCAAGTCAATATCAATTTCCCACTGGCGCATTCGACTGTAATGGTCCAGCTATGTTTTGATCACATGTAAATAAAAAGCATTGGATAATTCCTTCATTAGTATCTAAAATGTTTCTCCAAAAATAAAGAACATGTTTGCAATTGGACATGGTGGTATTTGGTAGTTTATCACTGCATCAATAAATGTCATCTCTTTATTGGTCAGAATTGGACACGGTGGTATTTTCTAACCAATTTTTCACTGCATTGATACATGTCATCTTTTAATTTGTCAGAATTGCCAAATAAATAAAAATAACCTAATCAAGGAGCTGTTGTCTACAATCATCATAACTGCCACAAATAAACTTACAACTACATTGTATTTTTGACGTTTGGAATAAACGTTTAGTTTCATCCATTTGCTGCCTCATTATGAGTAAAGTCAAGACCTCACAATTTTTCTATCTTTCTGTACATGCATTAAGACATTTTCTTTTTTCTTCACACAGTGAAAAGTCATTCCCTATGCTAAACAGAATCAAAAGTGTGTTGAAGAACTGGCTTATGCTTAATTACCTAAGGATAATTTGTACAGAAGGACTTCTCATTAAATGTTTCAATTTTGTTGTGGCAAAAAAAATTATATTGGGATGTGAAGAACTGAAGGATAATATTTATTTAAATTTAATGACACTAAATCATGTTATGACTTCGGGGAAAATAAAGGATATACCCTTATAAGTCGACACAAATTGCAGATCAGGGTCTATGCTGTTTGTTCTACTGATTACTACAAACACACTGCCCAGACCTAGATCTGTCCACACATCATGTGATGGCAGATCTGGGTCTGTGCTGTTTGCAGTTTGACTCCTATAGTAAGCGAGTACATACAGTACTACATAAAGACCTGTACACATTTATGACAAGATTATTTTGTGCTAGTGCAGGCATTCCACGACACTATAAAAAATGTACAGTTATAATCGAATGCCATGTACCCTCACTTCAAAAAGCCAACCATGTACATATCAGTTCTATGTAAACAATAGCAACTGAAACAAGAGTTCCCTGAAAGGACTGTTGCTCCACTTGGTGAGAAAAGTTTTAAGAATTTATAATAAGACCATTTCTTACATTTACCTGTCAAATGGTGAAACCATCTCTGATATTTTTCAGCATTAAATAGCTACTGTGGCTTACATATCAGCTTGTCATTATTTAGCACAAAGCAGACACCATTATAAGTCCTTTGGTGAAAACCTAATGTCATAATTATCATTTTCATTTAGGAAGAACTTGGTATCACAAAAAAGTCCACTGCTGAAAACACTATGTTTATGCAGTAATCCATTTGGAGAAGAGCAGAGTTAACAATATTTTCAAGATATGACTTTCCATTCAGGATTAGCTTTAAGAAGATTTTCAAGATGTCAATATGAATTTATATCCAAGAAGATTTAAGATGGCTACCATGGTGACCATATACAATGTCAGATTGGCATATTTCTATTTAGGTCAAATCAGACATAAGAAGTCTTGTAGTAAAAACATCATTCTGATATGATGACCATTTGCTCATGAGGAATAGCAATAACAAGATATCAAGATGTCTGTTATGGACCAACATGTCATCACGTCAAGTTTTTCAGTAAAAGTCTTGTACTGATATGACCATCTATTCAAATGGAGTACTGATAATTTCAAGATGGCCACCATGGTGGTAATACTGGGTGTCAGATCTGTACCATTTTCATTGTGGACCACCTAGACATCATAATGAGTGTTTTTAGTGAAAACCTCATTTGACAGGAGTAGCAACAACAAGGTTTTCAAGACAGCTCTTGTACCATTGTCTGAGCTAACCATTTTCTACTAAGACCAACTAGACCATGCGATGAGTGTAGGTATGTACATTTTCATGGTAATCCATGAAGCATTTTAAGATGCCTGATAACAAGTGTGTGCTGACAGATGGACAGATGACAAAAAAACAGACCATCCCACCAGGTTCACAGTGGTACATAAAGAAATCTCGATGCATTTACAAGAGTCTTGTACTGTATTCAGCTGCAGGAGAAAAAGGGAAAGAACTCTAAAAGAATACTCAGAAAGTAGAGTGGTTTGTGCATCTCAAGACGCAGACCATAATATTTTCCAAGCCTCATAGTAATTCAATAAGTGCTATGGGACTAATTTCATTCAAAAGATCATGTCATACTCTATATTCAGGTGCTATACATAAAAGGTGATAATTATAATGAACAGATTTCATAGCCTGTTTCAGTTTGTCACTTTTCCACTAAAAATATTATGTTTCCATTAGAATTTATGCTTACAGTACCAACTTCTGCTGCACTGCAAGACTGAACCAAATGGACTCATTTCTTTGTTTATAAAAATGCATTATTTTTCCATATGAGAGTTACATGGAACTACACAACCCTCACAATATACTTTCAAAATCATTTGTACACAACTAGAATGCCCATCCTACAATGCTCGTAATGTCCAACTCAAACAATTATACCAGCATCAACACATTATATCACAAGCAAAAACAAAAAAAAACAAAAAGTAAGACAACCGTTTAAGTCTCACCCCTGGCATGTATTCCATGAATATAGACAGAACCATTTCATCCTGGTGACAACCAAAATATTGCACAATACGTTCATGCTCAAAATTCCGTAATAATTGGATCTCATTTTCAAGGGCTCTGACTTCCTGCAAATAAATAATTGATATAGATAAGTAAAGAAATTGATATGTTTTCAAGAAAAGTTAAAGCATCTTGAATCAGTGTGTTAACTTCTTATGTTTACAATGGTGACATCATCAAACCTTGTGTTATGGCTTGCCATTAAAATCAGCTGACCCGTTGATGTCAATGATCAACATTTGATTAATTTGTACACATGAAAAATGGCTGGGTTTTTCAGTTCTAGGTAGAAATTACATAACTCATGATCTGATGAAACATCGATATTATCTGGTTTTAATGAAACAACAATGTTGGGGACCAATGTCTTTCAAGATTCAGTATTATTCAAATGATTTGGCACATACAACTTTTTGTATGCAACAGCAGCATTGGGGTTTTAACCACTGTGTACAAAAACATTGTCATAGCACACAACAAAGGAACATCCAAGTGTTATGAATTAATAATGTACCGTATTTGCCGGCCTATGAGTCAATGCAGAGTATAAGTGGAATCAGCAAATTTGGCAAATTTTCCATCCTTCATCCATATATTGTTGTTGTTGTTGTTATAGGGTTTAACGCCATTTTTCAGCACAAGATAGGCTATACATTGCGGCCAGTATTAATGGTGGAGGAAGAACCCGGGAAAACCCCCGGAAAGAACCACCTACCCACGAGAAGCTACTGGCAAGCTTTCTCACATATCCACATTGGTCGAGCCCGAGACTCGAACCCACGCAGACAGAGGTGAGATGGCAGTGATCCATGATGGAGAGCGCTTTAGACCACTCGGCCACTCGGGGCCCCCTCATCCATATATATGTCAATGCCGAGTATAAGACAAGGCCAGATCAATACCGCAGATTGTGTTTTTCACTTTGTTCCATACAGCATGGTGAATTTTATCCTACCTGTAACTCAGTAGCCTTTCCAGTCAGGATCATTAAATGCAACTAAAAGTACCAGATTTATTTCACAAAAAGTATTTTAAATGTATTATGTACATTTAGCTACATATAATAATGCTGACCTGAAAATTTATTGAGTTAAAGATAGGATAAAACTTGTAACGTTGTGTGAAATTAAATTATAATAACTTCCAGTTTCATAAATATTAAAAGTATCACTGTATGCTATTTCAGATTACCAGCAATAGGGAAATTAAATTATTAATACTAAAATGCCTTTTCCATTTGTTAGTTTTTTTTGGGGGGGGGGAAGACAAATACAGAGAGAAGGATGCATATGTTTTACATTTCATTTTTCTTCTTGTACCTCGGGATCAAAATAAAATATGATCAGATATATGTGAGAGCGACACAGATACATTTCAGCTCTTTGTGAGGGTTTTTGTTGTTTTGTGTTTTTTGTTTTTTACTTTATTGCTCCTTATTGTTGCTGAAACTTTTGTCATAGAGAGAAAACAAAAATAAATGAAACAGTAAATGTAAACTATGAAAATACATACCATACTCCTTCAGGGTTTAAATATTCACAATAGTTATAGCCATATAGTCTCTATTAGGTTAAATCCCAAGAATGGCTATTTTGCATGCTGTAAAATTTTCTTTGCAAGTATAACTACCTCTCCATTTCCAACAATTAAGATTTTGTTTAAAGTGCATGTACTCTTCCTGTACTTAGGCAGCAATTGTTTTTGATCTTTGCTCATGCTAGAGGTACTTTAAATTACTGTCAGTTCCCTTGGCAAGTACAAAAAATGTCACTGTTTGAGAAATTTACACTTGTAACCACCTGGCATATCCTTTAACTATATGGTATGGTATTCATAATACCCATGGGTAGCCTCATTTCCCTATTGGTAGCCTTGCTAATCTGATCTGGTCTGCAGAATCTTTACCTCAGACAGGTGTTATCTTGGAATGACTGAATACTGTCATAGCATATTTAATTAGTGTGTAAATATCACTACAAAGCCATGTGATTTTTTAATAATGGAAGTGACAACAAAAACTAGAAGGAATGGTTTACCTAGTGGTATTAACTGATAATGAAATATGATACTTTACTTGTAAACGAGTAAGATCAATCATCAGGAAAGTGAACAATATAGATTTACAATCGTGAAGAAATCACTGTCTGTCTGTTTGTCTCTCTCAGTGGGGCATAAGTTTCATTTGATCATTAGGTGCAAGAAGAAAATTGTGATGGAATATGTCTTTGTCATGGTTATTTGTCTTCTAACTTGTAAATTCTAATGCAAATATATGTAATCAAATTTAAACAACTTATATTACAAATAATGTACATTACTGGTGCTTGCTGCTTTAGCGTAATTACATCTGAACTATGTTAATTTTTAATACTGATGATCATGTAATTGTTTAAAATACTCAATTTGGGATCCCATGTTTTTTTCATACACGATCTCTTCCCCAAAACAAAGTATTTTTTACACATTATTTTTCATGCTCTTGGAGAATTTTTTTCCATAAGAAAAATACAATAAAGCGATTCAGATTCAAGCGATTCAGATAACATAATCCATATATAAGTCGATTTGGAATATAAGACTAAACTAAAATTTTATGGTAAAATAGTATCATTTTAAAGGTCGGCAAATATGGTATAGTTTTTGCATTATATGATGTCATTTTAATTTATCTAAAGGTTTGTTGACAAGGCTTGTTACAAAATGTGTGCGTGTATGTACATATACAGGACACACACACACACACACACACACACAAACCAAGGATCGTTCAATTTTATCATTAAGTAAAAGCAGCTAAACATGGGCCTATGTGATTTGCTATTCATTCTGTACAATATTAATACTTTTTTATCACACAAATCATGTTAACTAAGAACTCGTATCTCTGTTCATGATGTTGCATGAATGGCACTACAAGAAAGTCCATCTCAAAGGGATTTCGCTGAAGTCCAGCTCAAAGGAATTTCGCTGGGGGATCCTTTAAGCTTACTGAAGTCCATCTCAAAGGGGTTTTGCTGGGGGATCCTTTAAGCTTACTGAAGTCCATCTCAAAGGGGTTTTGCTGGGGGATTCTTTAAGCTTACTGAAACAATACTTCACCAAACAATAAATATCTCCATGTAACACGGGTGCACCACAAAAGTGTGTGAAATGACCTAATGCAACATTTAAACAGCTCCTGTAAACACAAGATCCCAAAGTTGCCCAATTTCTGGCAAAAACATCAATTACCACAAATACGTTTCTGTACTGTCATCCACTACTCAAGATTGTCCCAGAGTTGGCATAAGTAAAACTAAAAGCAAACAATTGTAAGTACATTTTATGGAACAAAAGTGCATATATCAAATATCAAATCCATCACATTATGGAAAAAAAGTCCTAATAAAGCACACCAGACAGAAAATGTAATTTACTACCTTGGAAGTTTCAGCATTCATATGGATTAATTGCACTTGCTTCACGGCCAGTTCTCGACCACTGTCTCTATCATAGCACAGGTACACCTCTCCAAAAGCACCACTGCCCAAACTCCTACCTCTTGTCCAATTAGTGGGTGCCCGTGGAGCTGAAAGAAGAAAAAAAATCATTTACTTAATTAAACATTAATTGAAGAATTTGAAATTTTTTAAACATCTTTATATTTTAGGACCAGCCCATTATTTCATAAGGGGATGACACGTATTTAATGTAAATAATCTGGCTGTTAGTTTACTCATTTTTAAAAGGTATGTACACCACCACAAATATGCAAAGGTACTGGTATTTGTAACATAAGAGTCTTGCACATTAGTCTGAGGTCATAAGAGTCTTGTTTCTTTTATATCCATTATGTGTGAAAGAGTCCAAAAGACCTGTCAAATGACTGCTGGAGAGCTTAAAGAAAGGTAAAATGCAGAAATGAATGATACTTACCTGACAAAATTCATCCTACCCACTTCTCCCTCAATATATATTTTTCTCTGATGACCTTTAATGCACTCGAGTAACTTATTAGAAACATGGGAAGTACACCTTATACAGAACAAGGTAAAGGTAATAGGATCACAGTTCTAATTTTGGAAAGTGAACTGAGGCAGCTAGCAAGGGAGACAATCTATCATCAACAGGTATGTTCAAGGGTCCCTCACTATAAGCCAATTCAATGTAACACAGTCCCTTAAACAGAGTGGGTATGGTCATGGGTCCCATTTTTGTGTGTATGTTCAACAACAGATTTAGATGAATCATGTACTTGATTATACGGTCTCACTTAAAGGCCCTTCATTACAACACAGCTCCTTTTACATTATTCATTAGTTCATTCATTAGTACAATTGTACATACAGTGCTCAAAGGACTTGTTTTAAGATGCAGGCAAGTGGCTTTAAACAAATCTTGCCCTGATGTTGCAGGAAAAGGCCACATTTATTTACTCTTATTCTGACACAATGCTGAAACTGATATACTTTCAGTTAAAACAACAAAATATAAAAATACTTTAATTGTGTGTGTGTGTGTGTGTGTGTAGAGTACTTAATGAGAAACACTGTTTGTGTTCTTGCCTACTATGATTCTGATTTAATTTAATTTCATTTAAAGCTCTAGTGGTCTAAGTGGTTAGAGCATCCGCCTCAGATGCGGGAGGTCACAGGTTTGAATCTCAGCTGAGTCAAACCAAAGACTTATAAAAATGGTACTAACAGCTGCCTCACAAGGTGCTCAGCATTGAGAAGCTAGTGTTCGGACTGGTCGGTCTGGTGTCAGGATAATGTAACTGGGTGGGACATGATTCTACATGTCTGGGGCATCATGCCTCAATACTAGACATCACTATAAACTGCCATACTGCATACATCATAGCAATATGACTGAAAAATTGTTAAAGCTATGTTAAAAATCCAAATCGCACACACATACACACACAAACATCATTTAAAACAATGTTTTCTCCAGGTCCTATTGTAAACAGTGTTTTCAAACAATGCTTTCTATTTGAACTTAAGGAAATATTTCCATCCAGTTCTTGATGTTCAAAAACATTTGAAGGATGTCCTTTTTTTTTAGAAACTGATCATATTAATTTTTGGGAAGAGACTGTATGATTTTTAAAAAAATAATTCTGAACTCTAAGCAGCCCTGCAACACCCCCATAAAAAAATACTATTGCTCTGATTTGCTGAATAAATAACAAATCATATCTACCATAATAGCTGAAAATGCAACTATCTTAAGATACAATAATATTCAAACTGGAAAGAAAATGAAGGACTTTTGCCCATTCAATTGTGACGAGTTTTGCATTTTAAACAAAGTTAATGGTTAGCAATTCAGCAGATGATCTTCATAAGGATGCAGAACCTACAAATGGAGCCCCAGCTGGGTGCTTAATCCCTATAATTTATCAGTGTCTTTCATGAACATCAAGAAGAAAATGCTGCATTCCACTGGCACACTTAAAATTTTCTTGGCAAATTTGACAACTATTCTCAGTGGGCATCTCACCCAACTTAGATTTAGATGGGTCCAGGTCATCAGGCTGTCTGGTTTTTGAGCTCTGACATATCACACAGGGATTCACTGTATTTGCCAGGCATAACTAGCTCAAATGACTGTTTGATACCTAAACATTACATGAGATAGCCATTCTAACTGTCATGGTCATTATATTTCCCAATTGTTAAAAAATTCTATATAGTCACTAGATGTGTAAACATGTGTGAAAGCTTATCACCTAGACTTATGAAAAGTTTGTAAGATAACCATGACAACCATGGAATCAGTACCATAGACATTTATCATAAACAACCATGGAATCTGTACCATAGACATTTATCAGTTCCTCACACCAGGTGACTTTGTGTAAAATGTTGTCACATGTTTGTGTGTGTTTGTGTGTGTGTTTGTGTGTGTGTGTGCATGCATGTATGTATGAATGCGTGTTCTTGTTGTTGTTCTAGGGTTTAATGTCATTTTTCAGCACAAGATAGGCTATACATGGCGGCCAGTATAACTGGTGGAGGAAGAACCCTGGAAAACCCAGGGAAGAACCACCGACCCACGAGAAGCTACTGGCAGGCTTTCCCACGTACCCATGCTAGCCGAGCCTTGGACTCGAACCCATGTATGTATGTATGTATAGATAGATGGATGGATGAATGGGTGGGTGGGTGGGAAACTGTGAGTGTGTGCATGTATGTATGTATGTATGTATGTATGTATGTATGTATGCATGCATGCATGTATGTATGTATGGGTGGGTGGGATATTTTGTGTGTGCATGGTGCGTGTGTGTATGTATGTATGTATGTATACATGCATGCATGCATATAATATTTGATGGCGAATCAACTCCAAAGTGGTTATATAGTGCGAACAAAAGATAAGATTCCAATAATGTAAAAATTAACTGTACAAAAATGTAAGCAGTTAAATCATTTGAAAATAATGTAAAATTAGCTACAAGATAAAATACAAAATTCTATAAAATGTGTGTAGAATAACATTTAAAATCCTTAAACCATGATTAAGATCTCTTGCATTCTCTTTTACAAGTCCAAGATTTGCTCATATGATATATTCTCTTGCAGTTTCTTCAAACAGTTCAACGCAAAATACTTCAGTCTCTATTTGTGTACATCTAACAATGATATGCAGCAAGAAAGGAAGGTGTGCCAAGTTTTCTGCTTAACCTATGAAAATTCTAAATACTTCTGCAAAACTTGGTGATTATTAACAATAAAAATAAAAGGAAATCTTACATTTTGAGAAAGCTAGATCTGAAATACTGAAAACTGGACTTTCATGGTCACTGTTCCGTTTGTACATCATGAGTCGCCCTTCAGGGGAATCCTCAGGGTCTGGAGGAAGACCACTACTACTGCTACTTGTACTAAGCGTTCCCTCACTACCACGTGACATTATTGACCGCAGTGTGTTGCTTCCTGTGTCATGACGTCTGTTCATGACATTTGCTCGAGGAAATGTTCTGTGACCTACACAAAAATTAAGGTGATTTATTAACAAAATGTAATACTGATCTAATCTTACAAAAAAACGAGACTTGTGAAATATTTCCTGGGTGTAACACCAGGTCAAGGTCTGTTTAAGTCTTTTACATTTTCTTATATAACACAGGAAACATGGCTGCCAACATGCTTTCATTTTAAAATGAACGACACATAGCTAACGTATGATTCAGGAAATCTGTAAGCTGGATATGCATTCCTCACCCCATAAAAGCTCAAATTATGAATTAAATTCTCATATAAGTGTTCCACAGAACCAAGTATTTCACCCATGTTTTTGTGTTAATGTACAAGTGTCCCAAAGAACCTAGAGTTTCAACAGTATTTTCATTTTGATGCATAAGTGTCCCATAGAAACAAGAATTTCACCTGTTTTTTTGTGTTGATGAACAAGTGTCCCACAGAACCAAGTGGTTCACTTTTTTGGCATTCATGTAGAAGTGTCCCACAGAACCAAGTGGTTCACTTTTTTGGCATTCATGTAGAAGTGTCCCACAGAACCAAGTGGTTCACTTTTTTGGCATTCATGTAGAAGTGTTCCACAGAACCAAGTGGTTCACTTGTTTTGCATTCATGTAGAAGTGTCCCACAGAACCAAGTGGTTCACTTGTTTTGCATTCAAGTAGAAGTGTCCCACAAAACCAAGTCGTTCACTTGTTTTGCATTCATGTAGAAGTGTCCACAAAACTATGACTATCACTGGGTTTTTTTGTGATAATATACAAGTGTCCCACAGAACCATGAGTTTCATTTGTGTATTTGCGTTCATTTCAAAGTGTCACACAGAACCAATTGTTCAACTATTTTTGTGTTGATGTAACAGTGTCGCAAAGAACCAAGTGTTTCACCAAAGTTTTTGTGTCACGGTACAAGTTTCCCATATAACCATGAGTTTCACCATTTTGTGATGATTTACAAGTGTTCCGCAGAACCAAGTGTTTCACCAGAGTTTTTGTGTCTATGTAAAAGAGTCACATATAACCAATTTTCACCTCATGTTTTTGTGTAGATGTATAAAGAGTTAAACTGAGTTTCTGTATTTACAAATGTCCCACAGAACCAAGTGTTTCACGAGTTTTTTGTGCTAAGGTACAAGTAAGTGTCCCATATAACCATGAGTTTCACATTTTTGTGATGATTTACAAGTGTCCCACAGAACCAAATGTTTCACCAGTTTTTTTTGTGTCAATGCACAAGTGTCCCACATAACCAAGATAATCACCTGTGGTTTTGTGTTGATGTACGTGTCCCACAGAACCAAGATTGTATTGATTTATCCTCCAATGTAACTGACTTGAAGAAAAAAAGCTTTGAACAAAATCTTTAAAGTGGAATTTCAGCAATGTCTCAACTGGCATCATAAATAGTGGTAAGACAAGAAAAATTTGATCTCATGATTATCTAAAATACTGCTTCAGGGTATATCCCAGGTTCAGGAGAGCACATGCTATATATATATAGCAAGTGCTCTCCTGAACCTGGGATATACCCTGAATCTGTGAAATTATGCACCCCTTCCACTTCCCCCTGTGTCTGATTTGCAAAAAATGTCAAAGTTTTTATTAATGCAGGTATATATTTTCACTAACTCATGAACTCTTATTTACAGACTTGCAGTATCTGTATAATCTGAAATATTACTTGTCATGAGTAGCATGGTACAGTCTACTGCTTTGAATAGCATGGTACAGTCTACTGCTTTGAGTAGCATGGTACAATCTACTGCTTTGAGTAGCATGGTACAGTCTACTGCTATGAGTATCATGGTAGTCTACTGCTATGACTATCATGGTATATTCTACTGCTTTGAGTAGCATGGTAGAGTCAACTGCTATTAGTAAAATAGTACAATCTACTGCTATGGGTAACATGGTATAGTCTACTGCTATGAGCAATATGGTGCAGTCTATAGCTGTGAGTCACATGGTACATTATACTGCTATGGTTAGCATGGTACAGTCTACTACTATGAGTAGTATGGTACATTCTATTGCTATGAACAGCATGGTACATTTTGTTGCTATGAGTAGCATGGTACAATCTATTGCTATGACCAGCATTGTACAGTGTACTGCTATAAGCAGCATGTTAATCTACTGCAATGAGCAGCAAAGTACAGTCAATTGCTATGAGTAGCATAGTGGAGTAGCATGGTTCAGTCTACTGCTATGAGTAATTGATATGAGAAGCATGGTACAGTCTATTGCTATAAGCAGCATGATACATTCCACTGTTATGGGTAGCATGGTACAGTATACTACTATGACTATTATGGTACAGTCTATTGCTATGACTAGCATGGTACAATCTATTGCTACAATTAGCATAGTGCATTCTACAGTTATGAGTAGCATGGTACAGTCTATTGCTATGACTAGCATGGTACAATCTATTGCTACAATTAGCATAGTGCTTTCTACAGTTATGAGTAGCATGGTACAGTCTATTGCTATGACTAGCATGGTACAGTCTATTGTTATGACTATTATGGTACAGTCTATTGCTATGACTAGCATGGTACAATCTATTGCTATGATTAGCACAGTGCATTCTACAGTTATGAGTAGCATGGTACAGTCTATTGCTATGACTAGCATGGTACAATCTATTGCTACGATTGGCATAGTGCTTTCTACAGTTATGAGTAGCATGGTACAGTCTATTGCTATGACTAGCATGGTACAGTCTATTGTTATGACTATTATGGTACAGTCTATTGCTATGACTAGCATGGTACAGTCTACAGTTTACACACCTTCTACATTGGCAGTATGAACTCCTGATTCAAAATTACGAGGAAAGGTTCCAAACCGCACTTTATTATCTGGAAAAGAAAAACAACCTGCGTAAATATACTGCAAGAATAAACATAAAACCTTTAGCAAAGCAGGCACAAAGAACAGTTTCTGTTTTTAGCATTATCTGTTAATATCTTGAAATATTCTACTGATAAAATACGGTCATCAGTACATGACCATTCAGCAACCAGACATGATCTTAGTTCATAATTGATACATTTTCTCCAAACAACAATTACCAAATTATTAAAGGAAAAAAACAAAACCTAAATGGCAAATTCTCGTCACTAATTCTGTCATTTTTCTATCTTCAAAGTTCTTGTTATAGTGATTCAACTTCTTATACTTTTCAAATGAAAAATAAAAACAAAAAAAGACTTAATCAAATTGACAATAATAGTTACTAAATGATACAGATACAATGTAGTTGATGAGAACAACACCAATGGAAAACCAAACATACTTGGTGCCACTGTCTAGAAGGACTCTGGGTAATTTTCTGTTAAGTATACTATACAGCAATACTGGTGTTAAAATGAACCTTTGTATATAGAAAATCTGTCCATATAGGACATCTTCATTAATCCCTGGTGAAACATTCTTGTTTGTGTGTCCTGTATTTAAGTGACACCTAATACAAACGAAAACACAGTCACAAATGCATAATTATATTTCCACTGCATATGAAGAACATGATCGTACAATAAAATTTCTTGACTATTAGATATAGCTGATTTTATTATATGCCTGTTTATATTTTGGCCAAAATACTGTTTAGTTATTTAGATTACGTTATTAAGTGAGTTAACGTTATTAAGTGAGTTATATTTTGGCCAAAATACTGTTTAGTTATTTAAATTACGTTATTAAGTGAGTTATATTTTGGCCAAATACTGTTTAGTTATTTAAATTACATTATTAAGTGAGTTATATTTTGGCCAAAATACTGTTTAGTTATTTAAATTACGTTATTAAGTGAGTGGATTTTACCATTAAATCTTGGTATACAAGTGGAAGTCATTTTGCCTAAAATAAAAAATAACATTCATTAAAGAAAGTGAAAAAATAAATCTAAATCTTCCTTCATATTATGGACACCTGTCTCTTAAGGGCACATTTTCCCTGTCTCTTGACTGAATGCTTGTTAAAAAAATTAAGCCACAATTTTAGTACAAAATGGCTGTCCTCTGCTAAAATTTACATCAAGCAATATTGGAAATGCATGCCCTGCCAAAATACTGAAGATCAAGGGTCAATAACCCCATTTTTCTTATTTCTGCAAGTGTTTCATTTTGGTCCTTCATAGTGACTGACTATACAAAATGCATCATGTTACCGACTAGAGTATCCCATCTATTCTTTCTTATAAGTTCGACCTCACTGCAAAATGTATAGTTCCAGATCTGACATTGCGTAATATACCAGCAGATCAGGGTTTATGCAGTTTGTTTGGAGCAATTAGTAGAACAAACAACACAGACCCTGGTCTGTTGGCACATTATCTGACAGCAGAGCAGAGTCCATGTTGTTTGCAGTCAGACCTGACTTACAAGAGAGTATATGTGTTATCAGTGACTACTCAATTCCGTTTATTTCGGATGCAAATCCTAGTGCCACGATCATAAAACTTATGTGGATGAATGCCACGTTTTAATTACAATTACTCTGTGCCTGGTCTACTTACCTATTTCATCTTTGGCACTATCTGATAAAATACTTCTACGAGAGTCTCTCCTAATTCTGAGAGGAAAGGTGTTTGGACCACTGAAAAACAGAGAAGGCAATACATGTCATCATCAGTTAGATCCAACCATTTCTTTTATGTTTACCTGCTAATGCAGGCAAGTCAAGGGCACATTTAATCAATGGCAACAACTACAACTGGGGTATTGGTACCACACGTTTAGGTTTAGCCCAAACCTTTTATACGAAAATATATCAGATGCCATCCTAATATCTGCCTGGGTAACTCGGCCTGCATCAGCATTAATCACTATTCAATGGAAAGTCAAACCAAGGTCTGGGGAGCAAACAAAATGATTTGAGGTGCCCCGAATTTGGTCTACCATGACAGAACCTCAAGATTTAACTCCAGTAAACTTAATTAATAATGAAAACAATGTATGCTGATTCAAAGTCACATATAGTAAACAAAAGTGAAATGTTTATTAGCCTGGTAGAATGCTGTAGAATTAATTTTGTTGTGCATTTGCCTAGGGTCATTTGTGATGTCATTTACAGCATGAGGTCAAGTCTTATGGGATGCTAATATTTCTTAAAAGATAAGATCCAAGTGTATTTGTTTGCTGTAAAAAAACTGCAAGGGGATAGAGTTTTTGCCATTCTTTCCCCTGAAGACTCCATGATGAAATTTGCAGGTGCATAAGCCACAGTTATGTAAAGCAAGCACTTCTGTGCCCATGAGTTAAATGTATTTGTTGTACATCAATTTTCTTGTCAATCTTCAATAATGACTTACCCACTCTCTAAGGAAGACAAACTGTCTGACATGGATCCCAGGCCATGGTCGGTCTGAAAGAGAGAGAAATAACATTTCTGATTACATCTCAAAACTAGAATATGCAGCTAAAGCAGCATTGCCCTGAACAATTCTCAGCTTGCACATTCACACCCCAACTCCAAACTCTCAACTGTGTCAAAATCCAAGGAGATACAAAACCAAACTTTACAATAATTAACTTGTCTGCAAACACTTTTGAACCATATTCCCTATAATGGATGTTCATCACTGAGGATGGATATAAGAGGAGGAAAATCAATCCCTCACTGTAAAGCCCTTCATTGTAACATGGCTCCTGATGTAAGGCGAGTATCATCATGCACCCCAATTCACACAGTGGTAGTTAAATTATATATATCATGTACATCATTCTGATGTTGTTGTTGTGGGGTTTAACGCCATTTTTCAGCACATGATAGGCTATACATGGCAGCCAGTATTAATGGTGGAGGAAGAACCCGGGAAATCCCCATAAAGAACCACCGACCCACGAGAAGCTACTGACAAGCTTTCTCACATACCCACATTGGCTGAATCTGCATCATTCTGAAGTTTTCACACTAAGTGGTGGTCTCATGGACAACATTATCATGGGGGAGAACTCTCTAAAATGTATTTCATTATACAGTGGTCTCACTATTAGGTGGTATAGTGTATGGCTCCCAACGACAGCATAATAATGTGTAATGTACTATATATTTCATTACAAGATGTCTCATTATAAGGTGGTATGCTCCATGACTCCCATGGACAATGTTATAATGAGGGAGTGCTATATATTTCATTATAAGGTGGTCTCACTATAAGGTGGTATGCTCCATGACTCCCATGGACAATGTTATAATGAGGGACTGCCATATATTTCATTACAAGGTGGTCTCACTATAAGGTGGTATGCTCCATGACTCCCATGGACAATGTTATAATGAGGGACTGCCATATATTTCATTATAAGATGGTCTCACTATAAGGTGGTATGCTATACGGATCCAACGGACAACACTATAATGAGGGAATACTAATATAATGTACTAATGTACATTTAAATGTGGTCTCACTATAAAGGTGGGGCACATGCAAATGAAAGAAGGCATGTATGCATGCACATAATTAAATATAAGCTTGCACAAATGCATCTAAGAAATCAAAGAAGAAAACTTCTAATTTAAAAGTGTTATAGTGCAATAGGAAAATATGCCAATGATATTCAACTATAATGCTGCACCATGCACAGATACTGTCAATGGTTGCAAGGATTCATGGGTATTGTATCTGTGGTAAAGTTTCCAAGTAAGTTTTTGGATGGGGAGGCGAAACTGATCAATAACTTTTCTGAAGATTCTCATTGTAATTAGCATAAAGCATTATAAAGCTAAAACAATTAGCCATATAACTTTGTCTACAAGGGGAAAAAACCATTATGAGGCTAAAACAGTTCATTCTGTGACATGTATACTTTCACTTTAGCATCAAGGTCAGAGAAAATTTTCATTAAGATTTTGGTTGGAATTTTTCCATTTTCTTATAATGTATTTTCTAAATCCTCTGATGGATTTTCTTCATACCTGGGATGAATCATAATGAAGCTAAGACAATTTATTCACAACCAACCCCTCCCATGCTCTGGCTTTTGGATCAAGGCCACAGTCACAAAATAATATGGCTAAATTTGCTTTATTTCCTAAAACATCCTGATGAATCCCTTTAAACCCTGGATGATTCATTATGAAATAAGGATTATACCTTCTGTGACATTCTCAACTTCTTGAGTATGGGCTCAACATGCAGACCTAAAGTTTCATTATTATTACAGTAAAATCTGTCTTGAGAGCCCACTGTTATGAGAGACCAGCTGTACTGAGAGACCAGGTTCCCCATGTACAGATTTATTGATTATATGGTGTTATGAAATGTCATGAGAGACCACCTGTCATGAGATCATTTTGTGTTGGCAGAAGTGGTGGTCTTTCAAGACAGGTTCCAATGTATTATTATTATTATTATTATACATTGTTGTCAAACCAGCGTCTTTCAAATAACTTTAAATTCAAAATTAAATGGTTAATATCTACAGTAAACTTTCTTTAAAGCAGTAAAAAATCAAATAGCATAGTTACCACCAAGATTCCTCTTAACTGAAGATATAATGTAATAATAACACTGCTTTATCTCACTTAAAGAAACCAAAAGCTCCAGAGAAGCAATATATTTTTGTATCTGAATAACATCACAAGAAATCTAATCTGGATGAATTTCACAGTCCTTAAGTGTCTGACCTAGTTTAATTATGTGCAAATAACCACTGGAACTTAATGCTACCCATGTAGATCTTCAGAAATCTCATACATCTTAAGATTTCTGTGTATTCAAGTTCCAGAAATCCGCAGTAATTATAAACTCATTAGCCCAGTGCTGGATTGATATGTTATACAATTCATATACCAAGTAACACTATACATTTTTCCAAGTTCCAAGGATTCTTACTACCTGAATCTAGTTCATAAATAAAAAATAAAAAATATTTCATCGGTGCCCCTTACAAAGAACATTTGCCACTAATTTGTAAGTTATATGTCTGTCTTATGTACCCTGGCAGCTAATGCTGTGATCTGGACAATGACTGAAATAATCCTTCACATACAACACCCTAATTACTTAATGAAAAAGTAGGGTTTTTGGACTGCTTGTGTCAAATACCATTAAAAACGCTAGAAATGTGCCCATTTGACATGGATGCTCCAGCCATCCTTGTTTGTTAGAAAAGAGGGGAAAAAAAGAGTGATACCACTGAAAGAACGTTTAAAATGGATAAATGGTTTTGTAACTTAAAAAATATAGAAGTATGACTGCCAAGTTGCTGGACAAGTCATTAAAAATAATGTGAGATTAATGCACACACAAAAATATATATATGGAAAAAAGTTTTGGATTTAAAATATTTGAGCCCATCATCCAATGACAATTTTTCAAATTCTGTTTAAGCATATCCATAGTTGATGTTCAATACGTTGGCAAAGTAACCAGTTGCCCACACATAATGAGCAGTCAGTTTATTGATAACTCTACCTGACTTTTTAATTCTGATGTTGAAGAAATGAGACAATATGTTGCTTGTCACAAAGTATGCCCATATCCTGAAGTTAGTTTTCAGAAAGGTACTAACCTTGACTCTGAAATGTATATCTTTCATAAAAAATTATATAAAGATCCGAGAAATCTGATTAAAATACCAGTTCAAAAACAGTGGGAACAAAAACTTTTTAGGGAGTGGAACCTAAATAAAAAGCAGAGGAGCTGGATTCCACTGAGCCACTCTAGTAGTCCAATATAGGTTCACTGTTCCATTTGAAAATAAAGAGGATGCATTTGCTTGAATTGAGTGTACAATGAAGACATTCCATTGAGTGGGTGAAATTATTAGAGTTTTTCACTAACAAGGTGAAATATATCCATTACTGAATCGGAACAATCAAATTGTCTTGTTATTTTATGCTCAGATAACTAGGCCAGCAATATGTGTAACAGATCGCAGTAGCAGATTCAGTGTAACAGATTGCAGTAACTGATTCAGTGTAACAGATTGCAGTAGAAGATTCAGTGTAACAGATCGCAGTAACTGATTCAGTGTAACAGATCACAGCAGCAGATTCAGTGTAACAGACTGCAGTAACAGATTCTGTGTAACAGATCGCAGTAGAAGATTCAGTGTAACAGATCACAGTAGAAGATTCAGTGTAACAGATCGCAGTAACTGATTCAGTGTAACAGATCACAATAGCAGATTCAGTGTAACAGATTGCAGTAACAGATTCAGTGTAACAGATCGCAGTAGCAGATTCAGTGTAACAGATCGCAGTAAAAGATTCAGTGCAACAGATTGCAGTAACAGATTCAGTGTAACAGATCACAGTAGCAGATTTAGTGTAACAGATCGCAGTAGCAGATTCAGTGCAACAGATTGCAGTAACAGATTCAGTGCAACAGATTGCAGTAACAGATTCAGTGTAACAGATCACAGTAGCAGATTTAGTGTAACAGATCGCAGTAGCAGATTCAGTGCAACAGATTGCAGTAACAGATTCAGTGTAACAGATCGCAGTAGCAGATTCAGGGCTGTATCCTGCATTACCGTTATTGTTCTGCGATGTTTTGTGCATATTCACACAAAACTGTCCACACTGCAACAGTTCTCTTCTCCAATTAAAGGTAAAAAAGCATATAAATAGGAAATTTAAGAAAAAAGTTAGCACACTGTGGGATATGAATGTGGCAAACCTGCATGGCAGATGGCAAGTGACAACATGCACATCAAAATTCTTGGGTCATAATGTTACTAATGTCACATGACCAGAGGGAAAACATTTGTATTAGTACACTGAAGTGAATTAACTAAACTATTTTGTAGTGTGAAAGGACTATTCATGGACTATCATAAAACTCAAAATCCACTCTTTCACGCTTGTCTACAGAATGTAACAACATAACTGAAAACTCTCTTTATCTAAGATACAGCCATGATTCCTTATTCTCTCATTCATGTGTGTATTTTGTTTTCTAAATCTACATCCATCCATTTCTTCTAAAATTACATCATGATGAGAAAAGAAAGAGACAACTAAACTAACTGAGAGCAGGACTCAGCCAAACTTAGTTCTTGCCCATTAATTCTGAACCTGGGGCGAGATTTCCCTATCTCACACTAGTGCTCTGAAAAGTGTCATTCCTGCCCATGAACTCTGATGCTTTGGTAGGGAATTCCCTATCCCACACCAATGCCTATTATGGCTTTAGTTAATCTCACCCATATTAAAGAGTTTTGCTACTCTCTTTTCTTGACTCATTCTAGTTATCCTGGATCAGGTGCCCAGCCATTTTCTGATATACACAGTTTCATGGTGGCTGATTGGGTTCGGGTTTTTCTAGTGGATATTTTAAGGCTAAGCTACAAATTAAGGAGGTATCATTCTAAGGCATGTAAAATGCCTTGTGCAAGACCAGGTCAGGTTTTGAATCCAGGCTAATCCAATTCATGGAGTGTTCAACACTCTTGTGGTCTTTACCAAGCAATACCACTGGCTGTCTTGGGTCTGTTTCATCATTTGGAATTATTCACCTGAAAATTCCAATTCAACTCCCATTATTAGCTACTATAAAAAGCTCATATCCCAGAAATTTCGTTAACTGAATTTCAACTGAATTTCAGATATATACAATATTTGTATCCTTTCTTTGCAGAATAAGTGTGTGAGAAGAACAGGCAGTGTAGGGGTTCAGGCACTAAAACTAGTCTATATATTACATTCTTCATCCTTCTCTCTACCTGAAAACATAATGCAACCAATCTATGTATTACATTCCTTTTCTCTACCTGAAAATATAATGCAACCAGTCAGCGCAAAGTGTGTGTATGATTTGGATTTTTAATGTAGCTTGTATATAATGTAACCCCACGACTGGGATTTCCCTGTCTCGGTCCAAACCCCAACATAGATTACTTTTCTCACCCAATACTTTCCTTTAAAGTAAAAAGAACTCTTCACTAGTGTACTATATAGTTCAAATGCAAATGTTTACATGTGGCTCATTAAGACAAACATGTTAATGAGGTCCGTGGTGTGACCGTTGCATCTGAAGTACACAGTTTATACGTGTGAGCAAAGATAAATAACATAAAATGTTGCATAATAATAATCACATTTAATATATGGATTTATATGAAATTGACAATAAATAATTATTTATTACAAGAAACTGTTTCATTTTCATCAGTTCCAATTTTGAAAAGTTAAATTGTAAATAATGAAACAACACTCGATACTGTCTTATTGTCGTTATACTTAGTACAATCTGTAACGATGAGTAATTTGAATAAATCGGATGACATTTAAATTCACCATATAAGCACACACCAACATTTGTACATTGACCCAGTCATGTGTATATAGTTCCCTATCTCTATGTTAACAACTTTCTATGTTGGAGGTTCATTCTTTCTACCACTACGTTTTGCCCAATTAAACATGTTTAATTTCTAGACTGATTTAACCCCCATTATATGCTCTTAACCAGTGGTGTTGATAAACCTGGTGTGCATGGTGGCAGGTTTCTAGAAAATCATGATCAACAAAGTAGATTTAACATCAGCCTCCCTTCCATATGCCATTCAAATATGGAGACATGGGTTTACAAGTGACTATTTTGACATGAGTTCTCACCATAATGATGTGTGTTTATTACGGTGAATATGGTATACTTCCTAACAGATCTGGATGTTAACAATTCATGCATCTGAGGGTCACTAGCTTGCATGCACACCGATTGTGCATTTGTCAGAAAATGTACACAGTGACAAGAAAAATATGTGGAGGTATGCCATCAAATACATACATGTCTACCTTGATGAACTGCATAATTCCAGATTGTAAGAAGAATGCAACATTTACAGTTGCAAATGTTTAAGTGCAGTTTAATGTCTGTAAATCATTATACAATTGGCAAATGTGCAAACATGAAGAAACCACACCTCACAATTAAATGACATATTTCCAAAACTCTACTCGCATGGTCTCAAGACTGAGCCACCAATGATGATGGTGATTTCCAAAACTCTAGGAAGAGTAATTTGAAAACATTTCAGGTTGAGAAAAGGAATGTAATACACAGATTGGTGGCTCAGTCTTGAGAGACCATGCGAGTCCTTTTAAGCCTGAAACTTTGTAGATTTTTTTCCCATTCTTAAATGATTTTCACAAAGAGTGTGGCATTCCTATGAAAAAAGGCATTCCTATGAAAAACGGCATTCCTATGAAAAACAGATGTAGACAAAATTTGTTTATAGTGTACACAATTATATACATCAAGCTGACCTTTAATTTCCTTAAACATTATTTACCTTTGAAATAGTTAAACATTATTTATTGGCACATTTATGTTGCAGTTATAAACAATATTATGATGATCCCATGTGAGTTTTAGTGAAATTGTCAGATATTCCAAAAAGGACGCATCTCACATACTGAATCCTGCTATAATAGGATATTAAGCATGTACACAAGCCGAGTGAGGAATGCACACGTGCACATTACGGTAGCTGTCATCTCTGCAGTAATCCTAACATGAAGATCTGGGGAAAGATTGAGATTCTCATCATTTTGATAAAACTATGTTTATATGTTATTGTAAACAATGTATACATTTAAATATTTTGTAAAATTTTTGCAGCCTAGGTTCTAATGATATGTATGGGGTGAATCAATAAAAAACATTTGGAGATGATTAATTTCATCTGTGCTACACAATGATTGTCAACTCACTTAATGTTCACATCAATCCATGACATATATTCTAAGCTAGCCATAATGATATATGTCACTCTGGTATTTGCCTATATGCAGCATAAAGAATTGATCCAATCAGGCTGCTTGTTACATTGACCTCTGAAGATAGTCGGGGATAATAATCAAAGCAACCTCCACAAATGATAGCATATGCTGCAAGTTTCTCTGATTTGTAAAATCTCTTTTAAGCCAAAACATGTGGATATCATGAAAGTCACCACACTGAAAACCTAAAAGGTCAAGTAACAAGCTGTCTGATTTGTCAAATGATTTTGCTTGCTGTGGACAGTAACACTTCATCTGCCAGAAGGCACTTATTCAAAATACTGTTTTGGCGTGCTCAATATTATCACGGGTCCTTGGAATAATATTAGTACCTCATTGCTGATGGGATGCTAATTTAATCCTATCTCTATCAACGAATGGAGCAGCCAGGTGTGCTTTGTACCCAGCTGTTTTTCTTCTCCCCCCCCCACCACAACTTCCACTCATGTTCATATAAATGCGCACATTATATTACAGATTGAAGTCCTCTATTCCAGCTAAAAACAAATGCAATATCTAAATAAAAGTTACTCAAAGGCACCTCTAAACTACTGAATCATAATATCCAACAGATTATGCTGCCATTTGGAATACAGCATCAGACTGGACAAGAATGACACACAGAAAAAGATCCATGGCATATAGATGCTCATGATTTGTAATAAGAGATACAAACTGTTTGGTAACTTAGACTGTAATTTTGTTCTGCCATTAACAACTATAGGATCACTTAGTAGGTTCAAATTGCTACAAAGCTAAACGTGGAATGAAATGCTTCAACCAAACTGCATTAATAAAGATGAGTCAGGATCAATTGACCTAATTCTTCTTCTGTCTATCAACTCTAAAGGGGTTGTGTTATAGAAACAAATTCATCAAAAACACTTACAGTACATTTAAATGCATTTAAATTACACAGATCTTCATTTTTAAGCATTTTCTTCACAGCTGTTGGGATGTTGCACCCACTGTCCACAATCTGCCACTCTGTTCAAAGTATTTTCCTCCCACAGTCCATGTTTAGTTACATTTGTCAAGATATTGCTCCCACAGTCCATGTTTCATCAGTTGTCAATGTCTTGCTCCCAAAATTCATGTTTTGTCATTTGTCAGTGTCTTACTCCCACAGTCCATGTTGCATCAGTTGTCAGTGTCTTGCTCCTACAGTCATAGTTAAATTTTGCTCCCAGTAAATGTTTGAACAGTGTTGTTAACACATTGCTCCCAAACTCCATGTTATATCACAGCATGCATTGTGCTACTCTCACAGTCCATGTTTCGTCATTTGTCAGTGTCTCGCTCCCCCAATGTTTCATCAGTTGTTTGTGTCATGATCCTATAGTCCATGTTTTATTTGTCAGTGTCTTGCTCCCATAGTCCATGTTTTGTCAGTTATCAGTGTCTTGCTCCCACAGTCCATGTTTAGTTACATTTGTCAATATATTGCTCCCACAGTTCATATTTCATCAGTTATCAGTGTATTGCTTCCACAGACCATATTTAGTTAAATTTGTCAACGCTGCTCCCACAGTCAATGTTTCATCAGAGTTGTGAACGTATTGCTCCTAAACCCATGTTCTGTCACAGTTGTCAATGTGCTGCCCTCACAGTCCATGTTTTGTTAGTGTATTGTTCCCACCACAACCATCGTATATATTTCCTCATGTTGCATTCAATTAATATGAACAATACTATCATGAAAAATTCCTGATGTCTGAAATTACAGTACTTGATCACTATGCCAACACTCAGCCAAACAGGGCCATTTAATCAAACACACTGCAAGTTAGTCTTGGTAAGCAAGCTGTTTCATGCATTCCATCTCGACTCCATCTATATGGAAAGTTTGCGTCTTGAATTGGTCACAATATATCCAATGAAAGTTTTACAAATACATGCAATGTTTTCCAAACTAGGGCTGAAATATTTCATTTATTAAATTCTTTTTCAGCATTCCTATACATCTACAGAATCTCATAAACTCAAAAGTTTCAGATAAATAATGCAAAATATATTCTGCACTCCCCTTTTAACTTAGTGACGTACTCAAAATTATAGAGGCTCAAACTCGGCACACAAAAAAATGCTATATTATCCATCAAATAATATTATGTTTTCAGGTAACTTTGAGTCTTTGAAAATAAACATTTTGCATGACTTCACCATGAATGCATACATAGACCCTGATTTTATGTCAAATTTAGCAAGAAATGAGACGCATGTGACAATATTTTTCATATCAGGAATGATCTAAAAAAAATACTAAATGTATTAAATACTAAATACTAAAAATACAACTCATCATGTGCCATAAGATCAGAGTCTATCTTGTTCATTTGACTGATTACTCCAAACTGCATAGATCCAGAAATGTTGGTGTATTATGCTAATACATATCTGGCTCCATGCAGTTTGCAGATGGATCTTTCTACCTATGCACACACGGTAAATTACATCAAGAGGTAGGACAAGAAGCAAATGTTTATACATATCTCCAGTCTGATTACATACTGTAACACCTCAAATGAATCATTCCAAAGAAGAACCAGACTGCTATCAATCAGACACTGACCCAGGCCTTTGTTGCCATACCTGTATTTGTATACACACACTCACATCAAAGACCAACAGTAGATGGTTGCCTAGTTCAGTATCAAAACCTGTCTGTCACTCTTTAAAGCTCAACAATATTTGTACCATATTTTTCCTATGATAAGATACATGAGTAATAATCAACCTTAATTTTCCCAATGATAAACTGGATGGCAGGGGTGGGGGGGGGGGGGAGAGGGAGAGAGAGAGAGAGAGAGGGGCAGGATAATATTGTTTCATGTTTTCCCTGAAAATGCAGTCAAATAGTCTAACTGGCACACAATGTATTATATAATATATTGACTTGTGTAAAGTGCATTAAAAAAACATGTGAAATTAATTGAATCATCAAGACTAATGTCTGTTGTCTGGCAAATTAAAAATTCTGGTGATATGTCTTTTCTGCCTATATATGGATACTTGCTCTTACCCTATCCAGCATAATGTCAACATTTAAATTATACTTTTGGCCTGATGAGAGAGAAAAAAAAAAGTTTTCTGGTCAAAACAATAACAGCACAAAAGCATACCTTCTGAATTCTGGACAAAGAATTTTCAATGTCAACAGGTAGTCTTGATCTGTTCAGCTCCCCAGATCACTGGATTTGTTTAATAATAAAATAAGTGGACCCGGTGGCTTCTGCTCTAAGTAATAATGGAGTAGGGTGGAAAATGAGTTTATTCCTATATTTACAAGTTTGTATCTGACATGGGATACATTTTATAAACACAAGTTTGTATCTGACATGGGATACACTTTATAAATAAAAGTTTGTATCTGACAGGATACATTTTATAAATAAAAGTTTGTATTTGACAGGATACAATTTATAAACAGAAGTATGTATCTGACACGGGATACAATTTATAAATACAAGTTTGTATCTGACACTGGATATATTTTATACTTACAAGTTTGTATCTGACACTGGATACATTTTATAAATACAGGTATATATCTGACACGGGATACTGTTTATAAATACATGAAGCAGAGGTGACTTTATTACAGACATTAAAGAATGATGAAGTTAGAGTTCAAAATTAAATTTCAAAACACTTATTGATTTCTTTACAAACTAGAGAAATCTCCATTCAAAAGAAAAATAATCAAGGCTCTCAGTGTTAGTGGAAAAGGTCAGTGGACCTCAATTTTTAATATGTAAACAACTCCAAGCAACAGCAGTCTTGTTTTTGCATTAAGCACCACCAAAAGGGTTTGTTATCATTAATAGATGTTCGGTCTGCAAGTGAAGCCTGGATATAGAAACCGGCCACTAACTTACAGTATCTCTTGCTGTCACCTTGAACTTCAGGCTCAGAGTAGGACTGAATATACAAGACAACGTTAAGTCAATATATATAAAGAGTAAAGTTTAACTATAATATCTTTACTTTATTACAAGTTAAACCTGCACATTGACAGAAGTCACCAATTAAAATTTCTCTTGCTGTGACCTTGTCCTTGAGTTAGTGAGCACAGTACTGGCACATCACATTATGTCCACTCATGATATATAATTAGTTAATTGGTTACAGTGTTACTACAATAGCATTTAAATACATTTTGAACAAGAATACAACTAAAACTTGTTTTGTTATTGGAATAAACATCACTTTGTTTTCTCTTGTACAGATTATTGGCTGTATAACAGGAACTAAAATCCTTTCCCACTTTCCTATGAGCCAGCCAACACAAGATAGCCTGAGCAGGTTATGTACCCTTGGATTGCAAGTTAACACTCTACAAAATGAGCAACTACAAAGAAGGATACAAGTCAGAGAATTACATTTTTTTTTCCATAGCCCTGACCTTGATATGCGACATACCATATAGTCATGATAAATGTTCACTAAAACCTCTCATACCATTACAAAGCTATGTGCTGGAAAAACCGATGTTAATGGACTGACCAATGCGCAGGTCGACAATGCCATAAGAATAAAAATCTTGAAGTAAGACTGGGACATATAAAAAATATCACTCCCTTAATTATCTACTGGTAAAAGGGGAAAAAAATGATCCAGGTTCAACATAAAATCAGTGTTCCCCACCCCTCAATTTTAAATGGCCAGTCCCTTAGGCCAAGCATACCAAAGCAGTTGAGAGTCGGTAGATCACACTGGCGTCAGGTCTGTTTCTGTCAGTTTGCAAATTTGATCTGTTGTCATTCTAGGTTTGTATACAGGATTTACTAAACTTAGGCTAATTTAGCCATAAGTGGGACATATCAATATATCATAAACAACTAACTAAAAATGAAATCAGAACAAAAGTGAGTCGTATAGTGCATCACATTGTTTAACTGGTGTTAATACATGTATATGAAGAGAAAAAAACAACCTTAAAGTTCAACAGCTTAAACACTCGAATACTAGAACTTATCAAATGAATTGCTATGTCCTGGCATGGCACAAAACTTTCGTGTGTGTGTGTGTTTATTATTTATTTATGGACAAGAAGAAAAATGAATACACTGAAAATACAATGAGTTAATTACAAGGCATTTATGGTTAATTAAATTTTTACAGTACAATTGTAATTTGTAAACAGATCATCCTACATGTGCCAGAATATAAAGGTTAGAAGTTGTTCCTAGTACAATTTATCTTTTTTAATTAGGACCTAGGCTACACACCATTTATTCTGAAGATCTGATCTGTGCTGATAGACTGCCACATTGTTAGACTGCATGTGACATTGTGTTAGGGGTTTACTATTTTAAAGTCTATTATATAAAGTCTATTATGTAGGATAGACCAATCAGGTAATGTTTCTGTTATCAGGTTTCGACAAGTTAAATAGACACATTTTCACAACTATTTTGTTTTGTACTTTGTGCCTGTTGAAAACAAAGAATTATTATGGTCTCTAATGTCTGAACGCTTCAATTTATCCAATTGGCCATTTAAGGAGGTTTGTTGGTTTTGCTGGTCAACTCTGCAACATTAGTGAATTAAGAAATACATACATGCACACATACATATATATGCATACATGGCCAAACACACTTTTCAGATTTATAGATAATTTATTACCTCTTAGTGTCATCGAATGACGTATGATCTACTTTGAAAATTAAATCAACCAATCTGCTTGTCATTGTGTTGAAACATCTTAAAAGACTTTTAAGATTCTAATCAAATTTACATAAAAGACCACACACGTCTGATCCATCTTGCCCCACAGACTGTCATTTTTTGCACTACTCTATGCTATTCAGGTTAAAGTTTTGCATAATCACATTCAAATTCGAACGAGTCCGTAGCTGATGGCAAATAATTTAGTTCTGTCCAAATAACAGACAGTGTCTTATTTCCATGATAGATTAATAGAAGATAGACTTGGACCTGTTGCCACTGGTTTATACAGTTCACTTCAAATTAAAATATTAACAGACAAGATAGGTCTCGATTTGTGCAATATAACATACGCAACTCATACCAAAGAATTATAGTATGTATTATAATGTGGCTTTCTCCAATATACATTCAAAGACTTATGGCAATCAGTTGCTGCTTCATTTCCAAGGTCAAAAGAATTTCTGCACGGTTATCTAGATCAAAATCTTTATGCATACAATTTTTCTCTACTTGCAAGAATAATAAGAATCCCTTGATGGGAATGAACTCCACTACACCAAAAGACTTTCCAGGAATTCAAAATAAGAGAGTTTCTTCTTTTTAGCTGCCAAAACCTATGCCAACATGATCATCCATTCAGGTGAATTAGCGACAAGATTTTCAATATGTTCATTGCAGCAGTCATATGGGATGTCCGTGAGGTACCAGTTTTGTTTAGGACCAGCCATCTGGTGAAAAACCTACGTCTGTAAGACCATGTATTTGGAAGCATGATCATCAACAAAACTTTCAAGATGGCCACCATGGGGAAGGTCAGGTCAGGTCAGCATCAAATTCATTTTGGACAAATCTAAACGTCTTCTGGTGAAAACACCCATGTCAATGCAACTATCCATTCAGACAGGGTAGCATTTAAGGTAGTTACTATAGCAGCCAAATGGACTATCAGATCGACACCATTTTCATTTAGTACCAATCAGAAAAGTCATTTAGTGAAAACCCCATGATGATATGACCATCCATTCAGTCGGAGTATTTATAAGATTTTCAAGCTGGCCAAGATGATGGCCATAATGGATATCCAGGTGAAAGTGTTGCATACAAGATCTCAAGGGCAGGGGCATTCTGTTCCTTGCCCTCCAAACTTGGGTGATATAAAACATTTTAAAGAGAAAAGAGAAGATTGTAGTATATAATGCACTAGAAGTGCGACAAAATGAGATGAGTTTATTCCTTCACAGCTTTACAACCTTAAGTTTTTCTTCTTTTCCTAGAATACTTACATTATTGCAATGAATGTATTATCATCATTTAGCTCATGAAAAGATTAACATGTTTGAATATCTGGTTAACCTGAAATGATCTGTCCCATGGAATTTATGGAATTTTCCGTTCCGTATCTGGCTCTCATTTAACTTTTGTTTTCACATATTAAGAAGTAGCATTTATTATAAGAAATAACCATGTTTGTTTAAATACCTTTTATCATTAATTGAATGACAAAGTGTATGTTTGCATAAATTAGTCACTGTTACCATTAATTCTGGGTCAGGACAAATTTAATCTTCCTTAATTTAATCATGACTTTAACCTCTAAGACGTGTTACACTATCAGCAGTCAAGGACTGCCACATACTTGAATGTTTTCATTAGATAGCTATAAAATGGATAGTCTTTGCCATGTTATAAAATGGACTGTCACTGTCATATGTAATGTTGCAAAAGTTTTACAATAATTTGGCAGTACATTATGTCATGTTCATTATGACACATAATCACTGACACTGGTGCATGGACTAAGCTTGCAATAAACTGCAAACTGAGAGGGATGGGATATTCTTTGTTTGGGGCATGAAATGAAGTTTAATTAAGAATCCATTTGATAATGGTCAAACAGATGTAAGTTGCAAATGTTAACATAAAGTCAAATAGCAGAAAAATGACAGAGTTGAGACAAGCCAGTGCAAAAATGTCGGAAGATCTTGGGCCATTTGAAACAGGTGTTACAAAATGATTTTTCCCAGAATAGTTATTAATAAAGGCAGACTAAAGAGGATTATTCTGACTTCAATGTGTGTGTTAACTTTTTTGGCAGTAAGAGAAAGTAATCCTAATTGGCTAAACTAAATGAGGGTGTGTTCCCAGACACAATTCAAAGTTTTAAGAAGTTCCCTTCATGAAATTAGTAACTCTTTGTTCTGAGGGAAGCCAGACTTTAGCTCTGAGAAAAATTAATAAGTTATTTCTCTTCTTAAATAAACTGCCCAAATAAATTTTGTAACTCTATTTCTAAGAGAAATGTCAAGTTCAGTTTCATCTTATTTATGTGATTGATTAAACTGTTATATTTTGTATAAGGGGCTTGTGTTCTTCTATTCCATATCTCTTCTGTTCCATCCATTAACTTTGTATTTTATTTTATTATTCTTACTCGATCCAGGCAATATCACTGTGGTCAATCATCTCCTTGATAACAACCAAAACACCATAAAGGGTGGGGATCTCACATCATCACCACCTACTGACACATGTATATGTGGTGTACACAAAATTCTCTAATGTGGACACTGTTGCGACCAAACATTTGGATGTTTTTAATAAGTGACCTTATATTTTATGCCAAATATTTGGTCAGTTTGTATGAGGCCAGGCCAGATTAGATTTGTTTACTGCAATATTTAGCAATAGTAGGAAAACCTGTATCAGAAACATAATTCAATGATTTGATGAAGGAATTCCTCATGAAAGTATGAGCATTCTGCATGACATGGACAATGTGTAAAATCCCAAATCACAGCCTGGGTAATAACAGATCAGTGTATACCATAAGTCTCATGAAAGTATGAGCATTCTGCATGACAGGAACAATGTGTAAAATCCCAAATCACAGCCTGGGTAATAACAGATCAGTATATACCACAAGTCTCATGAAAGAATTATTACTCTGCATGGCAGTCCTGATGGCATGATTAATGATGATATTTATAGAAAGTCATACCATTAGTTTTTTGTTGAACCAGTTAGAGTGATCTGTGGAAACTATGTCTGAAAATAATTAATGAGCATTCTGATAACTAAGCAGAACACTGGTAAGTATTCTGTCAGCAGTTTCATTTACTACAAGGCTCTAAGAAAGGGGGCTTACTTGGCAGAACAGACTTATGTCTGCTCCCACTAAGAGAAGAAACGTTGAAAATGGAGAGCGCGGGATGATTATTGAATACACAATAAATCAAACTGACCTGAAAGAAGATGAGGGCCAGTCAAAGAATGATCAATAAATTTACAGCAGTCTTTTTTGTCTGCTAAAGACAAATTAAGCTTTTGTGCTGAATAATGTCTTTATCTGGTTCAACTTTATTTGAATCAGCATATGTATTGAATGAATATTAGTTAAGGCTCAGCATTGTTTGCTGTGTTACGTATATTTGGTTTAATTTATATTTGATTTAATTTAATTGTCTAAAAAAAATTGCATTCTATTACATGCTGTTGTTTACTGGAATTTGATATTTTCCGGAAATTAGTTTGACCTGTTTTTTGTAAACATCTAATATTAGAACTCTGTATCAAAAAGCTGACCTAGTTCCTGGCCTTGATTGAGAATCAAGTAAATAACTTTTTTATTATTCATTTGTAATGTGTGATTTAAAGAGTGAAATCGAGGCTGAACTGGAGTACATGATGTAAAGCTTCTACATTGTTCTGGAAAGTGATCACGTGACCCCAATCTGGGTATCTGATTTGCGCAGTGGCCAGTTTTAATACTAATGTTTTGAGAAATAATCTCAATTTGGGCTTTTAAACACTTGATATCAAAGTGTTCATTTTGTTGTGACCAGTTGCATTTTAATTTTTCTTCAAATTATTTGGATTCTAAGAGATTAATTCTATTTCCTCGAGAATATTTAAGTGCTCAAACAGAATTCTTGGACAAAGACATTTATTGAAATTTTATTTGCAATTCAATCACCAGAATATCTTTTTCTCCATGGTACAACAAAGAACTGTAGACACATCAGTACTACACTGGCTATAGCATACATCATCGCCTTCCATTTTGGATTTTTCGTCGGGACTCGAACTCAAGTTCATTAAAACATTTTATTACTAGGACTTCTAATTTTTAATTCTTGGTTAGAGCATCTGTCTTGGATGCAGAAGGTCACAGGTTTGAACCCCAGCTGAGTCATACCAAAGACTTATAAAAATGGTACTAACAGTTGTTAGTTTAAGGACTGGCTGGCCTGATGTCAGGATAATGTGACTGGGTGGGACATCATGCTATATGTCTGCTGCATGATGCATCAGTGCTAAACATCATTATAAACTGCCACATAATGACTGTTTTGAGAGGTACCACTCTCAACTGTTTAATTAGAGTGTGGATTTCATTCATGTTTTTATATGTACATATGTAAATATTGGATTTATTTTGTGGGATTCAAAACAGTTTACATGACTGGGATTTCTTGTATGATGGGATGTAGGAGTATATAAAGTGGAAATATGTGAATAACATACAGGGCCGGCGCTACCATATAGGCAAACTAGGCACCCACCTAGGGCGCTGAATTTAGAGGGAGCATTTTTCAAATTTTTTTATTATTTATAAATTTTGAAATTGATAATTTCCTGGGGGGGTGGAGGCGCCAGAATCTAACCTTGCCTAGGGTGCCAGATAGTCTGGCCGAGTCTGGCGCCGCCCTGATAACATACACTATACAAGGTAAGCTGCTTTTTATTTCACTGAAATTCTCCAAAAACTAATCAAGATAATGAATATAAATGTAACTCTGTTTTTATTGTCAGTTTCTGTAGTCAGCCATGATGATGCTCTAGTATTCAGCTTAGCAACCAGTCTCCGTATTCTCAGTAACTGATATGACAGCACTCAGCAGTAGTGAGACTGCACAACAACTGTAGTAGCTAAAGGGTTAAGATGACATTGTAGTGTCCATATTTGATACCAGCATGGCACCATATTCATTACAACCAACAAGACATCACAAGTCTTTTAGTTTCATGACTATCAATTTAAGATGATACTGGAGTGGCCATTTTTGATACCAGATTGGCACCATTTTCCTTATAACCAACAAGACATCTAAGTCTTTTAGTATCCAGATTTCATCGCAAACAGACAAGCCAGTATCCAGATTTCATCGCAAACAGACAAGCCAGTATCCAGATTTTATCGCAAACAGACTCGAGTCTCAGGCTCAGCTAATATGAGTATGTGAGAAGGCCTGCTAGTAGCTTCTCATGGGTCAGTGGTTTTTAGCAGGGTTTTCCAGGGTTCTTTGCTATGCTTTTATCATTTGAATTACCCCATACGGTATTACAGTAGTTTAAATAGGGTTGTGTGTAACTGTTATAAAATAGTTTTCTGTGCCTTTCATGGAGAAAATGTCTTATCCTACTGAGAAGCCATAAACATGAAATTACTTTTATACTGATGTTTGATATGTTCAGTCCATGATAGGTTATTATCAACCAAAACCCCAAGTAGTCTATCACGACAGACAATTTGAAAATTTGTATCCTTCCATGTCAGACATAGTTCATCACTATCAAGATTTGTCCTGTTTTGCCATGTTGAGACAAGTAATATTTTAGATTTACCAGTAGATGATATTGAGTCCCTTGGTTATGCACCATACATTTGCATTTTTCAAAAAATGTAACATTCCAGGTTTTTGGGAAACATGAAGTAAACATTTTTTTGTATAACAATTTTGTATATGTGATCCTGAGCTTACAAATGAGATATGATCTGTTTTAATATATGTGATGCCAAACTTATTCTAAGTCACATATTTTCAATATAGTATTTAGCATTTACAGTAAAACCCATTTTAAAGACCACCCATTTCTGCCAAACAATAATGGCCTCTCAGGCCACAACACTGTATAATCAAGAAATATGTGAATGGAGAGCCTGGTCTCTCATAGCTGTGGTCTCTCAAGACAGATTTTACTGCACTAATGTAATTACCTCCCCTTCTGGTATGAACTCTCCTTCACTATTAACTGAAGTACGTGACAAACTCTGACGAAACGTACTCTCATGGGGTGGAAGTGAACCTGGTGGTGGACTTGGGGAATCCCTTATCTGAAACAATAAAACATATATATTAAGTACTTTTTCAACAAATATATTAAGTACTTTTCATTTTTTAAAATTCCACCTTAGAAGGGATGAATGCAACAACTGCATTTGTATCCTAAAACCAGACTGGTACTTACACCATGTATGGAATAAGGTTAGCACTGTCAGCACAAAAGGAATTTACTATTTGCCATTCACATTACACAGAATTTTTTGAACAAATATTTGGAAATTAACATGTAATTAAAACAAAAAATGACTGGGCTTTCAAATATTTAGGGAGAATGCTCGAGAAATTAGGGTGAACCCCAAAAGCATGCATCACTGAACAGACCTTCATTGTGTTGTGAATAGGGTTTTGCAAATATGGCTTTCTGACAAAAAAACATGCAAATTTTCCACTTATCGATTTTTTTGTTCTAGAGCTCTGAGAATGGTTAAGAGGTTACATGTAAGTGGCTGTTTTATGCAGGTGGCAAACACAGTCCAGATTCTTTGACTTTTCATAAGACAGTTTATGTAGAAAGCCCTTTTTCCATTTCAATACAAAATTTAAATCAAGACTAGAATGCTAGAATGGAAGACCTCTGTAAATCCTACTAATTCATACCACAATATTTTTATGGATTTCAAGAGACAAGCAAATTTCAATTTATGTATTAACTATAATTATAAACAGTTATAAATTATATATATATATATATATATATATATATATATATATATATATATATATATATATATATATATATATATATATATATATATATATATATATATATATATAAAAAGAGCAAATATATATATATATATATATATATATATATATATATATATATATATAAAAAGAGCAAATTATTATTAAAAAAATAAGTTGCCAATAAATAATGACTCTAACATACTATGAGTTACTGCATTGTTGAAATAAACTTGGTGAACCTTTCTTCACTTACATTAGACCTAAGAGGGTCAGTAACTGCCATTCCATGATGTTTTTTGCCATATCCTGGTCCTCCATCATTAGGGGAGGTCAGGAAAATGCGCAGACTGGTTATCCGATCATTATTATCTACCAGGTTCACCGCAGTGTCTAGGTCAGACTGGGATAAAATTGGAGCATACACCTGCAAAACAGATTTTAACAGTAAAGTGTTACATTGATTTTATGCAAATAAATCTGATTTGCATTAAAGCTGCTACTTGTACTATATTTCCCTTTTAATAAGCACATGGGGCATATATATCTCTTATTTTTTAAAGCCAAACAAAAGGCCCATGTCAGCAAACTGGCTGGCATCTGCCTATCACTCAAATGCAAAAGCAGTTATCCAAGTAATCCAAGTGCTTTTGTCAAGAAATAATGAAGTTCTGTGTTTAAATGTGCTTTATTTTTTAGAAATGTCAGTCAAATTTGTTGGTGGATTAGCATCATTTTTTCAAAGGTCTTAAAGCTAGGTACTTTTTGTCAAATTGGGTCATATTCCACTAGGCAGTTTTGTCATGACATTTTAGTAAATCTGGATGATGAGTCAGCATCATTTGTATAAAATTTGGAAAGCCTTGGTTCTTTTCATCAAATTCCATCAAATTCTTTCTGTGACTCTTAGATGCTATCTGAACATTCCTGCCAATCCCAAGAAAGGTATAAGCATAATCTAAGTAGCAAAAAAATCATAATTTGAGCATAAAAGTGTAATCTATATATTACATGCCTTAGTTACAAAAAACAATATGAAAAATGTACAATCAGTTTTGCAAGTCATTGCATTATTTTTATTTTCTGTTTAATGTACCAAAATCACATAATCCAGGCATGCATAAGATTAACTAAGCTATAAGTGAAACAAATACAATGTATGATGATTACACCAAATGAATAATGGTTGGCAGGTGTGTTTGAATTTTTTAAAAATAAATTTGTGGCAATAGTGACTATATTAAATGATGGATCAGCATAATTATATAAAATTTAAAAGGGTGTTATACCTGGATGCTTTCTGAATATATGACCATATAATAATTGCCAGCAACCATTTCTTATTAGGGTTCTCATACATCATATAAATTGTTTGAAAATGGAACTGATTCTGTGTGGACCATGCCTTTAGTTGTTTTCAGTCTGAAGACCAACAATCAGCAGTAACTTTTAATGTCTTTCTTCTTGTCAGTGACCAGTTCTCATCCGTTTCCCTTAAAAGACTTAGTTCTGAAATCTGAATTAAGTTTGAGTTGTCCCTGCCTTTAGTCATTTTTCAAAGGAGATTTAAAGAGCAACGATCAACTTGTAAACATGTTTATTCAACAAGTAGACCCGAATCACAATGAATCCATCTTGTTTACATTCTCTTGAAGGAGAAGTGCATGCCAAGTTCATACATGCATAATAATAATATTAATAAAAATAATAATAATAATAATATAAATAATAATAAATTTAAGAGGGTGATTCAATTAGTTGCATGGAACTAATCATCCTTGTCACACAACACACACTGATAATAGGCTATATTTATATATGGACATAATGAACAGAAAATTTTAATAAGCATGCCCCAACTAGGTACATTGTGTACAAAAGTAGCGAGACAACAAAGTTGAAGGTTATTGAATTTATACTTTAAGTTGTAATGTATCTGTTCAATCGAACAGGTTCCACTTTTCATCCATTGAATTAGATTATAATTCAATGCATTTATATTGTACTTGCTCCAAGACCAAGACCAATTCATGGTGCATTTGATCTTTTCAAGTGAGGGATCAAATAAACCAGCATCAGGCCTCCACTATTTATCATCGGATTTATGGTAACCAATTACATAGTTTGAAAAGACTGTCTAAATTTAAGATGTAAACAGGAAATAAAATTTCAACTTGTTAATAAACTATAAAAAAAAGAAACTTATTCAAAATTAAATTAGCATTTCATGCAAAATATATTCTATATTTATGTTAAAATCATTTATGAGAAAACTGACATTAATATTTCACATGCATGCAGATGCATAAATTAAATTATTTGAAGTGAACCAGAGGAAACAATTTAAACCTATGTTGCACATTCTGCTAAATGCATGTTTAATAAGAAAACAAGTAGGATATCATCTGACTTAAACTGCCTCAGTGGTTCCATGACATAGTGAAAGAACCTCAGTGGTTCCATCATACTGAATATGCCTCAGTGGCTCCATCATACTGAAACAACCTCAGTAGTTCTATCATAATGAAACTGACTTACTGGTTCCATCATAATGAAAGTACATCAGTGGTTCCAACATAATGAAACTGCTTGAGTGGTTACATAATAGTGAAACCACTCAACGGTTCCATCATACTGAAATCACCTCAGTGGTTCCATCATACTGAATATGCCTCAGTGGCTCCATCATACTGAAACAACCTCAGTAGTTCTATCATAATGAAACTGACTTAGTGGTTCCATCATAATGAAAGTACATCAGTGGTTCCATCATAATGAAACTGCTTGAGTGGTTCCATGATAGTGAAACCACTCAATGATTCCATCATATTGAAATCACCTCAGTGGTTCCATCATACTGAATGTGCCTCAGTGGCTCCATCATACTGAAACAACCTCAGTAGTTCCATCATAATGAAAGTACATCAGTGGTTCCATCATACTGAAACTGCTTCAGTGGTTCCATGATAGTGAAACCACTCAATGGTTCCATCATATTGAAATCACCTCAGTGGTTCCATCATACTGAAACCATGCCTGTGGTTCCATCATACTGAAACCAGCTAAATAGTTCCATTCTATTGAAACCACATCAGTGGTTCCATCATCCTGAAAGTGTCTCAGTGATTCCATCATACTGAAACCAGTTCAGTAGTTCCATCATACTGAAACTGCCTCAGCGGCTCAATCAATTACTGAAACTGGCTAAGTGGTTCCATGGTACCGAAACTGTCCCAGTGGTTCCTACTGTAGGCAATTATTACTTCTGTCACTTTCTAAGGTAAATAACAATTAACCTTGTCGACATCAATGTTGTGGAAGCAAAATCATTACACCTGGTTTAATTCTGAACTGGAGGGTAAGTATGCAAAGTGGTTAGGGCTAGAATAGTGGTATCTAATTTTTTTCACATGATGGGCCACATTCCCAAATTTCCCCTTCTCATACATGAGGCTGGTTAGCACCTTCCAGAAAGATAAGGCATTAGAAGGACAAGACATGACACAAGTTATGAAAGGTTGGCAGGTCAGATGAAAATCTTTTGGTGGACTGGATTCTGGTCAGATCTACTTGTCCAGTCACTGTAATATACACATTATATATCTAGTCCAGGGTTATCTGCCATAAAGGTTACTGACCAGTGGTCAAGTAGGAGATCTTATATATATATATATATATATATATATATATATATATATATATATATATATATATATATATATATATATATATATATATATATATAACTCCAGTTTACTTTGCAGTATCTGATATTAATGATGTTGCTGGGTTTAATGCCATTTTTCAACAAAAGATAGGCTATACATGGCGGCCAGAAGAACCCGGGAAAACCCTCAAAAGAACCACTGACCTACGTGAAGTTACTAGCAAGCTTTCTCACATACCCACATTGGCTGAACCCTAGACTCAAACCCATGCAGAAAAGAGGTGATATGGCAATGATCTGTAACGGTGCTTTAGACCACTCTGGGACTTGCGGTGTCCGAGTTATTTAACCATTTGTAACCATGACAGCTGAGTAGAGCTGCTAGTGGATCACAGACAATTTGAGCTGAGTAGGAAAAAAAAAAAAGGGAAAAGTTTTGTCTGCTTACCAGTTGTTTTAGCTTGGGTTATAAATGTTAGGTTTTATATGCCACAGCATGTAAAACCAGGATTAAGTACCTGTCACAAGTCACCACTGTAGTGCCAGAGGTACCATAACTAATACAACAATTACCCATTCTGTCTTTAAAGGATTCAGTCATTGATGCACATGATCATTTCAAGTTTTTTTTTAAAAATCTGTTGTGAAAATCTAAATAACGCCAATGAGGGATCGTCTCACCTTGCTTTCACTTTAGCATAATGGGTCTGTGGAGTCACAATGCATGACGTCTAGGGTGAAAGAGTTGCATTTTCTAAACAAGTTGATTCCAAAGTTATGGTGTTTATAGTCATTTTTACTTTATCGATGTTACTGTTTTTAAAACCTTGCACTAGATTTTGTCATCTGTTCACCCAAGTACATATATTCAGTCCTTTTGTTTAGTGAACTATGTCATACTGTAGACAGACTTGGGTCATGGCTCTTGTTCTAAATAGTTTTTTTTCTCCAATAAGTGTTACCAAAGCTAACTTCAAGGACAGGATTGGTAAGTGTTATCACACAGTTGAATTTGCAATTTAACTTTTTTTTTAAAAATGTTTATTATTAATAATGTTTGTTTTCTGTGATGCAAAAATATTTTCACTGTAAATAAAAAAAATAAAAATACAGTAATTCTGGGTGTTTTGCTTCTTAATCCCACCTGAATTTCTAACTTGGAAACTGGCCCTCCTGCACAGACCCATTATGAAAGACCACTTCTGCTGCCAGATGGGGTGGTCTACCAAGACCGGTTTTACTGTACTGAGAAATATAATCAATCCTAACCTTAAAAAATAAAAACAATGATAGGAGATCAATTAGGTGTAAAAATTCACCCATCAATTGTCTGGCAGTTTTGAAGGCCAACTGAACCATGAAGGAATTTTTTCCTTCTGGCAGCTAATTTTAAAGTCGAGAATTTACTGTCTATCGTTCGACAAGAATCTTTTCAGATACCAAAAGTATCCTGCCAAAATAACTGTATCATGTCCTGTAATTTTCAGACATCATTTTAAAAGAATTATATTTCTGTAGTTATGTTATTTATTGAACATAACTAAAGTTTGCCAATGATCGGAAAAGACAGACAGATGACCTGTAATATCAGAACTCAGCGTACACTGCACTGAAAATTACCTCATCCTAGTGACTATTGAAAACTGGGATAACCACATTTCATTATTTATTAGCTTGCTGAGACAGGTGAAAGATGCATCACAAAAACATTTGTTACAGCTATATATTACTTGTATGCTGAGCAAGAAATCTCAATTCTAAGAATACCATTAAATTTTAAGCCATCCTCATCAATGAGACACCTAGCATATCCTTTGTAGATTTCACTAAAACCTGCAACCAGTCAAATGCACAGATCGTAGCAAAGAACGGGTCTCAGTGCAGCCTAATGTGATAACATGGTTCAGTATTAGTCAAGAAAAACATTGATCACTAATACAAATTTCATGTATTATATATATATATATATATATATATATATATATATATATATATATATATATATATATATATATATATATATATATATATATATATATTTTGTACAAGTGTTGATGATATACATAACTGCAATATTAGACTTCAACCTTCTAATCTATGACTTATTTCTTCAACCATGTGGAAAATTATAACCTATTTTGTTTATTTTTCTTTTTATCCAATCACAAGACCTTTAAGGACAACTGATGAAGGAGAATAACACTTTTTCTTCACATGTCAAGCTACATTTTCTGATCTGCTTTCATTTACTTACGGATTTACATAAATGACATGAAACTAGTAAGGTAATGTCTGTTTTAATTCATAATATACCACTCATGGAAAGCATGACTAATTTCTCAAGGCCTTTGCTTTTATTTTCATTTTCCCCAAAGACCAGTGGGGGTAGAAAATAAAGTTCCTGTTATTTCCATGTGAAATGAAGCACATATGATTCAGAAAGACATTCATATTGATAATTGCACAGGTATGTAAGAGAAGATATTTTGTACTGCCTATTAGGGCTCTGCATCAGCAAATGGCTTCAAATTGGACTTTCTTTATTTGCTTATTAAACCCATTATTTTTGGCTGATATCTCCTTTCACCCCAAATCAAAAATATTACTGTAGGGTTTGCAGTTCATTCTGTGAAGTTTGGTCAGGTATGCTTTTAATCTAACTGTGAAATCCAGAGAAAAAGTGTGGTCCTGTAACCAGCAAATTTTTTTGGGGGGGATTAAAGAAAACATGGTCTCAAACTTTTATTTTTATCTGATGTAATTTGTTTAATGTTCACAGACTATATTAGTTGGCATCACTGCAAAGCTTCATTCTTGTTCTTTTCTCTAATACCACCCATTCTGTTCTATCATGAATAGTAATGACATCACAGTCATCCTGGAAGAAGGGTGCTACTTCATTATGCAAAACTATGCCTTTGACCATTTTAACCAATCATGGCTCCTGCTTTAAAAGGGACACTTTCTGTATATTTTTTAAGTTGGGATCATCCAAAAAGTCTAAAAACAAAGTGTTAATGCCAACATATGCATTGCATTCTCCCGCAATGATACTGGATTATACAAACAAACATTTCTTTATTTTAAATAAAAATCAAATTTTGCAAAATCTTTAAAAACCAGCTTTAATTATTGATATACCCATAACCTATTCCATTAAGAAATAACTTGCAAAGAAAATTGGGCATCGGATCCATAGAAAATGGAGAAAGTAACTAGCCAAAGCAATTTCTGTCCATCGATACTAATCACCTGCTGATATTTACATTATTAATCTCAATACTAGTATTGACCGATTTGTTTATCATTGATGCATTGGTTTCTGGAGTGCATTCCTTGTTAGATTTCGTTTCTTGTTTAACCTCTAAGTACATGTATATTGATTATTCCAGCTATCCTGGCTTGCCAGTAGCTTCTCATGGGTCGGTGGTTCTTTCCGGGGTTTTCCCGGGTTCTTCCTCCACCATTAATATTGGCCACCATGTATAGCCTATTGTGTGCTGAAAAATGGCGTTAAACCCCACAGCAACAACAACAACCATCCTGTAGTACAGACTACCAGCTATACTCGCCCATAAAGTCAATTCAAATTGCAAACAACAAAGATCCTGATCTGCTATATCCTAATGCACCAGCAGATCAGGGTCTATGTTGTTTATTCTACTGATTACTCCTAACAAACTGCACAGACCCAGATCTAACAATGCCTTATGAGGCGGCATATCTGGGTCTGTACAGTACAGTTTACAGTTGGACTCATAAGTGAGCATATAAGGTACATTTAATTTTTATACAATGTTCAGCTTTTTTAAATTTCTACAATGTTCTTCTCATATAAAGTGATATGAAGAATTATGGCAACTACAATAGTGACTCCATTTCCACTGAGCAGAAATATTTCCAACTTTCAAGGACCAGCAATGCCACAAATGTATGCTCAAAATGAAAAATGAACCATGCCACAATCCAAGATCATTATTTAAAAATATCACTATGTCCTGGTAAGAATATGATTATGGTTGTGAATATTTTACATGAATGTAATAGGGTATGTACTAAAATGTCCGTATAAGGACTTGTAAACTGATACTTTTCATTTTGTCATGGGGGGTGGGGGGTTGGCCATGAAATTTTAAGTACCCATCCAAATGTACCTTTCAACTTAACCATCAAAATGTACCTTTCAACTTAACCATCAAAATGTACCTTTCAACTTAACCATAAAATGTACCTTTCAACTTAACCATAAAATGTACCTTTCAACTTAACCATAAAATGTACCTTTCAACTTAACCATAAAATGTACCTTTCAACTTAACCATAAAATGTACCTTTCAACTTAACCATAAAATCTGATGCCAATCGATTTAAAACAATTCACTGTATTGTCTTACTTGACTGGAAGATGACAGCATGGGGATACCCAACACACAATCGTATCACAAAGATCGTAAGTATTTACATCCAATTAACATACATACTTGCTTATAAATAAGGTCCAACTTCAAACAACAGAAACCCTGAACTATTGTTGCAAAATGTGTCAGCAGATCAGGGTCTATGTTATTTGCTCTAATACTTATTCCTAAAAAAACACTACACAGTCCCAGATCTGCCTGGGAACTATGAAACAGCTTAAGTCAGTATGCAATGGCAAATATCACTATGCAATGGCAGATGGCAATATGCAATGGCAAATGTCACTATGCAATAACAGATCTAGGTCTATGCAGTCAGCAGCTGGACCTGATTTTTGAGTACATACAGCACATTTACACAGGTATACAAAAGTGTTCCCCACCACATTCTCCATCCCCAGGAGATACATCAAAATTTTGATACCACCGTGCACATCTGACCACCCCTAAAACATATCCCAACTTCTGATGTATATACAATAAATAGTACTAGAGTAACTACAACAAATTATGAATGCAGGCTTTCACGCACACATGGGCTGGAAAGATCAAATAATCCAGCCCTTTGCAATAAAAAGTGATCTATCATTAGTGCATGCCTGCCTGCACGTAAACGACTCTGCAACATTGCCCATTTCCTCCTTGACTGTTAAGTTACAGACTTCAGTCCTTTTGATGTTTCTAGGATGGTCTTTGCTATTTTGCACATAAAGCCATAGAATTTTGACCCATTGATTCAAACTGGGACTAGGAAGGTTAGTATGTTGAAGATGGCAGGAAAGAACATTTTTAGAAAAGAATGGAAACAATACTGGCCTGCTACATATTTCAACCATTTTACTGAGAAACCAGTCTAAAGAAAAATAAATTTATAAAGGGCACTAATTCATTCAGAACATCATTATATCAAATATTCAAAGACCAGCATGAGTCAAAGACTGAGACGAGTGCGGCTGACTTCTTGTGATGTCATTCACTGACACTGATCAACACACTATGGAGATGTATCCCCTTGCAACACATTAGCTTTGTTCGCTTAACATATGAAACAAAATTAATTGCACAGTATACTTGTCTTCTTTTTACTATTTGTTTATTACAAACTATCCGACTATTTTTTGTGTGTGTGTGATTTGAATTTTTAACATCGCCGTAACAATTTTTCAGTCATCTCACTACAATGACTGCAGTATGGCAGTTTATATGATGTCTAGCACTTGGGCATCATGCCGCAAATATGAAGCATCATTTCCTACCCAGTCACATTATCGTGACACCAACAAACTAGTCCTAACACTAACCTCTTAATGCTGAGTGCCAAGTGAGGCAGATGCTAGTACCATTTTTATAAGTCTCTGGTATGACTTGGGTGGGGTTTGAACCCACAACCTCCCACATCTGAGGTGGATGCTCTAACCACTTAAGACACCATAGCGGTCATGTCTATTTTTTGTAGCTAAGTTACACAGTATTAACTTTGCTAGAGTAGAGATCACAATCAGTCCAACTGAATGATGGGACCCTGGTTGACCGATTTGTCTAAGGCACTTTCTTTTACAGACTATGTTCACAACTCAACTCTGCCAGTGTGAGTTTGAGTCTTGGCTCAACCACTGTATATGAGAAAGATTGATAATAGCTTCCAATGGGTGAGTGGTTATTCCCATTTCATCCTCCACCAAATACATTGGCCACTATGGAAGGCATAGAAATGCTACAATCTGGTGTTAAACCCCACAAACCTCCCACACCATCCACCACAAATGATTATACATGTGACTGAAACCTAAAACATTGACTTAACATCATGACCTTAAAGAATGAACACCGATTGTAGCACGGGAGATGAAATATATTTAAACTAAGTTTCTTCCCTTTATCTCAAATGGTTTTAAATTTATAACCAGGAAGTGAAAATGAAAAGGAACAAGAGGCCCCAGTGGGATTGATGCTATTCATCTGTTAACTGACATGTAAGCCTGTGTATTGAAAATTCATACAAGTCCTGAAACTGGAGTAGCAAGAAATGTTTGGAGTATTTTTGTTCAAAATGTAATTCAATCGAGATAGAAGCAAAAAACAAACAATTTGTGTCCAGTTGGTCATAACGAGTTCTGATGAAATATTCCTGTTGATCAGTTTTAGCCAAGTTTATAAACAGTTTTACTATTTTTAATAATGATGGCCATATTTGATGGTGGATTGGCATCATCTGTACAGTTTGAAAACTCTTCGTGCCAGAATGCTCTCTGCCGAATCTGGTAAAAATATGGTAAAAATTTGCCCAGTGGTTTTTGAGCAGAAGTTTAAAATCTCAAAGTTGGCTGAAGCAAGACAGATGATACACCATGCAGAAAATATTCAGGACCATGCTGTCTGTATACTTGACCTTAAAGCAAGGTAAGCTATAACTTAACACTATGCTTGAAGATATGACCCTCAATGTTTATCAAGTTGCATCCCTTGATCTGGCTAACAGAGCTGAAGGGAAAGTGTGCTGCAAAATATAAGTACCAACTTGTGGCCTTCCCTTTGAAGACAGCACCCCAAATGTTAAATATTTAAGTTGTTTAAGTTCACTGCAGCTCCACGTTAATTGAAAATCTCGACCTTCAAGACTTAACTAGTAGTGAAAGCACTAGTTACATAGGCGACTTAAATCCTTTAATTGATCCATGTGAGAAAAGTAACTCAGTTCATAACCATTTTTGTGAATCTATCATAAAACATCAGCCGAGGAGTAAAATTCTTATTCTGATGTCTTGCTAACAATGAGGACCTCTCCAGTAGCCTATGTGGTAAGAGCATCCACCTAAGATGCAGGAGGTTGCATGTTTGAAACCCATCCAAGTCATACCAAAGACTTGTAAAAATGGTACAAGCAGCTGCCTCCCTAGGCTTCCAACATTAAGAAGTTAGTATTATGACTGGTTGACCTTGTGTCAGGATAATCTGACTGGGTGGGACATCATGCTAATGTCTGTGGCATGATGCCCAAGGGCTGGACATCACAATAAACTGTCACACTGCAGATATTGAAGCAAAATGACTGAAAAATTGTTAAAGCAATGTTAAATGTCAATTAACACACACACACACACACACACACACACACACACACACACACACACACTGTTAACAGTGTCTAGTTTTTTATGTTGTATTTAGCACTAATGTTTCAAAACAAACACTAATGGGTGAATTTTGATGACGTCGCCAGATTTTAATATACGTTGTGTAATTGATCATTTGTGCATCAATATTACAAATTACAAAATTAGCCATTCCTTGACAATTTGCAAGAAATTTCCAAAACCCTTGTTAACCAAACGCTATAAAACTAATAAGGCATTAGTCTGCGATACAAAATTTTTGGACTTTTCTGTTTCTATGGTATATAAAGCAAATCATATAATAAAAAAATCTTCCACGAATTAGGACATAGAATATAATTCTATTGCAGCATAACCACTTTTTGGCCAGAGGTTTGAGCAATTGCCCTAGATGCAGGAGGTCGTGGGTTCAAACCCTGGCCGAGTCATACCAAAGACTTGTAAAAATGGTACTAACAGCTACCTCACTAGGCACTCAGCATTAAGAGGTTAGTGTTAGGACTGGTCAGCCTGGTATCAGGATCATGTGACTGGGTGGGGTGCGATGTTATATGTCTGCGGCATGATGCCCCAGTGCTAGACATCACTTTAAACTGCCACACTGCAGACATCGTAGTGACATGACTGGAAAATTGTAAAATCTATATTAAAAATCTAAATCACACACACACACACTTTATTGCAGCATCACATACCTATAACATATGAAAGTTTAACTAAACTACGGGCTTTTTTTTACAATTAATACAGATTTCATATCTTTGTAATAAATGGTGCTTATTATATTTACGTGTAACAAGGAGAGAGAGATTATGCATTTTAACTTTTGATCAACAAAATGACGATACCACTCTTTATTAGGAGCAAGCCTTTTTAAAAGGAAATTTTGTATATAATTGGGTTATTAATAACCTATTATTGTTTTTCTTGTTTTCTTATATCAAGATTGGTTTTACAGTCCAACTTGGTACATAATGAACCTAATCAAACTAGAAACTTCAGAAACTTAATTGATCAAAAGTTGACTGAGTCAGCACTGTTGGACCAATCAGAATGTTTTGTGATGACTACTAAGAACGGTTCACAACAGACTGGAAACAGAATTTACAACCTTTGAAGTCCAAACCTCTTTCATGTCCGCTTTTGGGTGGATAATGAAGTTCTACAAGTTTAAAGTCACATAGTAATAGCAGCCACAGCAATAATAGCACGTTATTTGGCAATTTCAGGTGATACACAAAATATTATTGTAAGCTGAAGCAAATAAAAAAACATATGAAGATATGAACTTAAAACCAAACCATGTACAAAAACTGGAGAATACTAACCTGTAAATAAAAATCATGTCTACCACATAAACAGTTTACATGGATATCATAGTGAAATTTAACTTCTGCAAAACAGAAAACGTTTTCCCACCAAAACTAGCCCCATCCTTCTTCTGTGTTGTGTGCATGTATTTAGACACTTAACATTGAATTATTACTGCATTTAATTCAAGCATGGAGTCCACAATTTGTAAAAGTGATCTTACAGTTATTTTTGGTTCAAAACATTCAATACCATTTGGGCGATTCTGGATATAATTTCAATAATTTCAAATTCTTAACCTAATTACTAAACCCTAACTATGCATTTTGTGTGTATTTTTTGGTGACAAAAAATGTTTTGTTTGTTTTCATGCCAGCTTTTTTAATAATGATAAATGTGTCAAAATGTAATACTGATAATAGTAACTACACCAGTGCTGTCCAACCCGCGACCCGCGGGCTGATTTTAAATGGCCCGCCAGAGCTCGAGCAGCTACATAGTCGTTACTTTTCAGTTTTCTGCTGTGGCCCTCAGCTTCAAGAAAAACAGTTTTCAGTGGCCTATGGTGTCACAAAGTTTAGACAGCACTGAACTACAATGACAATATTAACGTTGCATTATGGAACAGGTATGCCATCACATGACTGAAATAATGTATTGTACCAAAATGAAACTATCTACATTAACTGAAAAGAAGCATAAAAGCTTAATTCCCACCAAAACACTTAAGTTATCATGCCTTTTCACCATTCTGAGACAATGGATTGTGTACAACTTATAAAGAACATTCTGAACTATATACTTTAGCTCAGTTAATGGGCATGTTCCAAGCAATGTAGTGGATCTCTACTATTACATAATTATACTGCGACGACTTTCCAAATAGGCACTATAAGTTCATCTGTCCATGACATAAGCATCGACAATGACAAATATATGTTTAAAAAAATGGATTAAATTAACTTTCTGAATCTCATTTATTGATGCAATAATTACCTGCTACTAACACACTGTTGTCCTTTTTAGGGACTCAGATTAATCCCTTTTTAGGGACTCAGATTATTCCCTTTACAGGGACTGACTCATTATTCCCTACTCTAACTGGAGGGCCAGAATTGAAAGGAACATGATCTCTGACTGATTCTTTAGTCACAGCTAATTGTTTGGGATACCATCTTCTTTTGATTTGGACACCGAGTACATGACATCAGAGCAGGGTGGGAGGAAGGAATATTTGCAACAGTAGTAACTGCCCCAACTTCACAGGCTTTAAATTTCATAGAAGATCCCACTCTCTGTTGGGGATTGAAAAACTCTTGGTAGTGAGGGAAGTCCACCTGGAAACATGGGTCATCAAAGGAACCCTTCATGAGAGATACTTCCAACCTTCCTTTCTCCCTTTAAAAGCCACATAAAACTTTCAACACCTAAGTGAACAAAGGAGCCTTTCTTGATCATATCAACCTAACAAACTACTATAAATGTTTAATGTTCTGATTGCCAAAATTGTTATTTTAAAAAGGAAACTTACTGCTATTACAAAGTTATTAATTACTTTTGAGACTTGGGCCATATCTATACTGACATGGACAGACATGCACTTAAGTGATACAGGAGTTACATTTTTTCCCCAGACAAAAAAAGGTTTTTGTATTGGGGCAAAGAAGAATAACAGTTTAGGGAACATAGGGCAACAAATTATGGGTCTGTGCTCAACAATGAACCATATGGTATAATTTTAACAATGGCATGAAGAAAAGGGAGGTAACTCTTCTATAATTAGATAACACCTACCTCTCCATTGGGTTGTGTAAAGAACATGTTCAATTCACAAGAGTACATTTCCGATATCTTGTGCCGAAGATGTTCATATGTGACTGGCCTTGTAATGTTGATGCTCCTGAAACAGATAATAAAAGCATTTAATAGGTTCCTGTCAATTGGAATTTTTGTGATCTGTGTAACATAATCTATTGATGCATGAAAGATTATTTTCTGTGAGGCAACTAGAGCAAATTAAACACAGACATATCGAAATGGCCACCCTAGCTGGGTCTGTGCAGAATTTGATTTGCAACCAGTGTCCCAGACAAGTTTGCTGCAATAAAAGTTTTTCAGAATGCAGCCTCACTTGTTAATTATGGTGTGATGCAATTCCCCAAATTACTCCCTCACAATAAGACCATTCATTATAAAATCATTCCTGCAATAAGGCAGATATGGTAATGGATTCCATTTCATTCAACGGTAATATATATATATATATATATATATATATATATATATATATATATATATATATATATATATATATATATATATATATATGTATGTATATGCATGATGTACTTCATCAATAAGGCAGTATATTTTATGGCTTCCATGGACATCACTAAAATGATTGTGCTGCTGTACCTATAATTCACCATGCTTTTGCAGGTGAGCCAGGAGTCTTTCGAAGGTTCAACTGGGTTAAAAGAATTTCAAGGAAAGTTCAAGATACCTTACAATCATTCATTCTTGAAACATATGATTATTTTAATCTTACTGAAATGTTAATGAAAACTCAGTCAACATTTTAAAATGAGTTTGGTCTTGCACAAGAAGCAGATGAATGATGGTGGTCCTTCTGTCCATTCAGAGAATTGATGCTGGTGCAGTTCCAAGACTTTTGCTATAAGAGTTTAATTTTGAGATGGGGTAGACTGTTGAGCTTAAAATGGAATGTATTCTCTCTTTTTACTTAAAAGTTACCTTTTAGCAGGAAAAAAGGTAGTCTCTACTGATCCCCCCCCCTCCACAAGTCAGTAACTGTCAAAGACCAGCAATTTGTGATCCACCATTCTTTTTTTTTCTAGCATTACTAATTATGACATTGTAATAAACAAGCCATGAACTAGAAGGAGCTTCATCAAACATGCATGCATGCAAACACACAAGCACATGCACACACACACACAGTTAACCACCAGCATAAACTCCAATGCTAAATGGTATGTCAAGCCAAGGTCAGATGTGTAGACTAACAACTTGAGACAGCCGATTTATGTTACATTTTATTGTAAACTGAGTGGGTTGTTGGTAAGTGGATTTTCCCATGTACCATATCTTTACCATCCACACCTACTGATGGGACTAGATCTTTCTTTATACAATGCAATAATCAACACCTGTCATTCATTTAATGCTTATATACTGATTGTTGTCAGGTCTCTGAATCCTGCAAACAGAGATAACCCTGACCTCTATAAATACATGAAAATTTGTAATGCAGTGAAACCTGTCTTGAAAGACCACTGCTATGTGAGACCACCTGTCTTGAGAGACCATATTCCAATGTACAAATTTATTGATTATGTAGCATTGTGACCTGTTATGAAAGACCACCTGCCTTGAGAGACCATAATATTTTGGCAGAAAGGGTGGTCTTTCAAGACAGGTTCTACTGTATATATATCAATATAATTTTGCAACTTTCCACCTATTTTCAGTTGTGTGTGTGTGTGATTTGGATTTTTAATGTAGCTTTAACAATTTTTCAGTCATATCGCTATGATGTCTGCAGTGTGACAGTTTATAGTGATGTCTAGCAATGAGGCATCATAATTATCAATATGTACATGATAAGTTTACATCATTCGATCAGAAGATGTATCTACATGTGCAAATCTCTCTCTATTTCTCTTGCTTTCTTCACGTAATTATTTTTCCTCTGAAACTATTTTTTTCCTTTTCTTTACTTCTTACTAGTTTATGTATTTTCTACCTTAAAGACTGATAGAAAATCTCATTTTTTGGCCATCATTATTTTCTAAATGGTACTCCCATCTTTTCAAGTCAAATGTTTGATGAAAATTACATTAAGGAATAAATTAAGGTGATTATCTAATTCAATTATCATTCCCGAAAGGTCATTACAGGTAATTTAATTCTTGCACATTTATTTTGATGATGCATGTCACACTTGCTTGACGTGTTGGCCTCGGGGGATGGGATCGAGAGCATGACTATGAGCTATTACAGTGAGTTTATCCTTGTCTTGTTTTTTTCATTTCTAGTGTGATTTTTAAATGCTTTCTCCCAAACTACGACAACCAATTTCTATTAAGAGAACTACACAAGTCGTTCAACTATAACAGCCTACCATTGTCATCAATAGGTACACATGGGTCATTGACACTCATCGTGTTTTCAATCTGAAATAGATAGTAACTCGGTCTTTTGCCTTTTGTTATCAACTGTGAAATTCGTTTAATGTAAGCAGTGATACAAATGACATCCAATATTTTAAATCATAAAACATAACTGGCCAATTAAGAATTGAAACATAAAAGGCAGGATTCATTAACATTTAAATTTGATTGCTACATTATTTCATGTCACATTGTTTATAATGTACATATATATGCACTCCCCTCTTTTTCCAACACAACCCAAAAATACATACATCAAGTTCCAGCAGCAGAAAAATACATGTTGACCTAGAAGCTAATTTTAGTTCCATATCTGGATTTGTCTTTTTATATGCAGTAAATCATAACTAAATGTCTACATGTTTATAATTAGGGACCTCAATGCCTTCCACATTGTGACCAAGGGCTAAATTCCTTGCAGTAAATGGGTGGATGGAGTTAGGCACGTACCATGGTATCAATGTAGCATCACTGAAGCCTGTTAAATATAGGAGCAACATAAAGGTTAGAGATCTTAACATATTCTATATCCTGACTAAGGGGTCAAAATGAGTATGCCGCTATAACATAATCCATTGGTCTCATTCAAAACTAGGAAGCCCGGAGTTTGTTGAGCAGTAAGGGTCATACTGCAAGGGTCATAAGTTCAACTACCTGCCTACTATAGTCTTGGTAATGGGTGCTTCAATATTTCCTTTCCGAAAAGTATTCTGATCAAATTTACTTGGAATGAAATAGTTAATGTTGTGTTTAAAGAACCATTAAAGTCAGATACCTCTTCTGAACCATGTTATAAACATACTTTGGGGTTACTTCAAACTGATACAAAACATCACAATACTCCCTAGACCTGCCCTCAGGCACAGCAAATTTAAAAACAGTCACCACCCATAATGGAAATAATTCAGTATGGGACATGTAGGTCACTTTTAAATTACTAATAATTTGCATATATAAAGTAAGTAAAATACTAGTTTATACAAGTACAATATAGGTCAAAACTATGTTAATCCATACTTAACCTATATTTCACTTATAAGTCTTTTATTTTCTACAGTTTCTTGCAAAATATAGTCTCATGTCCACAACTACAGTGTGAAACTGCTATAGCACGCTCTGTTATAACAAGAATTTGGATATAACACGATATAACACGGTCCTGGTGTGGCTCCCAAAATTTTTCGCATACATGTATTTTTCTCATAGTTGAAAAAAAAAATCTTTCTTAAAAGTAGGGAAAAAATGCTGTAAATTTTTATTATCATTTTGGGGAAGAGATCGCAAAAGAATAATACAAGACAATTGTGGTGTGACTCCTGTATATTTCTTGCACACGAAAAAGCAGTTTATCTTCTTAAAAGTAAGAAAAATAATGTGTAAAAAGTTGACTTCAATAGTGCATGCACCCTTTATCAAAGAAAGCCTACTACAATCTTCAATAAAAACAAAGAACTTTTATTCAAAGAAAGTCAGTACCAAACTTAAAAGTATAGGAATCTGATGGATTTTTTATTTCACAATGTGACTGGAACACGTTAACTGTGCCGTGAAAGTTTCCTTTTTGCAGGGAAAACATTTATGTTTGCAAACGCTACCAATGGCAGCTTAAAATGAAAACTTAATTTTACCAACCTGGGACATACTGAAAAGTAAATGTGCCTCATCATTTATTACGTGATTGTGCTATGTTTGCCACTGAATACAGACCAATATGGTCTGTGACAAAATTAATGGATATTTTAAGTCTGTGTGTGCATATCTTCGATGGAATCACTTTTATTGTGGATTCAGTGTATATGATGAGATTCATGGGTGAGTACATGGTGTTGATATTCTATTCATGCTATACATTAGACATGTATATATAAACATTATTCATGTATATGTACCAATTTGTGGTTCTCTAAATAAAGTAAATTATTATATATACCTTCTCTGTTTTCACTACAGGTGTTTTTTCTCATTTAATATGCATTGATTTAAGATGGTAATTGTGCCGATGAAGCATGTGTTTTACTACCCGCATTTATTACCTATCCTCCCTGCAATTATTTTGGGTACATGGATCATTTTCTTCAGCTAACTAACCTGGGTGCTTTTAACATAGTTCAGTTTATAACATGGTTGGGTTTTATGGTCCCCAACTACCGTGGTATAATGGGGTCATACTGTAGCTGCAAAATAGTCTCAAGTCCAAGACTTCTTGCAAAATAGTCCAAAGACCAAGACTTCTTGGTAAATATAATTTCATGTCCAAAACTTCTTGCACAATACAGTCTAAAGTCAATGACTTCTTGAAAAATACAGTCTCAAGTCCAAGACTTATTTCATAATACAGTCTCAAGTCAAGGACTTAATGCAAATACAGTGTTAGGTCCAAGATGTACTGCAAAATATTCTGAAGTCCAAAATGTACAGCAAAAAAAACTGTCTACAAGATTTACTGCAAAATGCAGTCTCAAGTCCAATGTTTACAGCAAAATACAGTCTCCAGTCCAAGAACTACTCCAAAGTAGTCTCAAAAGTCCAAGATTTTACTGCAAAATACAATTTCAAGTATGTGTGTGTAAATTGCAGAATGGGGACATGAGTGGCAGAATGGGGACATGAGTGGGCAATTACAACCACATATTGCAGACACATATTGTAATGAAAGACTTTTTCAGCATCCAACAATAAAATATTTTTTATAATTTCATTTAAAACAACATTATCTGGGATCAAACATTCAGCTTAGTACATTTTCATGAAATCAAAGAGAATAATTTATTTTTGGACATTGAACAATTATCTGACATCGAAAGATGTTTCAAAGGCAAGAATTCGCAGCCTAGAAGAGTTCCAGATTAAAAGCTGTCATAATTCAGATTTGGCAGCACATCTGTTTTCAGAATTTAACTCTTCGGCCCCAATCCCCCCTGCAGGCGTGATGACGCTGTACCCTACTTGCGAGCTCTGTAGCATCAAGACCATTTCAGATACACCAAAGTGGGTAGTATTACAAAGAAGCAGACAGATAGATGTAGCTCTACAATCAGACAACAAATAATCTGATTTCTAGTCGCATTACAAAATGCAGAGGGCAAAACATACTGTTTTAGATCTGATGTATTTCACACACAAAAATTCACCTGTTGTCGGAAGCGGATTTTGTATATGGATTTTAAGCTTTTTGGCCTGTGATCTAAGGCAGACAGGTTTGCAAAAAGTAGGATAAGTTGGGGATTCAGAGTAAGAAGTGGGCAGAAGAGGAAATTGATGGGTCCAATATGCAACAAAAAAAAAATCCAAAAACAAATATACATTTACCCTTCTGCACATGCCAAACAGCCAATAAAAATGCCTATCAGTCTAACCAAAAAACTCAAGGATGCAGATGTATTCAGAATTAACCTCCAAAATGCATTTCCTACCTCCATTTCAGGCCCAAATGAAAATAATTTCTGGGGCCGAATGAGTTAAACCATGGTGGGCTGCACCTTACAATGAATTGTTCCCTATGGTGGTTTTGTTTTCTTTCTGTCTACATTTACACTGGACAGCCTACATTTACAGTGGACAGACTACATTTACAGTGGACATACTACATTTACACTGGACAGCTTATATTTACTATGGGCAGTCTACATTAACAGCTTAAGCAGACTGGTCATTAGATCCTGAAAGAAAACTACACTACCGACCATGAGTTGAAATCTGCTTTTAAATTCAGTTTAAAATGCCCACTTGATGTTGACAGATTCTGCACAGACAAATGTTTGAAAGAAAAATTTGTATTCATTGCCTGTGGAATAAATTCTGTTTGTTGTCTTACTTCCGTGAAGAATTTGACAATAATCATACTGTTTCAATGTGATGATTCAACGCAGTGGATTAATATGCTGGAATCACCTCACAGAATCTCAATTAAATGGAAATTATTCGATTTTTTTTATAAGGCTAGAACTTACAGGTAGCCATTTACATGTATACATTCTCTGAAACTGATGACTTGTATTTATATAAGAACATAATGTCCCCGTGTGGGTGGGTGGGTGAAGCCAGTAAGGGATCTGCTAATTTAAAGTTAATTTAGTGGGAATTTGCTCTTTATTTCATGTATAAGTATAATAAGTGAATGATATATTTCACTTATAAGTGAAGTACATTTTACATGCAAGTTAAATTTCTAATTCACTTACCTAACACGTTAGTGACCTTTAAGACTATTAGCATAGAAACTGAATGACTCACATTTAACTCATAAGTGAAGTATACTTCATTTATAAGTGAAATGCCTAATTTGCATATAAAATAATCCTTCACCTATCTGTCATTTATAAGTGACCTACAAGTAAAGCGACTAGTCACTTAAAAGGCCTTTACAAGTAATGAATATAAGTGATCATATAAGCCATGTTTAGTTTATTTTTCCAAAAGAGACCTCCATTCAGATCCCAATGTCTGAAGTCTTTATTGAGGAGTCATGCAGCATTACTCACACATGAACTTGCTAGCCTGCAATAACACTTGATGGCGCAGGACAACAAATGCAAGAATAAACTATTTAGGTACACAGTCTAAGTGATATAAGTGAGACATGTCATGGAACATATACGGTATAGGACCATTCTGACTTATAAAGTGCCTTACTCAAGGTCATCCTCCCCCACACAATCTACTGTTGTTAGAAACATGAACCAAACACACAGGATTGGATTACATCTCTAGCCTGCAACACACAATAGAGGGTGCACAAGGGAATGCATGCTGTTATTTGCCCTACCATGTTATTTCAGCATTTTTTTAATACTACTGTACAGTTACACCCACTTAGATTTCTGGCTGACAAGAAATGAGTCCTAAGTTCACCACACTTAAAATAGTCTATTGTGAAGCTGACTGACAAAAACTCAGCACCTGATAAAAACTAGGTCCCTGTATCCTGGGTCTGAGCAGTCTTCAAGGGTAAAATGCTCCTGTACTCTGGGTCATAGGTTATATGGGATACAAGGTCCCTGTGCTTGGGCTTGTAGGTAAATTCAGGTAAAAATAAGAGTTCTTAAGAGAAAATGATGCTCCAATGGTAAAAAGGAATTTGAAGGAATCCATAATAACTTCATGTCTTCTGTTCTTTTATTATATTTAGTAGTGAAACCATGTCGGAAAGTCTTAGAACTCTCCAACATGTCACATGTAGTAATAAACGTATTCTCTTACATGTTTGAGCCAACATGTACAAGACACATGCAAATACAGTAAGAATTATTTATCATGAGCTCTGACTTTAAGCCTGATATCAAAGACGTAAGGTCACTGAACTTGATCATTTCAAACAATGTTTAAGTATACCCACAAGCTAAACTTGATTAAAATCTAGAACTATCTGATGGGAAAAGCACACGGAAAAGTTAATGAATAGGTGTTATTCAAGGTATTTGTGGTGCTATTGGGACCATAAGCTATAAATCACAAGTCAGGATTAGCTTGGATGTAAGCACGGTGAAAGTACTGAGCTTCAACTGGTTTTGTTGAATGCAACTAAATACAAAAGTCTGGTCAAAATTCTTGTGAATATGCACAAATGTTATTATAAGCTCATTGAACTTCAAAAATGATCAAGGTCAGTTATAACCAGTTTTCAAAACTCCTTCCAAAATAAGAAAACAAAAACAAAAGTGCTGGTGGTCATATCAGATCATTACAATTTTCATTCAATTATGCAAGAAGTGTGTTAGTGAACACACTACACTCATTCCACAATTCATGCAAGAGGAGTAGAAATAGCAAGATCGCCTGAGATAGTCACCATGTCATGCTGGAGGTAAGATGAGAACTATCATTCAGACTAGCATGGTGTTTAAGCAAAAACCACATGTCAATACAACCCTTTGCACAGAAGATGCAGTAATGTACAGATTTTCAGGATGGCCATCAAGGCACCCCTTTTGGAAATTTGTTGTTGTTGTTGTTGTAGGATTTAACGCCATTTTTCAGCACACGATAGGCTATACATGGTGGCCAGTATTAATGGTGGAGGAAGAACCCAGAAAACCCCAGAAAGAACCACCAATCCATGAGAAGCTACTGGCAAGCTTTCTCACATACCCACACTGGCCATATCCGAGACTCGAACCCACGCAGACAGAGGTGAGATGGCAGTGATCCGTAACGGAGAGTGCTTTAGACCACTCGGCCACTTGGGGCCCCCCTTTTGGAAATTAGATCAACATAAAATTTTTACAATATCAGAACGGCAATTTATTAAAGAGAATTAGCTGTTATGAGATCAGTGTTTTACTCAAAACCCAACCCTGATATGTCCATCTCTTCAAGAGAAATATAGTGGTTACAAGATTTTCAAGATGGCCATTATTGGTCAGCACCAACAAGTTATGAGAAAGCTTGTTGTGAAGATCCCATGTCTATATGATCATCTGTTAAGTAACTATAACAAGATTCTCAAGACAAATATTATGGTAGCCATGTTGGATGCTGGACTGGAGGACTAATTCAGTTCCCATATTACCCCTATGCAAACATCATTTTAAAAATTCCATAACTTCAAAGTTCTGAGTGATCAAAACAATATTTATCAGTATAGATGCATCTAGGATGACCAGCTTCTGTGTAGAGAAATGGATACAAGATGGAGCATCATCTGTGCCTACATGTGTTTAAAAGACGTGCTTTCAATTCTGCACCAAATGGTTTGGTGCTAATTTCAGAAATGAGTGTTCCAAATTCAAGACCGGAAATGGACTGAAATTCCATCAATAAAACAATGTATTTTTTTTCTTCTGTTACAACTAAGATAAGCTAAATTACTAAACTCTAACTTCATTATCAACCAATCCAATATATATTCTATTTTATCTTCACCTGTTTCTAGACTGGTTCCCATTTTTCCATACCTCAGTACCATTTGTCCTGGAATCATTTTAATTAGGATCAACTGGACATCGGTCAGTATGTGAAAATCTGTTGAGGACTAACAATAACAAAAGTTTTCAGGTGGTCATTGTCGTGACAATATTAGTTCTCAAATCACCACAATTGATGTAAGACCAGTCAAGTTTCATATGTAGTGTTTTAGACCATGGTGGTATAACCATCTGTTCCGGAGGAATAGTGGTAACCCTATTTAAAGACTGTCACTGCATTTTGGTGTTGGAGTAGCAATAACAAAATTTTCAATGTGGATACCATGGCAGCAATATTGGATGCAAGAAAAGCAAAGACAGAATTATCCATTCCGAAGTCGAGATAATGATATTTTCAAGATGACAGCCATAGAGGTAATACTGTACGTCCAAGGGGTGCATATTTATCCATGACCATCAATACAAGATAAGAAGTCTTTTAGTGAAAAACTCCATGTCAATCCAAACACCCATTTGGAAGGAAAAGAAAACACCAAGATATTAAAGGTGAGTGATGTGGCATCCACAGTGGATGTCAGGCCAGGACCATTTTCAGTTAGAATCAATACAGTATCAAAAGAAGTCTTTAAGCAAAAACCTCACTTCAATTCGTCTGAAAAAGCAGCAATAAGATTTCAATGATGGCAGACCATCACACTGTTCATTTAGGACCAACTATAGTAATCAGAAGAAATCTTTCAGTGAAAACACAATGTTAATAGCCATAACAATATCTTCCAGTTATCCACCATGGTTGCTGTACTGGATTTCTGAGTGGCACCATTTTTGTTTATAACTAATCCTTGCCATGAAATGTGCATGTAAAGATTCACTGTGGTCCTCCCAGTGGTTTATGGAATAGAGGCAATAATCTTGGTTGGATACCATCAACTGATGGACAACACATGATGGATGAGAAGCATTGCATACCCAGTACAGCTACAAATTTCATATACTGGTTAATTTTCTTCATTGTTCAAACTAATTGTATATTTCAAATAAAAGTCTTTTGAATAGGCTGACACCCAACTGGCTGAGACAAATTCCCAGAAATTCAAGACATGATCATTTCTCACTTTTTAACTGCTGTGTTGAAACAATCTTTGATATTCTTCAATAACAAGATTTTCAATCAGCTGCTGTGGTGGACATACTTGATATCAACTTAGCAACATTTTTGCATGTGTGTGTGTGTGTGTTTGTAATTTGGACTTTCCAGGTAGCTTTAAAAAAAATTAAGTCATATCGCTATGACGTCTGCATTGTGGCAGTTTATAGTGATGTAGCATGATGACCCACCCAGTCACATTATCCTGACACCAGGCTGACCAGTCCTTACACTAACCTTTTCATGCTGAGCACCAAGAGAGGTAGCTGCTGGTACCATTTTCAAAAGTCTTTGGTATGACCTGGACGGGGTTTGAACCAGTGACCTCCTGCATCCAAGGCAGATGCTCTAACCACTTAAGCCACCAGAATGGTCAGCACCATTTTTATTTATGACAAACAAATAAGAAGACTTCTGGTGGAAAATCACATGCTGACTTTCAATGTTAGAGGAGCAGCAATTACAAGGTTTTCAAGATGCATGCCAAGTTGGTTACCATTCAGTATTAAACAGGTTTTATCGATGTGACTGATGGACGTTTTATGACTGAATTTTTTTTGTTGTTGTTAAACTTAGAAAAATGTTGACGATCATTAAGGGACAAAAAAATAATGGCAGTTCAAGGATAATATAAGTTATCATTTGTGGACTTAATGACTATCGATAGTTACAGTAGACATGAAGACTAGTTAAAGTGAGTGTTATGCATAAATAAATTATCAATTTCTTCTGTGTCTATACTCTTGTACTAACTACTAATCCACATTGATTTAGCCAACCTGTGACAAAATGTTAACTGCAGATCCAGGTAAGTAGCAACAATAAATGTACGATATCATACAGTTGTCTGTAATTAGGGCATGCAATATATATAGCTTGTTCTTTTTATGCTCAGATTACTATTTTATGCCACCTATATTAGTAATAATTATATGTATACCTCTTTTGTGGGTTAGTATGTTTAAACCTAGAACAAAGCAGAGCAGGTTCACATTTAATACAATTTCCGTTTGATCGGGTACTCGGGTAACTGATCGTTAGGACTGATGGGTACTTGGTAGAAATTTCCCCAAATTTTGACATCTATTTATCTAGGAGATGTGCTAATAACAGGAATTTCGTATTAGAAGCCGATCAGTACCAGTTTCATTTATGACTAACTGCACATTGTAAGACGTCTTTCAGTGAATACCCTTATGATCATTCATTCAAAAGAAATAGTGATAAAATTTTCAAGATGGCCAATGTGGCAGGCATATTCAACATCTGAATGGCACAGTTTCATTTAGAACAGATTAGACATTGTAAGAAGTCTTTAGTGAAAACCACACATGATACGGCCATCCATTCAGGAGAAGCAGTGATAAAATGATATTCGATATGGCTACTGTGGCAGAGAACAACAAGACTTTCAACATGGCAATTGTGGTGGCAATATTGGATGTCCGATCCACCACATTTTCATTCAGGACCAGCTAGACATCAGAAGAGGTCTTTCAGTAAAAACACCATGCTTAATATTACCAACCTTCCATTGAGGAGGAGTATCAATAAAAAGATTTCCAATATGGCCAGTCTGCAGGCCTTCTTGGCCATCAGTTCAAAACCATCTCAATTAGGACCAACTAGACATTATAAGAAGTCTTCTGGTGAAAATCCCATGTCAATATGACTTGCTGTTCAGGAGAAGAGGCGATAAAAAGATTTTCAAAATGGCAGACATACTGGACATCAGATAGGTCCCAATTTCATTTAGGACCCACCGTACACGATAGGATGTATTTTGATGAGAATCCATAGCTGCCAACATTCCAGGCTCACAATTAGTGAAAATAGGGGAAAAAAGTCGTGAATTTGGACACAAATTCATGAAAAATACCATAACCATAACTCCATACACTCTGACCACTCCATCCACTCTGACTGTCAATACTACACTATATCAAGATCGCAATATAAAACTAAAACACTACATGTATGCAGAAATATTTATTTATCAAGACATGATACTGTGGCAGACTTGAACTTCCTCAACTGCTTGATCGTAAATTTGTTTTCTAAACAGTTCAGACTTCTTGCCTGCTGGTTGATCTTGGTGACTAAAACTGCTGACAAATTTTCTGCAGCTAAGGAGGCGCTAAAGTCTGTCTTATTTTTCCTCACTAGAGAAAATACTCTTTCACTGTCACTATTGCTGTGAGGAATGCACAGGAGCTGCAGCACGTTTGGTTCTTCCACAAGAAAATTTGGAAGCGATTTTCGAGTCCGGGAACATTTGTCAGAACAAATGTTTAGCATGGTCTCCAGGTGATAAAGGTAGATTGTGTTCAACAAGAAAACTCACAAATAATGCTTCAGCATTGGTAGCCTGCAGGTCTTCCGCCAATGGTTCAAAATATTCCAGAGCTTAAATCTGCAAATTCTTAATTTTCCCAACTTTTATGTGTTTTTTGCAACCGACGTGCTTCCTCACATTGTCTCTGCGATGGCACACTGAGTGCAAAAAGCATGATGAATATCAATGTTTAATGGCAGAATGCACTGCCAATTTTTTATATATTCCAAATTAAACATCACTTTTTGAGTAATACATTTCTTTTTCCTTGGTGGTGAAGACATTTTCAAGATCTCACATGCGATGCCGAACGGTAACTCAAATCAGTGTTGGTGACGCATGCGCGGAGCAAAATTCTGGTTAGGCCCTAGTTTCTCTCAAAAGCATTTGTAAAACTACTATTATACATATAGATTAAAATAGGCTAAAATGCTTGCTACCGGGCCAACTTAACTAATCGGCTGTACATCTACTAATATCGTGACCAGCAGTACCGGACTGTTTCGGCAAATGCGAATATCACGACTAGCGTTTAACGGGAAATCGATTATTTTATTAAAGATTTAAAATAATTGAGGATTGGAGAAAATCGTGAATTTTTGGCTTGCGGCGTGAATCTGTGAATCGCTGAAAAAGTTGTGAAATTCACACCAAATTCGTGAGGGTTGGCAGCTTTGCGAATCCCATGTTGATATGACCATCCATATAGGAGGAGTAGCTATAACAAGAGTTTCAGGATGGCTACTTTAGTCGTCATATTAGACGTCAGACTGGCACTTTCATTTGAGACCAAAGGCATTTTAAGAAGTCTTCTGGTAAAATCTTTAGTCAATACAACATTCTGTTCAGCTGGAGTAGCATATAAAGACTTTCAAAATGGCTGCCATGGTGGCCATATCGGAAGTAAAATTATCACAATTGTCATTAAGACTAACTAAACATAAAAACTCTTTTAGTAAAAGCCCCATGTTGATATGACCATCTATATAGAAGGAGTAGTGACAAGATTTACATTTTGTCCACTGAGGCAGCAATACTGGATGACTTAGCAGCACCATTTTCATTCTGGACCAACAAGGCCATGGGATGAATGTGATTGTAAAGTTTCATAGCAATTATACAAGTAGTTTAAGTGTAGTAATGTAACTTATGCTAACAGATGACAAATCACACCTGACAGATGATGGACAAAAAATATCACACATGACAGATGATGGACAAATCACACATGACAGATGAAGGACAAATCACACATGACAGATGATGGACAAAATATATCACACAATATATTCTGGTCTGTGACCAGCAGAGTGAAAAACAAATGCAGTATTATGTGGGTAACACAAAACAAAAACTTGCAATTTCAGACTGAGTGTCCATCATGAAGATACATGTCATCCCTTTCAGAATGTGCTGTGGCTCTATCTCAGTGATGTTCTCACAATGATCAAGGACTACCATTTAAGATGTGCAGGGGACATCCAGAACTTATTCCAATAGTATAACATATTGATTAAACGCACCATCCTAATATCTGGGCTATGCCTATGGTGGGAGCAGTAGGCTGACTAATTTAGACCAAATGCTTAAAACTAAATTGTTTTGCATAATCTAAATGCATTTTAAATTATATAAGTACAGTTGCTTATCTAGAGGTCTGAATTGCTGTAACAGTGAAAAACACCACCTAGACGTCTGAATTACTATACGATGAAAAAACACCACCTTGACATTTGAATTACTATACAGTAAACAACACCACCTAGAGGTTTGAAATACTATAAAAGTGAACAACACCACATACATACTCCAAATTACGGTAAGAGTCAATACCACCTACCACTCCAAATTAATGTAACAGTGAACAACACTTCAGTTCTACTTTACTGTAACAGTGAACATGGACACTTACAGCTTCAAATTACAGTATCAGTGAAAAACATCACCTGAAGGTCTGAATTACTATAACAGTGAAAAACATCACCTGAAGGTCTGAATTACTCTAACAGTGAAAAACATCACCTAAAGGTCTGGATTACTGACAAATGAGCACCTACAGCTCCAAATTACTTTAACACAGTGAAAAGTACCCTTACAGCTGAGTTACTGTACAAGCTGGGGCCCCGAGTGGCCGAGTGGTCTAAAGCGCTCTCCGTTACAGATCACTGCCATCTCACCTCTGTCTGCGTGGGTTTGAGTCTAGGATTCGGCCAATGTGGGTATATGAGAAAGCTTGCCAGTAGCTTCTCGTGGGTCGCTGGTTCTTCCCGGGGTTTTCCAGGGTTCTTCCTCCACCATTAATACTGGACGCCATGTATAGCCTATCGTGTGCTGAAAAATGGCGTTAAACCCCACAACAACAACTGTACAAGCTAACACCACCACCTAGAGTGATGAGTCACTGTAACAATGAAAACCACTTTAAGCTCTAATTACTGTAAAAGTGAACAGCACCCTTAGTTCTCTGAATCACTGCACAAGCCAACACCACCAACTAGAGCCAAGAATTACTGTAACATTATAAAAACCACTTCAAGCTAAGAATTACTATAACAGTGAACAACAGTTCTGAATTACTGACAGTCAGCTAATACCATCTTTATTCAGTCCAAACTAATACCATTGTTATTAAGGCCAAGCTAATACCATTGTTATTAAGGCCTAACTAATACCATCTTTATTCAGTCAAAACTAATACCATTAGTATTAAGGCCAAACTAATGCCATCTTTATTCAGTCCGAACTAATACCATTGGTATTAAGGCCAAGCTAATACCATTGTTATTCAGTCCAAACAAATACCACTGTTATGAAGGCCAAGCTAATACCATTGTTATTCAGTCCAAACAAATACCACTGTTATTAAGGCCAAGCTAATACCTTTATTATTAAGGTCAAGCTAATACATACCATCTTTTTCGGTCCAAACTAATATCATTGTTATTAGGGCCAACCTAATACCACTGTTACTGAGGCCAAGCTAATACCATCTTTATTCAGTCCAAACTAATATCATTGTTATTAGGGCCAACCTAATACCATTGTTACTGAGGCTAAGCTAATACCATCTTTATTCAGTCCAAGCTCAGGTTCAGAAAGAAATGGGTTTACATATAACAGACCTTTTATTGATGAAGGCAAAACAGAATTAAACAAATGTATGTTGCCTTTTACTGAGTGACTAATCTTCATGTCACTTCCAATTATCCTGGTTCTAAACAGAACAGACCTACATCATTGTAACTTGTCTGGTGCACCAGAATTCTCTGTAGTGTTTCTGGCAAGCTGGAGGTAAATCTCTCCCTCTCTCCCTCCCTGATTTCTCATGGATTTCCATACAGATGGCATTTTTGTAAAGGGTAATTTGCATTATTAATTGGGGCACTCTTTTTATGAAAACAGTATTAAAGAATATACACCTGATATGTTTTACGACATGTGTATGAGATGAACTTACAATTGTTTCTCTTCATTACTACCACAGTTGCAGCAATCAATTTGTTATGACAATGGCACTACATCATATGCATTAGGACTATTTGTAACAACAGAGACTTCAATGAATACCGAATAAAGCATTTCGGTCATCATACATCCTTGCCAAGCACAGTTGGGAAAATGCTTTTGATAACCTGGTAATCAATGCAAGCATCTTACTGCTCAGCTGCAAACTTACAATAAATGGTTGATTACGGCAGCTGATCTAGAAGTGCCTATGTCATCAAACTGAGCTTTGTTAATATTAACGAATGTCGGAGGTTTCATTACACTCATGGCAAATCGACTGTGCACAACTATTGTGTAATACCACTTTGTTAAAGGATGGGTTTCGTTAAATTTTGCTGGGATCTGCACAATCATGCATCCTGGAGAAAACACTGCTCTTTGTGTGTGCATGTGTTTAAAGACAGAATGCAGGATATGATTGAGTCAAACTCCATGTGTACAAAAGAAAACTGTAGAGTACACTGGTCTCGATTTTCAGATAATGAAAATGGAGTATCATCTTTCCTCTTCCACCTGAAGTTAAACTGGGAATATTTCTATCTAACTGAAACATCTATGCATAATCCCTACTACATAATCAATACTAGAGCAGCATGGTACAAAAAAATAAAAATATGGTATACAAGGACAGCAGTGAGTACACTTAGATCATTATCAACAAGAAAATCAAACAAAGAATGCCTACTGGTCTGTCACTAGAAGGGATGTACATCAATCAGTATTGCTGTTTTTAATAAAGAAATCACACTATCTATATCTTAATCAGATTGAATCGGGTCATATAAATTATATATAAATCAGGCCATATCAATAATATATAAATCAGGCCATATAAATAATATATAAATCAGGCCATATAAATATATAAATCAGGCCATATAAATAATATATAAATCAGGCCAAAAAATATATAAATCAGGCCATATAAATAATATATAAATCAGGCCAAAAAATATATAAATCAGGCCATATAAATAATATATAAGTCAGGCCAAAAAATATATAAATCAGGCCATATAATTAATATATAAATCAGGCCATATAAATAATATATAAATCAGGCAATATAAATAATATATAAATCAGGCCATATAAATAATATATAAAACAGGCCATATAATTAATATATAAATCAGGCCAAAAAATATATAAATCAGGCCATATAAATAATATATAAATCAGGCCATATAAATAATATATAAATCAGGCCATACAAATAATATATATAAATCAGGCCATATAAATAATATATAAATCAGGCAATATAAATAATATATAAATCAGGCCATATAAATAATATATAAAACAGGCCATATAAATAATATATAAATCAGGCCATATAAATAATATATAAATCAGGCCATATAAATAATATATAAATCAGGCCATATAAATAATATATAAATCAGGCAATATAAATAATATATAAATCAGGCCATATAAATAATATATAAAACAAGCCATATAATTAATATATAAATCAGGCCATATAAATAATATCAGGCCATATAAATAATATATAAATCAGGCAAGATAAATAATATATAAATCAGGCCATATAAATTATATATAAATCAGGCCATATAAATAATATATAAATCAGGCCATATAAATAATATATAAAACAGGCCATATAATTAATATATAAATCAGGCCAAAAAATATATAAATCAGGCCATATAAATAATATATAAATCAGGCCATATAAATAATATATAAATCAGGCCATATAAATAATATATATAAATCAGGCCATATAAATAATATATAAATCAGGCAATATAAATAATATATAAATCAGGCCATATAAATAATATATAAAACAGGCCATATAAATAATATATAAATCAGGCCATATAAATCATATATAAATCAGGCCATATAAATAATATATAAATCAGGCCATATAAATAATATATAAATCAGGCCATATAAATAATATATAAATCAGGCCATATAAATAATATATAAATCAGGCCATATAAATAATATATAAATCAGGCCATATAAATAATATATAAATCAGGCCATATAATATATAAATCAGGCCATATAAATAATATCAGGCCCTATAAATAATATATAAATCAGGCAAGATAAATAATATATAAATCAGGCCATATAAATAATATATAAATCAGGCAATATAAATAATATATAAATCAGGCCATATAAATAATATATAAAACAAGCCATATAATTAATATATAAATCAGGCCATATAAATAATATCAGGCCATATAAATAATATATAAATCAGGCAAGATAAATAATATATAAATCAGGCCATATAAATTATATATAAATCAGGCAATATAAATAATATATAAATCAGGCAATATAAATAAGATATAAATCGGGCTATATAAATAATATATAAATCAGGCCATATAAATAATATATAAATCAGGCAAAAAAATATAAATCAGGCAATATAAATAATATATAAATCAGGCAATATAATTTATATATAAATCAGGCCATATAAATTATATATGAATCAGACAATATAAATAATATATAAATCAGGCAATATAAATAATATATAAATCAGACAATATAAATAATATATAAATCAGGCAATATAAATAATATATAAATCAGGCAATATAATTTATATATAAATCAGGCCATATAAATTATATATAAATCAGACAATAAAAATAATATATAAATCAGGCAATATAAATAATATATAAATCAGACAATATAAATCAGGCAATATAAATAATATATAAATCAGGCAATATAAAAATATATAAATCAGGCGTTATAAAAGTATGTACATCATGCCATATAAATAATCGATCAGGTCATATAAATAAAAACCATTTTATGGAATGAAAGATACAGTAAGGTATTCTGAAAGTGTCAGCCAAGATCTCTATCAACACATGTCTCTTAGTTATTTTTTCTCCCTGAAGTAAAGAGTTTCAACTCAAGACTAAAACAAGAATGAGCAATGTAATTTTCATGTACCTAATCATGTGCACCAGTCTATAGTTCCTTGTTGATGTACTTGATCAGTCTATAAAACAACCTGAAACATACTGTTAAGGAAATTACAAGTTTTTCTTTTCTTACCCAACCTGTAAGATTATCAGGAACTGTAATTTTCACTCCTGAATTTGACTAATACAAAAAACCTATCTATATGCTACATTTCATTGTGAGTTATAACTGATTTTGGAATGCTAAATTTTCACTGTAAATGTGCAAGAAATTAAACTGCCATAATTATATAATGGCTGGCATTTCCAAATTAAATGCACCTGCATTAATGAATTAAAAAATGGATACTGGAAGTGGATTGCAGACAACAGTAAAAATATATATGATAGTGGGAGTGGATTGGAGTGAACTATGTGGGTTATTAGGTTACCTTATTTAATGAATATATGACAGTTCATGTACATCTACTATGAAATGCATGGCTTAGGTAAAAATCTTTGCATAATTTTTTTTTTTAAAAATTGCCCTGTTCTTATTGTTGAGTTCATCCCCCAAGCTATATTTGTGAAGCAAAAGGGCAAGATAAAAAGATATGAAATAAAAAATAAATAAAAGTAAACCACTTCAACACTGAAGTTAATGTACCATGTATACTTGCTTACAAGTCGAGTCCAAATGCAAATAACATAGATCCTGATCCACCATAGCATAATGTACCTGCAGATCAGGGAAAATGTAATTTGTTCTACTGATTACTTCTAACAAACTAGACACACCCAGATCTGCCAGTGCATTATGCGATGGCACAGATGGACCTGTGCAATTTGCATTTGAATAATTGGTCTTATAAACAAGTATATACAGTTGGCTTTGGATATGAACAAAGACATCAACATGAATGTCCATCTTCCTCCAAAGCAGGCACAACATAAAATGGCTAAATAATTAGCCACTGAAGCTTTGTCACAGCTGTAATCTGAGTTCCGACATGTTAGTGAATCTGACATGTTAGTGAAATGTGATGTGTATGTAATCTACCTGACTGACCATCAAAATTTCCAGCATTATTGTCCACAACAAACACCAGAAATCTTGGTGCCACTGTGAGGCCATGACTCTTCTTTGACACTAAACTATGAACATTTACATATTTTCTGAATTTTCTACAAAATGTTCCTTAAATGTATTAGGAATCGATAATTCTACCACGATGAAGAAGCTACTAATGAAAGAATAAATCTCAGTGACCCTATTGGCTAGTGGTCTCACGGCAAGAGTCTGGTTGAATGTGTCTACTTCACCTGCAAATTACAACTCTTTTCCAACCAAACCCCTGGAGGCTCAGTGATATAGAATAGGCCAGATGTGCATGTCTGCGTGTTGTATCTAATGGGACAGAAATCGTTGCAGATCAGTGGCTGACATGTCTGACTCAGTACCTAACAGTGTGTGTGTTTGAATCATACCATCAAATTAACCCACGTCGACTACCACTTTGTCTTCTTGAGCAAGGCACTTCATTCAAAATGCCTCTGCACAAAATGACCTCCTTATGTTGGTGTGTCATGACCAAAAAAAACCCAAACAAGCCACACCAAACAAAAACCATGCTATCAGATTAGCTACAACAGATATTGTACCCTTGAAAAAATTTCATATTTTATCAGCTACATATACATAATCTATTTTAAAACTAACATTCTGAAATGGGGACTTGGGGTTTGTAATTTAACCTGTGATTCAATGAAGTAAATGGAATGATAATATACTGCACACATTTCATTCGTTCAATTGAAATTTCTGCCATACTGTTCAAAATCAGCATGAATCTTGCAAACACACATTCCAGAATAGACCCTGATGCACAGCCGACAGTGCTAAATTTGCAAATACAGTATAGAAGTGTCTATATATAAAGATAATTATTAAAAATCTGTAAAGAACAATAGTATCCATAAAATGCCAAATGAAAAGGGTTCTGCTTTATTTTATACAAGATGTGGACTCTAAAGGTGTCACCTTATCTTTTCCCTAAGGATGGAGGTTGCTGCCAGTATCATGTGCGGAGGTATGCTTTGTAAAAGAGGAATAGGATAATGGTAAGAAAATCAATATTTACCTTCTCTCACCATTAAATTCACATTTTACTCTCAAGGACTGGGAACTCCTCTGTAAACGAAAATGAAAGTGATATTAGTTAAACAAATGTATTTTATACAACACACATAAAGAATCCCTTTCAAACATTGCTTGTGGTACTTTATAAAACTGGACAAGAATTAAATGGAATGTGAAATCCTGACTGTGAACTGTCTTATGACAATGTTGCTTTGCATAATGGTGTAAACCTCTGGGCATATAAACAACACTGTAACAGAGTTTCTGGTCAATACAGAAAAGATGTACAAAATATATGAACGTGTATGCAACTTTCAATAATTGGAACCCAGAATCTAAGCATTGTTCACAGTGACACTACTCTTATCAACAGAAATGTGATATCAAAGTCTCGCCATTCGCAAGTGAGACAAGAGAATTTTGCCACTCACAAGAAAGACAATAAATTCTATCACTTACATGCAAGACAATAAATTCTCACCAATCTCAAATAAAACAATAAATTCTCACTATTTTCAGGTAAAACAATAAATTCTCACCATTTGCAAGGGAGATAATAAATTCTTGCCATCTCAAGTGAGACAATATATGTTTGCCATTCACAAGAAAGACAATAAATTCTGCCACTTACAGGTAAGACAATACATGCTCATCATTTTCAAGTAAGACAATAAATTCTCACCATTTTCAAATAAAACAATAAATTCTCACTATTTTCAGGTAAAACAATAAATTCTCACCATTTGCAAGGGAAATAATAAATTCTTGCCATCACAAGTGAGACATTTCTTGCCATTCACATGTGAGACAATATATTTTTGCCTTCACAGGAAATACAATAAATTATGTCATTTACAGGTAAGACAATAAATTCTCATGATTTTCAAGTATGACAATAAAAATTTTCACCATTTTCAAGGGAAATAATAAATTCTTTCCAATAACAAGTGAGACATTTCTTGCCATTCACAAGTGAGACATTTCTTGCCATTCACAAGTGAGACAATAAGTGCAAATAGCTTATATTCCCTTAACTTTGGTTTTATTCTAGTGTTATGACAATGAACTAAAGAAGAGACTCCCTTTTCTCTCAACCCTACCATTTATTTTAACTAGAAAGTAAAAATCGAGCTTAATCAATAGGCATCTAGATACACTCACAAAGTGGTCACTATGTCAAGCTACAAGCTACAAGCAAGGCAGGCTTTTTTATGGCTAATTGACAGTCAAATATTCAGTTGAGAATAAATAAGTGTCATCTCTTATTTCAGTCAATAAAGTCGCTCATAATTCTGTTCTTTTTTGTGAGTGATCCAAAAGTATTAATGTGATACATTCAACAAATTCTGTAAGTGACTAATCTAATAACAACTACATCTGCAGGTGGCGCAACAATTTATCTTGAAGGGAAATTATAGAGGCAGGCCTGCTTTTCTTAAGTGGCTCAGAGAAGGAAAGGCCTACATTACATAAAAATAATGAATAGTGGTGATCAGCTGAGTGCTGGTATACTTTGTAGTTTGAATTTGTGCTGAAGACAAGCAGACATAGCATGTGGTTGATGTTTTTTATGTGTACAATGGTGATGTCATCAACTCTTGTGCTCCAGCTTTCAACTGAAATCAGTTGATCCTCAGATGTCACCAATCAACATTGGAATAATTCATATTCATGTGAAATATGGCAGGGTTTCTCAGTGGAGGGAGAAATTATATGGTTCATGATGTGATGAAATGTCCATGTTATCTGGTATTAAATAGAACCCAACAATGTTTAGGCCTGATATCTTTCAAGTTTCAGTATTATTCAGATGATTAGGTATATAAAACTTTTTGTACATAATGATGGCACTGGGGCTTTAATACAAAACATAACTTGTAATGTTCACTGTTGGCAGAAAGTGATATCTATATCAATATTTTCTTAACAGGGAAAACATATAAATCATTCCAAACATAACTACAGAGGTAGAAGAAGCCTGATAGCTTGCAACATCTTAAAAGTTGAAGCTGATCAACCAAACAGCCAAGCCAGACAATCAGTTTGTGAAGGCAATCATTTCACACAAGTATGTTTCCTATGATGCTACAGTATACTGACCATCTTTTACTGGTGCAGATGTACCTGTCACCTAATTACACCCTGCAAAGCAAGCAAAGCCCAGCAAAACTCTAATTTCTTGAGCAGTGGGTGGCCACTTGTCTGAAGCACTCCCTTTTACTGATCACTGCCATCTCATCTTTGCATGGGTTCATGTCTCTGGCATGACTAATGTGGGTATGTGAGGAAGCTTGCCAGTAGCTTCACATGGGTCAGTGGTTCTTACATGGGTTTTTCTCCACCAAATATAAACCCAAAGCAACAACAACAAAAAATTTCAAAACTCCTGCTCAAGAGAGTTTGACATGGGAAGCAGCAGCAACGGAAACAATTTAATCTACACATATGCTGCAAACAACATGTTAACATTAGTCATTCGGGGGGGGGGGGGTACACTTATCATATTTATTTGATCTCAATTGCTAGATCACGTCTTGTTGTTGTTGTAGGGTTTAATGACATTTTTCAGCACACGATAGCCTATGCATGGTAGCTAGTATTAATGGTGGTGGAAGAACCTGGGAAAACCCTGAGAAGAACCACCGACACACGAGAAGCTACTGGCAAGTTTTCTCACATACCCACATTGGCCGAATCCTAGACTCTAACCACGAAGACAGAGATGAGATGGCAGTGATCTGTAATAAAGAGCGCTTTAGACCACTCGGGGCCCCCGACCATGTCTTGTTATTGAAAGCATAACAAAATCCAGAACATGATTGGACGCTTTAAATCGCATAATGATCCAGGTTTCCTGATGCTGACAACTCAACAAGATTAAGAAAATCAAATTACTGCGATATACTGTGACCTCAGACACAATTTTCAACACCTTAACGATGCTTAAAATGATAAAGAGACTAAAACAGAGAAATTATAAGTGGCATCCTTTATTTGCAGGTGTCCTTTTTATGAAGATGATTACAAATGCAGGATCTTGATGTATACTGAATAAAGAACTTTACGCACTTGATTTATGAACAAGCTGGAATTTTATCATATCTGCAGTCAAGGCAAATCTAATTTATGTAATGGAGAAGGATACTTCTTATACAGATGGGCATTTTCATTGTAACTGCATGAATAGACTTCCTGCATGGTGTACTGAATTACCCCTATTGAAATTCACACCATAATCTGACATAAGATCTCACCAGTTGATTTAGTTCAAATTCAAGTCCAAGGTCAAATCACTTAAAATAACTTCAAACAATTTTTGTATTGCTTTATATAACATGTTTGGCATTAGATGTGGGAAAGTTACTGCTGAGATTTCATTAAAAAATATACAGAGCTAGTTCTGATTAAACGTAACTAAAAATATATTTTTTTATAATGATTTATTTATACAACAGGAATGCTACATGAAACTGTGGTACAGGAAACTGAAGTCCGATTCTGCTCTCTAAATACATTGTTGTGCTGTTGTGACCACTAGTCTGTTCTGATTGCTGTTTTCCTGTCTGAGTACTGAGTGTGGTTGGTGCCTCTGACCTCAAGTCAGTACTGAGTGCCGTTGGCCTGTCAGACCACTAGTCAGTTGAGTGCTGGTTTTTTCTTGTTAGACAACAAGTCAGGTCTGAGAACTCTTGACCTGTCAGAATTTTTTTTGACAGGGTAAAATCTCTTCTAAGTCACCCTTTAACTCTCTGTGTCATGAGGTAGTACCTTTCTTCCACAGCCTGTAACATCACAGTTCACAATAGACTCGAGAAGGTAGCATTAGAGAGAAGAAGGATGTAGCTTAACACTGATGTCAAGTAACAAAACATATACATTTATGTGTGTGTCATTTTTGGACTTTTTAATGTAGCTGTAAACAAATTTCAGTCATATTACTATGATGTCTGCACTGTGGCAGTTTATAGTGATGTCCAGCACTGGGGCATCATGCTGCAGACATATAGCATCACGTCCAAACCAGTCATATTATCATGATACCAACCCAACCAGATCTAGCACTAACCTATTAACTCATTAACCCCTTTAGGTTTTTGTCGTTTTCGCCTGAAATGCGAGTAGGAAACAATTTTGGGGGCTATTTCTGAATACATCCTAATACAGCAACTTCTATGAGATTTTCCATTAGCCTAATGCCTAGTTGTGTTAAGATACATCCTTTTCCATTGGTTATTTTGCTTGCACATGGGCAAAAGGGTAAAAAATGGAGTTGTTTCTTTGTTTGTCTTTTTTTGCTTAACGGACTCATCATTTTCACCTAGTGAAGCAGCTGTTAGTACAATTTTTATAAGTCCTTGGTATGATTTGGCCACTGTTCAAACCCATTACCTCTGCATCCAAGGCAGACACTCTAAGCACTAGGCCATCAGAGCGGTCACTATATTCAGTACCTAGAAAAACAGCCAGTATTTCTGTGAAATTTTCCATAAAACAACAGTCATATCATAGAAATACACAGCTGTCATTTGATAGAGAATCTGAAGTGCAATGCTGCCTTGTAAAGTGTGATTTAATGGTGCAATTCAGCACAATATTTGTGATTTCAAGCTACTGCATTACCTGATGCTGAAGTTTGTGCAGGGCCTGTCTCTGTATGTTTTTGGAGCCGAGCTTCAATCCCTTGGCCAAGTCCGAAGCTATGTCCTGCATCACATCGTCCATTTTGTCTGTCATCTTCACTTGGCCTATGGGACAAAAATTATTATTATTCATCAAAATCTGACTGTCAAAGTGTTTTATAGTGATGACCAGTAAAATATTTGTTTCCATTCATATCATTATATACAAGATAAATGTAAGATAACAAAAACTTTCTAGTAGCATGGATTTTATTGGAATAATAATAATATCAATAATAATAATAATCACTATAATAAGAACAGCAATAATAAATTACAATAATAACCACCTTAGCAACAACATTATTATTATTATTATTATTTTTGTTACTAAATGTTTGCATACATTTTATCATTCAGACCTATATAATATATTCATATCCCTTTTGATTTCCACCACATAAAAAGTAGTTCATAACAGTTATTCCAAAATTCTAATGATGACATTTCGCACTTTCATATTCATAAAAAGTATGGGTACCAATTCAGACCATGATACCTGATTTAGGAAGCCAACAAATGCAAGGGACATTACTCTCCACAACATTCTTAAGTGTCAGAGGCTAACAGTGAACAGTGAAACATGGCCTTTATGTCTGCCGGCAACCTCATGTCCACAGACCAAAAAAGAGGATCTTCTCTAACAATTTCAAACAGAACATACAATCTGTTGCATGATTCAAAAATTAAATCATTTTCAATAATAGATATTATAAACAATGACCTAAATACATCTTACAGTCTGCAAATTACCTGTTTATTTATTAATATTTAGATTTATTTATCCGTTTATATACCAGTAATTATTCCACAAGGTCAATATGTTGCTAATTGAAGAAAATAATTTAAGTATGAGTACTGTATATACTCGCATATAAGCCCGTTCGTGTATAAGCCGACCCTCAACCTGAAGAGGTATAAACACTAAAAAGTGCATGACCTGCATATAAGCCGACTTACAACTCTGAGGCATCTCAGGATGCACAAGGTAAGTTCTAAATGCATTTATTTAGGCAAACTTGTATTTTAAAAAATTACATGTATAATTATCTTGAGATTGGCATGCATGATTATTAAAAAGAAATGGTATAAACTTGGTTGAAAAGTAATTTATTTAATTTTCTGTTTTCTTATTGTTTCTGACTAATTTAGATTTGTGTATAATTTGATCAAACGATGACAAAAATTTAGCAATTGCGAGTTCCTGTAACACTACCTCTCTCTTTTGACTCGATTATCGTTTGTTCATGCATTATTGCATAGGACATTTTATATCAGTGCACCGGTAATTACGTTTTTACTTTGCTTTGAAATTGTAAATACCTAAACTTTATGACAAGACAACGAACAAAGAATACGGTTCGATTCCACACTTACAATTAGGCTACTGAACGTATTTACATAATGGCGCCACCGCATGCACATTGTATGTTTGATTATGAGCTGAATTAAGTACATCTCTTGGAGTCGAATCATGGGCACCATTGCGCTCAACTTTTATGATATCTCCAAAATACAATAATAAAGTTTCGGAAATAATGCTTCAAAAATTATGCAAATACCATACAAACCGAGTTGTAGTTTGCTTTGATGTAAGCGACCTTACACCATACCTATCAACTTTCACGCCGGAGGAAAAAAAACTCCCGATTTTTGGGGTTGCTCCACGCTTACCTCCTGATTTCATAATATCTTCCGATTTTTGCAGAGAACTCCTGATTATTATATCACCTGTAAATTATTGTTGTTACTAAATAATTATTTTATTATAAAGAATTCACTTCTTCACTAAATAGAATGTTAACTTTAAACATTATTCATGTTAGTTAATGATTTTTTTATACCTCAACAGTAATAAAAAAATAACAAAATAAACCAGAACAAAAAAATAAACAACAACAATAAAATCGTCCACAAACAATTTCAAACCCAAGAATGATCACTACAAATACTGGAACTCCATAAGCTATAGCTCCATTCCCACGAAAGAAACTTACATGATTGAACAACAGACATTTTTATACCATGTATACCAATGTTAAACTGGTATAGTTAACGGTCAAAATTCCCTCTTATCACAAGCCAGTTTCAGGGTTTTAATGATTAACTGCACTGTACTGCTGTCGCAAAAGGAAAGACAAATTCACCGACTATCAACATAGGAGACACCAAATCATCAAGCTTTTCATTGTGTGGAAAGTTAGTTTGTTCAGCTAAAACACAAAACTAAAACTGATTGATACTGATCTTTGTTGATCTCTATGAGAATTTTAGACTTTATTATTACATTCTTCGTGAACATGTACATTATGATGGTTATATGTGCCTTGTACAAATAAATATGTGTACCTTTTTAAAAATATTACCTCAATTTGTAGGATCGCTTATATCATTGAAAATGAGTAACTCGAGATTGCGTGATTCAGCGTTAATGAAACAGCTATTAAGGACTAGCTGAAATGTTAAGTGGAAGAATGCAATTTGGTCGAAACAATGAATAAATCAAAATCTGCATCTAATATATTTGGGAATAAGTAAGGATTTAAGTGAAGCTATGTACTTTGCACTGTGTAAGTACTGTACATTATAGTTCAGCATGGTTTCCTGGTAAACTCAACTGGTCCGTGAATTACAAGTCTGTATTTACCTTTATTCAACTTCATGTTGGAGAAATCAGAAAATATGCACATGCAAAATAATAACAAAATCAATCATAGTACTTTATAACAGTTTAATAATTGTCGGGTCATCGAAAGATTTACAGTCATTACAGTAGTCAACGAAAAGACCTAAAAACTGTCAAGTTTACACATTGGCCCACGGATAAGCCCACCCCCTTCTTCCAGGCCTCTATATTTTCCTTAATTATTCGGCTTATATGCAAGTATATACGGTAAAATGTTCTTCATTTTACTTGTTTATTTAGTTCTGATGATTCAGTTTTTTTCTGGCTTGCAGTCTAAGATGTTGACTGAGATTAATCTGCCGACGTAAGGCCTATTTCAGTGTCATTCCTTAATGTCTACAGACAGTATGAACAATAGGGCCTCACACAAAGGGTATTGATATTTTCAGTGTTACAAGATTAATCTATCAGAATTCAGTAGATCAAAAGTGACTTGTGAAATCTTCATGCAAATACATCCAAGAAATATAGCTTACTTTATTACAATTTCCTCTGTAATATTCCCTGGGATGATGAACTACAAAGTACAGCCCTTTTCATACCAGGTGACGTACTTTGGTAATTATGAACTGACAATATAGTAGTATATGATGTTTACATGGGTTGCAAGGATATATCTATCTTTGTTTTGTTTTTTTAAAAATCAAACTTCATGCTAACACAAAATGACTGAATTCATCTGTGTGAACATTAATAATTTTTCAGCGTTTTGGTCTTGTGGTCTGCAGAAGTGAAAGCTTTCAATGATAAATAATTAAAACTATCTCAATAATGAAAAAGTATATTAGCTCCACTAATTAGAAATGGATTTAAAAAATACATAAAGAATCTTAAGAAATTATCATTTTTCTGTTATATCCATCTAAAACTATGTCAGAAAATCCCAAAATGACTGGGTTTGATCCATGACTGAGTCATGCCAAAGACTTACAAAAATGGTACTAACAGCTGCCTCGCTTGGCGCTCAACATTAAGAAGGTAGTGTTAGGACTGGTCGGCCTGGTGTCAGGATAATGTGACTGGGTGGGACATCATGCTACATGTCTGTGGCATGATGCCCCAGTGCTAGACATCACTATAAACTGCCACACTGCAGACATTGTAGCGATATGACTGAAATTTTATTAAAGCTACGTTAAAAATGCAAATCACATACACACACACACACACCCAAAATGACAAATATTTGACATTCTTTTACAAAAGGTGTATGTCATCACTGCCTTCATTTTCGTCAAATACCCTGCTCATTTAAATGACTTACCTTCCTGTTTTCAGAATTAGAGGTGCATGATATTACTGGTATACTGGTTTTTCATTTGGATGTACATACTACAGTAGTCCCATCCCCATCCTACCCACCCCATGTACCAGTCTATCAGCAGTTTCCATCAGTCATGAATATAAAGAAATTCCCAAGCAATCTTTATATAAATTTAATGATATTAAAAACCTGTTTCTTTTTTCATGATAACGAACTTCAGAAATCATTCAATTTGTAAAAAAATAAGTTGCATTTGACAAACATTTTTTAAATTAAATATGACTGCAGTAATAATACAGTAATACACATTGCAACATGTACAAAAATAATGTATACAAAACTCACTGTGGTACCCATCTCTCTTCATAGGACACACAGTCCTCATTTTATTGAAAAATGGGAACCAGCCTGGAAATGGGTGAACATACAATATAGTATATATGGGTTTGGCTTGCCAGGATTGGTTAATAATGTAAGTTATGTTTAAAGAAAAAGAAACTTTTGCAAGCTTATCCTAGTTGCAAGTGAAACAAATAAATAGGGACATTGTTTTATTGATGGAATTTCAATCCTTTAACAGTCTTGAGTTTGGAACTCATTACTAAAATTAGCACCTGACTCTTTGATGCGGAATTGAAAGCACATGGTTCTAACACATGCAGGTCCAGCAAATGCCACGGCTCATATTTTTTTCTCTACAAAAAAGCTGGCATCCAGATTTCTTCTATACTGATAAATATAGGTTTGATCATGAGCACTCAGAAATGTTAAGCTATTGAATTTTTAATATGGTGTTTGCATAGGTTTACTATGGAAACTGAATTAGTACTGTGAGTCCTTCATCGTGCAAACAATAACTGACCTTATTGAGTGGGTTCATAAATTGGATAAACAATAAAATTACCAATGACAACTGTTTTAAAAAAAATATAGTTTCTAAAGTCTTTATAATTTTTTAGAAAGAATCAAACTGTATAATTTGATCAGTAGGTAAGTTTTAATCACCATATTTATTAATTAAAATAAATAGAATAAACATCTAGTACCTAAAACTTATTTCTTGTATGTGAAAAATTTAAATATACCTACTAGATTTAATAAATCTGTCGCATGTGTGGACAGAATGAAATGCAGACAAGAATCCATATAATTTATCATCAATAATCCTTCCTAGATGCAGCACTGTTCCCCATCAATGTATTGAAGACTTTGCAAATGGGATTACTTATCTGTGGATTTATAATAACTTTGTCTATTCCGTATTATGACAGGAGATATTTTAACATGAATTCAGCTGTCAGTTTGGTTTCTTTACACAAGTTTCCCCACTGATTAATCAGGGATAATAAAGTATCTGCCTTAAATCTACATGCATTTTATGTGGGAACATAACTGTACCGTACATATTCACTTGTAAGCTACTAAAACAGTCTATTGCTTGGGGGTGCTCAAAATGTAAATTGGGGGGTCATTGCCACAACAACACAAGTGGGTTATTCAGTGTAGAGGCAACTGGAGTAAAGTGCCTTGCCAAAAGATACACTAGACTATCTGATCCAGACTGATCTGATAGCAGGATACAAAGCTGAACCAGTCTGGCATGGTAAACCACTGTGGCATATTAAATGCAGAAACTGTGATGGTTTTAACATGCTATGTTTACTGACTGTTCCATGCTTTTTCAAATTCCAAAGGGAAAAAACTGTCAGTCCAAATCCAACACATTCCAGAATTAGATCGTAGCCATTTGTACTAACGAGGGAAAGCACCTAGTAGCCTGGGTTGAATTTTGTATCTCAAGAGAAGGCAAATAATGGGCATAAATAAGAAACGGTCAGTCTTAATTATCATCTTTTAAATATATCCATTTAATAATCTAATATCATTAAAAATCAGTATCCTCTGTGCATTATAATTTTTATGTATGCTCTGAATAAGCCTGTGACCAAATTTATCCCTGTACAGTAACCGATTGACTAATTTTAATTAATAGTAGTCCAGACCCAGCATTCTCATAGCTGCTTGGGATACCTGACTTCAATACATGTAGCCCTGACAAGGGGATCAATTAAAATTTCATGATCAATCATCAGTTAATTCAACAATAGATGATCAATTATTAATCAATTAAATATGGCTGCCACATTACTGAAATGATCAAAGTAGTACATCAGTTTTAGCTAGGAATTAACTGATATGAAATTAAAGTTTTTATAAAGGACTTAATTAACAGGTAAAACAAGATACATGACTTGAACCAGTTAATTATGATTATAAACAGACAATGAACTTAATTAACATTAACCTTTTATAACTAGAAATTCTAGAATTTATGACTTTAAACTGAAGTCTTGGAAACGCTGAAAAAATTCAATCATGTTGGTACAAAATGAGTCATTCAATCAACATGAAATCCTATATATTTTTAAGGCATAATATCATAACCTCCCCTTTACTCTAATTTATTTGCTTTATATTGACATCTTTTACAGAACTTTTTAAAAAAATAAAAATGCAAGTAAGTGACTGAGCCGCTAGGCCTACATTATTATCCAAATTAATATTGATCTATCTATATGTTTGTTTTTTTTGTTTTTTTTAAAAAAAATATGGCAAGAGTCACTGAGAAAAGATCATAAAATCAATGAAAAAATGCTTTCATTCAAGACTGTGTACACGTATCTTTTATTAAGGAACATGTATTCTTATTTGCACAACTTGTAAATCACTTTGTCTGGTTTAGAATGTCCATATTTGCTGATCCATCTCCCTTTTTCTAGAACAAAAAGTAGGCACACACTTCTGATTGTTTCTTCCAGGAAATTCAAAAAGGTTCTCTTTCACTTTTGCTTGTGAATTTTAAAGTGGGTCGCTTATATCAAGACTAAATTATCTTTCAAAAATGGATAAAAAGCATGAATCTAATAAAATATTCTTTGCATTGTCATTAATTTAGCATAGTCTGTACTATCACTTCCATAATTGTATCATTAAATTTATATATTCTGGAGTTATTCCAACTCACAGTAATGAAATTTTAACAAGTTTATTGGTATTGTAAAGAAACTCAATCAAATCAAACAGGTTAAATAAGTGATGCTTGAGAAACTCGGGTTAATTGGAACAGCACTACCTAAGGGTATAGTGATATATCAATTTGCTGGTTAAATTACAAAATGCCTGAAAAGGTATACTGTTATACAAATATAGCAATACTGGTATACCAGGTTTTTTTCCACCAACATGAAAGCGTCCAGACCTGTTTTTGAGCACACCACTCTCTTCTAATAGTCTTAGCATTATGACCAAGATGCCAAAACTGAATGCCTGTGATATGTGTAAAACTGAATGCCTGTGATATGCGTAAAACTGAAATCAAACAACCAGGTGGTATGACAAAAACCTGGCAACATAGTTACAACATCATCATCCACTGGTACTGTCCATCAACAGTACTTTGCATTAAACTTTAAAGTAACTCAAGCCCTGGCATATCAGCTTATAGTTCCAGTAAAAACTCACGATAGCTTCAGGTTTGCAACCTAGGATTGCAGGTATGCTTGGTTCATGAACTAAATGCAAATCTTCATTACCAAGGGTCACTGCTATCACATATGCCAATTTCATCACTAAGGGTCACATATATCACATATGCCAATTTCATCACCAAGGGTCACTGCTATCACATATGCCAATTTCATCACCAAGGGTCACAGATATCACATACACCAATTTCAGCACCAAGGGTCACAGTTATCAGATATGCCAATTTCATCACCAAGGGTCACAGATATCACATACACCAATTTCATCACCAAGGGTCACAGTTATCAGATATGCCAATTTCATCACCAAGGGTCACAACTATCACATATGCCAATTTCATCACCAAGGGTCATAGATATCACATATGTCAATTTCAGCACCAAGGGTCACAGATATCACATATGCCAATTTCAGCACCAAGGGTCACATATATCACATATGCCAATTTTAGCACCAAGGGTCACAGCTATCATATATGCCAATTTCATCACCAAGGGTCACAACTATCACATATGCCAATTTCATCACTAAGGGTCACATATATCACATATGCCAATTTCATCACCAAGGGTCACATATATCACATATGCCAATTTTAGCACCAAGGGTCACAGCTATCATATATGCCAATTTCATCACTAAGGGTCACAACTATCACATATGCCAATTTCATCACTAAAGGTCATAGATATCACATATGCCAATTTCATCACCAAGGGTCACAGATATCACATACACCAATTTCAGCACCAAGGGTCACAGTTATCAGATATGCCAATTTCATCACCAAGGGTCACAGATATCACATACACCAATTTCATCACCAAGGGTCACAGTTATCAGATATGCCAATTTCATCACCAAGGGTCACAACTATCACATATGCCAATTTCATCACCAAGGGTCATAGATATCACATATGTCAATTTCAGCACCAAGGGTCACAGATATCACATATGCCAATTTCAGCACCAAGGGTCACATATATCACATATGCCAATTTTAGCACCAAGGGTCACAGCTATCATATATGCCAATTTCATCACCAAGGGTCACAACTATCACATATGCCAATTTCATCACTAAGGGTCACATATATCACATATGCCAATTTCATCACCAAGGGTCACATATATCACATATGCCAATTTTAGCACCAAGGGTCACAGCTATCATATATGCCAATTTCATCACTAAGGGTCACAACTATCACATATGCCAATTTCATCACTAAAGGTCATAGATATCACATACGCCAATTTCAGCACCAAGGGTCACAGACATCACATATGCCAATTTTATTACCAAGGGTCACAGATATCACATATGCCAATTTCATCACCAAGGGTCACAGCTATCACATATGCCAATTTCATCACCAAGGGTCACAGATATCACATACACCAATTTCAGCACCAAGGGTCACAGTTATCAGATATGCCAATTTCATCACCAAGGGTCACAACTATCACATATGCCAATTTTATTACCAAGGGTCACAGATATCACATATGCCAATTTCATCACCAAGGGTCACAGCTATCACATATGCCAATTTCATCACCAAGGGTCACAGATATCACATACACCAATTTCAGCACCAAGGGTCACAGTTATCAGATATGCCAATTTTATTACCAAGGGTCACAGATATCACATATGCCAATTTCATCACCAAGGGTCACAGCTATCACATATGCCAATTTCATCACCAAGGGTCACAGATATCACATACACCAATTTCAGCACCAAGGGTCACAGTTATCAGATATGCCAATTTCATCACCAAGGGTCACAACTATCACATATGCCAATTTCATCACCAAGGGTCATAGATATCACATACGCCAATTTCAGCACCAAGGGTCACAGTTATCAGATATGCCAACTTCATCACCAAGGGTCACAGATATCACATATGCCAATTTCATCACCAAGGGTCACAGCTATCACATATGCCAATTTCATTACCAAGGGTCACAGATATCACATATGCCAATTTCAGCACCAAGGGTCACAGTTATCAGATATGCCAACTTCATCACCAAGGGTCACAGATATCACATATGCCAATTTCATCACCAAGGGTCACAGCTATCACATATGCCAATTTCATTACCAAGGGTCACAGATATCACATATGCCAATTTCATCACCAAGGGTCACAGCTATCACATATGCCAATTTCATCACCAAGGGTCACATATATCACATACGCCAATTTCAGCACCAACGGTCACAGTTATCAGATATGCCAATTTCATCACCAAGGGTTGCAGCTATCACATATGCCAATTTCATCACCAAGGGTCACAGATATCACATACGCCAATTTCAGCACCAAGGGTCACAGTTATCAGATATGCCAACTTCATCACCAAGGGTCACAGATATCACATATGCCAATTTCATCACCAAGGGTCACAGCTATCACATATGCCAATTTCATTACCAAGGGTCACAGATATCACATATGCCAATTTCAGCACCAAGGGTCACAGCTATCAGATATGCCAATTTCATCACCAAGGGTCACAGACATCACATATGCCGATTTCATCACCAAGGGTCACATATATCACATATGCCAATTTTATTACCAAGGGTCACAGATATCACATATGCCAATTTCATCACCAAGGGTCACAGCTATCACATATGCCAATTTCATCACTCATGACTTGCAAAAAGAAGCAGGATTTGTGTTTCCTATTGCACTAGTTTTAAAATTAGGGTAGGAAGGTATTTTTGTTTTTAAGCATTATATATATATTATAATGATTATAATGATTAGAGTATATAATGTACCAAGTACTATAAGTACCAGGCTAAACCGACTCAATTAGATGCATAAAATCAATTCTCTGGAATTTTTTAACATTTTCTTTTCTTTTTTATAACATCAGATACATATATTACAATGATTAGTACATATATACCAATGGGTCAGTGGTTCTTTCCGAGGTTTCCTGGGTTCTTCCTCTACCATTAATACTGGCTGCTATATATAGCCTATCGTGTGTTGAAAAATGGCGTTAAACCCCACAACAACAACAACATATGTACTAAGTGCTCCAAGTACATAGCAAAACTGTCTCAATTAAATGCACAATATTAAAATCGAGAAATTTTTTTAAATGCAGGGGGAGGGTGTGCAAAGTTGGCACCGAAAACTGGAATGGTCAGCCAACTGGAAACACCTACTTTTTTGGTCTATATAGAGCCATGTCCAACAAGAACATGACAAACATGGTGTTTGAACTTTACGATATGATGTGCCATCCAGAGAAGTCATGCTTCAGAGAATCAATTAGATATACATATAAAATTCCAAGGACCACTCTGGTGGCCTAGTTCCTAGAGTGTCTGCCTCGGATGCGGGAAGTCGTGGGTTTGAACCCCAACAGAGTCAAACCAAAGACTTATAAAAATGATATAAACAGCTGCCTCGCTTAGCACTCAGTATTAAAAAGGTTAGTGTTAGGACTGGTCGGCCTGGTGTCAGGATAATGTGAGTGGGTGGGACATCGTACTACATGTCTGTGGTATGATGCCCCAGTGCTAGATATCACTTTAAACTGTCACACTGCAGACATCATAGTGACATGACTGAACAAATGTTAAATCTATGTTAAAAATCCAAACCACACAGACACACACACACTTCCAAGGAACTGTAAATTACTGCTTGCCCTGAGCATCTAAAGTTGAATAAACAACAGAGAGACGGACTTCAAGAGCTATAAAGTCCTACTTTTCAATAACCACCTGATTATTTCTCTTGATTGGAAACTTAGAGTTGCAGGTTACAAAAATGTGATTTACCTTAGAGTCACACAGGTGAAAATATTACTGCAATTCTGTTGTCAGCTGTTCTTGAATGGAAAATTCCATCTGATCTTCTGCCAGTAGCTAACAACGACTGACACCTAGATGTAATGGCATCAGATGGCCCACATACTGACTGCCAATGCACATACATTGTATTGAGCTTGTCCAGAATGCCCTTAAATTCAATGTTGGCAGTAGACTTCTTGGCAGCATCAGAATCATGATGATCCACATATTGACTGCCAATGCACATACATTGTATTGAGCTTGTCCAGAATGCTCTTAAATTTAATGTTGGCAGTAGACTTCTTGGCAGCATCAGAATCATGATGGCCAACATACTGACTACCATACACACACATTGTATTGAGCTTGTCCAGAATGCCCTTAAATTCAATGTTGGCAGTAGACTTCTTGTCAGCATCAGAACCATGATGACCCACATACTGACTGCCAATGCACATACATTGTATTGAGCTTGTCCAGAATGCCCTTAAATTCAATGTTGGCAGTAGACTTCTTGGCAGCATCAGAATCATGATGGCCAACATACTGACTGCCAATGCACATACATTGTATTGAGCTTGTCCAGAATGCCCTTAAATTCAATGCTGGCAGTAGACTTCTTGGCAGCATCAGAATCATGGTGGCCCACATACTGACTACCATACACACACATTGTATTCAGCTTGTCCAGAATGCCCTTAAATTCAATGTTAGCAGTAGACTTCTTGGCAGCATCAGAATCATGATGGCCCACATACTGACTGCCAATGCACATACATTGTATTGAGCTTGTCCAGAATGCCCTTAAATTCAATGTTGGCAGTAGACTTCTTGGTTGGATCAGAAGAAACATGACCTTTTTCTCACACAGTGCATCTGCTGCATTACTAGTCAGAAGCACATTTGAGCTCGTAGAATTACTAAAACACAAACATATCCAAGCAATTCTCTACTTGATGGAACACAGCAGCAGACATGATTTAAAGATCTGTGGACCTAAAACTGGCTGCATATGCTGCCCTAAACTGTACAGAGGTGTAAAAAACAAATCAAGATAAAAATACTATCTTAATGCTTAAGAAATATTGGCATGTTTGAAACCATTGCAGGCAATCACAGCGATGTTGCATACTGAAGAAATGGTTCACCCTATCCATCCTTCTTCCACTTCAGTCAACTGTTGATCACACTTACAGCACCATAAGATCATTATTCAACTTCGGTGAAAAACATGGCAGCTACTGTGAATGATCATTCCACTTCTTTCATAGAATATATTTAATTTGAGTCAATTACATTCTGGATTTGTTTCAGTTCAGTCATCCCTGAGGAATACTTCTTAAAATGCCTGAAAAATTCCTTCAAAGCATCTTGAAAGATTTCATTTCAGCATGTTGTCCCTTCTATAGCCTTTGTAGAACACAGGTTTAACCTATGTGCCATAAAGTGTACCGACATGGTGTGCCATGACTAGCCATTATCGATGCAAGAAACATGCAATCCCACGGCCTGGCAGCATCTGTGTGTACCTATATATGTGTGTGTGTGTGTTAAAGTGTACATATAGTCAGTGTGGTATAACATAAATATGGTTTTACAATCACTAAATTTATTTTAATTTGGGGGAAGAAGAAAAAAACGTTGCAATCCTTAAACATGTCAGGAAAAATTCTTAACAAATTCTTTATCTATAATGCCATTTATTTTGTAATGTCTTAGTTTAATGTCAAACTAATTTTAAACATTCATCACAGAAGAAATGTCTGTTCCGAGGCAGTTAACACCTTGCTGCTTTAGACATGCTAAGTACCAGTAAATGCCAACACTTTTCTTTTCACATTGTCTGCATGCAACAACCAAAATTATCTTTAGGTAAAATGTTATTCATGCTTACCTTTATTTTCTGCACAAATATGGACCCCCTTAATCTTTTTAAAACAGCTCCAACTTCAGCACAAAATGACTATTTTATAGCCAAATGTGACTTCATGACTGTCTATGATATCATATCTAAATAATTTTTAAGCATCAATTGCAATTTCAGTTTATCAAATGCTGATATCATCTTATCATGGTATTATCAGATTAACTACTCCTTTCTAAATTTGTGAATTTCAAAAAGAGGCTTTAAATTATCTCCCCTTTCCACAACCTTGGCCAAGTGAGTTACATAAGTTGTTCATCCAAGTCCTCACTCAGCACAACATATTTCTCCATTTCATTACTTGTGCTCATTCTTAACTGATACAGGTACCTGATCCAAAAATAGGACAAATCATGAAAATGTTATGTTCTAATACATGGCCCCTATTATACGTATATTGTAAGGCTGACCTGGTTCCCGACTTTAATTCAAATTTAGTAACAGTCATGTCAACAAGTTCTTTTTTTATTTATTTTTATTGTGTGAATAATAAGTGTGAGATCGAGGCTGTATTGAATATGTGACCCTAGGCTTGCAAATAGTTTTAGTTAAGTAAACAACTTTTTTTCTCAGAGTAACATGATTGGTGGGGCTACGTGATTTTTTTTATATGTAAACATGATCATGTGATCCTCTATTTTGCAGTTCAGTCAGTCTGGCTTAAAAACGATTGATGTCAAGTCGTTTCCTTCTGCTGTAGCCAGTTTTCAAGTTATATGTTAATTTTTCTTCAGATTATTTGGATTCTAAAAGAATAATTCATTCTCTGGAAATATTTTTGTGCTCATACAGAATTCTTGAACAAAGACATTTCTTAAAAATTTTATTCAGATTTCCAACACCGAAGTGTCATTTGTGTTTCTACATGGAACTGAAGTCAACAACATTGAACAGGATACAGCATACGTCACTGCCTTCCATCTTGGATTCTTCGTTGGGACTCGAACTTGAAATCATCAGATCATTTCAATATTAGGACTTCTATAATTTTATTTGTGGATTATTCTTGGATTATTTTTGGAATTGATTCTTAAAACTAAGTTCAAATTTTTCATTTTTACAGTATTTTTCCAGGGAAATAAATTATTTCCTAAATTTTTCAAAGCTTGTTGTTTTCACTCTTTCTTGTGTTACTGTTTAATTGAGCCTAAACACGTAATATAAGAATATAATACAAAGCAAGGTTTGTAACTCCAGATATTGCTTTTGCACACATACCCAGTAACCTTCTATTGTTGTTGTTGTTGTAGGGTTTAATGCCATTTTTCAGCACACAATAGGTTATACATGGTGGCCAGTATTAATGGTGGAGGAAGAACCCGGGAAAACCCCGGAAAGAACCACTGACCCATGAGAAGCTACTGGCAAGCTTTCTCACATACCTGGCATGAAGTAAAGTATTACACAGCCCAGTCAATTTTTACCTGGCAAGAACTAAAGTATTACTTGTCCCAGTCAATTTTTACCTGGCAAGGAGATGAGTGGGTGTTTTTATAGCCCTGTCTATGGTGACAGATTTTGGTATTGAAAGCTAAAAACAGTGAAAAACATCAATGAAATAATCAATATTTTTTAAAATTAAAATCAACTAAGAATCTAGTAAGATTAAAAATATTTGTTGTATTGAAGTCTTTCATTTGAGTGGCACAACTCTATCTCTAATTGATGTCTCTGGCTTTAATAATTTTATAATAATTTTAAAACAAAGGGACAAATGCTCTACTGGGCAGAATGAAATCCCAGGAATTCAAGATAAGACCATTTCTTCCTTTTAACTGGCGAGTGTTGAAAACATCTCTGATATTTTTCAGTGGTAAGAAGATTTTAAAAGTAGCTGCTGTGGTAGTGTGGCATCATTTTCATTTAGGACAAAGCAGACATCATTAGAAGTCTTTTCGTGAAAACCCCATTTCATAATGATCATCCATTCAAGGAAAATAGTGACAAGATTTTTTTTAGGACAGTCGACATGGCAGCCATACTGGATGTACAACTGGCACCATTTTCATTAATGACCTACTAGATAACACAGGAGGTGTATTAGTGACACAGCCATCCACTTGGAGATTACAATAATTTTATGATATGTCTTTTCCATTCCGTTGTTAACTACAGGTGTTAACTAAAAGATTTTCAAGATGGTTGCCATGGTGGCCACACTGGGTTTCATTTTCATTTAGGACCAGATGTACATCACAAGAAGTCTCTTGAGTAAAACTCCCATGCTGATATGACCATTCACTCAGGAATAAAACTCTCATGCTGATATGACCATTCAGTCCGGAGTAAAACTCTCATGCTGATATGACCATTCACTCAGGAGTAAACCAAGCTGATATGACCATTCACTCCAGAGTAAAACTCTCATGCTGATATGACCATTCACTCCAGAGTAAAACTCTCATGCTGATATGACCATTCACTCAGGAGTAAACCATGCTGATATGACCATTGACTCAGGAGTAAAAACTCCCATGCTGATATGACCATTGACTCAGGAGTAAAACGCCCATGCTGATATGACCATTGACTCAGGAGTAAAACTCCCCTGCTGATATGACCATTCACTCAGGAGTAAAAACTCCCATGCTGATATGACCATTCACTCAGGAGTAAAAACTCCCATGCTGATATGACCATTCACTCAGGAGGATCAAGCATTAACAAGATTTTTAAGGTTGTTGCTGTGGTGTCCATGCTGATATGACCATTCACTCCAGAGTAAAACTCTCATGCTGATATGACCATTCACTCCAGAGTAAAACTCTCATGCTGATATGACCATTCACTCAGGAGTAAACCATGCTGATATGACCATTGACTCAGGAGTAAAAACTCCCATGCTGATATGACCATTGACTCAGGAGTAAAACTCCCATGCTGATATGACCATTGACTCAGGAGTAAAACTCCCCTGCTGATATGACCATTCACTCAGGAGTAAAAACTCCCATGCTGATATGACCATTCACTCAGGAGTAAAAACTCCCATGCTGATATGACCATTCACTCAGGAGGATCAAGCATTAACAAGATTTTTAAGGTTGTTGCTGTGGTGTCCATAATGGATGTCCGAGCAACATCATTTTCATTTAAGACCAACTACAGCATGTATGTGTATAATTTGAAAGCAATCCTCCATCTAGTTTAGGAGGAGTAGAGATAACAAACTTGTGCTAAAGGTAGGACAGACGATGGACAACAGCTCATCCCATTAACTCTTTTGGTCTCTGACCAATATAGCTAAAAATCAATGCTTTTTTTTTTTTTATTTATATAACACTGATGCAAATAAATACTGGTCAAAATACTGATGGCAAATAAATGTTTAAGTGTGAGCAAATTATTGATAAATTCAAATGACTAATTTAATATACACCATATATCATGTCACTAAAAATACAATTTTCAAATTTACAATTTTTCCTGGTTTTCCATGCAAATATTCTGGTATTCAAACCTGAACTTAGTACAAAGACCGATAATTCTGACAGGCATTCTGTGAGTGTTCAAGCTCCTGGGTCACATTGCCCATTGGCATGGAAAATAATCTAAAGCTCTGTTGACACATGCATGATAATCACATCTTGTCACATACCAACATAATTTTATCTTGAAAGATTTTACTCTACTTACAGTTTAAAGTCAATGGGTTCACTGTAGATAGTTTTCCACTTAACAACAGGTGCAGCAAACATGAAGGGGCTTTTGTATTTACCTGTCTAAATTCAAATCCATGAGCATACAGTATTATCTCACAGCTGTACTGTAGTATGTTCATTATACAAAACTGAAAGTAGCAATTAACATTTTTAATTTAACTAGAAGATTTGGAGGTGCTTCCCCAAATTGGAGATAACAGGGCAGGAAAAAATATCCCGTTACTATTTCAGATTTGGTCCAACTGTCCAGCTAATGCTCATTTGGGAATGACCTGCCCTCACTAAAAGCCACATCAATTATAACGACTATACCTTGTTTAGATCAAGTATCATCATGCACTAACTGTAATGGAACTAGGATGTTTCATCTCTTAAGTCCATACAGTGAAAGGTAAATAAAAATTGACAGTTGTTTTTAATTTTAAAAACATAGATGTTTCAATATGTTGTCTCATACCCATCAAATCCTGCAAGATTGATCTGGTGTCCGATACAGGTATTAAATCATCCATATTTCAGATTCATATACCCAGATTGGAATTATTTGTCTTCTTTCACGTCCACAAATCTAGATTTCAGATGCTGTGAATCAAATTTTTATAAATGCCAATTTGTTCTGAATTCACACAGTAAAATAAAAGATATTTTCAAAGCATAAAAGAGGAGAATATGTAAGAATTACAAATCTTGTCTGATATGTCTTAAGAATACATCACTGCCTGATGGCCTAGATGACCTAGATGGCCTAGATGCTGCATCAAACTTGTATTTATATCTACAAAGAACAAAATACACGAGTAGCTATGAGTATATATCTACACGGACAGGAATCAATTATGACCTGTCCATAGTATTTTCTGACTTGTACACAGATATTTAATGTGGCATTCAAATAAATTATTAAAATAAATTATTAAAATAAATTATTAATATGAAGAGAGAAGTATGACCAATTAGACATGTCTTCATGGAACATGGATGCCCCATCATAGTACCTGAAACCTGATCTAACAGAAAACGTAACCAAGCTGTGACAGACTGATCAGCAAAAAAAGATTACAGCGTGGCCTTATCAATATTGTAAGGCATAAACAAGTCTAAAATAAATTTTAAAAATGTTTCTTTCCAAGATGCTTGGAAGGTACACTAATATAACAAAAGCAGTCCAAATAACAGTTATGAATACATGTATACTGCATTATCAATGACAATGCCATGCACAAATGACTAACATTTAGTTGTATTTCTTCTAAAAGTAGCTCTTCTTCCTTATCTTAGAATACCAATATTCATAGCTTGTAATGTTCTTAAATATCATCAAACCCCAAACGTAGCATAACTATTACTGAATTGTAAAGCAAATTAAATGCAAAGATACTTTTTTAAGAAATCATACAACTACATTTTATACTCATAAATGTCTTGTTTCTAATGAATACAGTTTAGTGGGGGGGTTGGTTATGAAGGGGTTAAACGCCTACTGTCCACAATTGTTAATCCCTAGTTACCTCAAAAGCAGTGCTAGGGTGATTGATATGTTTTCAACAGGCAGTGAAATGCCTATTTGAATCTTGTTTACAGAACCTGTGATTAATACTAAAATAATTGCATAGTTGAGATTACACACACAAACACACATAAAAACAACAGGAAAGTTCTCTCTTTAGTACCTTAAATACAGCAAACTTTACTTGATGGCCAAATTGTCATAACCACTGGTAAAGCAGTTTTGGATGGATGCCTTCTGTCACAAAACAAACTATATCAGACATGATAACAGATCACACAAGATAAAACTTGTGCCTACAATTGTAAATGTAAAATTAGTTAAAACCTTTGCTCATTTTTATAACATTAAAATTACAAACCAAAGTAAACATACATGATGCATGGCAGTGATTTGTGAAGAAGCTTTCGTTTCCTTCTCGATATCCAAATCAAACACAGCGCATACAAATCCAACAACTACTGTGGGTCTTGTGATGCACAGCTCAATAAACCAACTTACTCACCATAATTATTACTCTGTCAGGTAGTATCCCAGACTAAACTATGATCTGGAGGTGTCAAGTGAGAATTAGATGTTCTGCATTCTTTAATTTTCAAGTGTTTGGGTTCTTACTGCAATAGACTCATGCCGTCTTGTTTTTTTAAATAGTACACCAAGTCCTTACCTTTATGTACTCCAGCTGACGTAACAGGCTGCCGTAAATAAATCCAAATCGTCTGGAATCCCTTTAAAGTTGCCTGATATTTTCAGTCAATCTGCACAATCTGTATTTATCCATTATCACAGAGTTTATCCCACATCACCATGATACACACAGTACTCCATAACGGAAGGCACACTGAGAATGTATCACACAAATATTACCAATACCTATTCCAAGAAAACCTTTCTTTTTTCAAAAGCTAATTTGTCCAATAAAACTCCTCAGTATGTGAAAGAATGAACTAAATCCTTTGTAACAATAAAGCAGTAGATTTCTTCATGTGATGTTTCAAAAAATCTAAATGGTTACTTCCACACGGTACATGTATTCTTAATTTTTTGTTTAGGGATGAATATTTTCTAGAATATCACTTCTCTCCATTATGTTGTTTAGTTTGTAATCAAATCATGCACAACAGATTTGATTCTGCAGTGTTGACTGACATCGATACTCAAAACCTTTTGAAACACTAACCTGACTTCCTCCTCCTTGCAGAAACCAGAGAGATTACTATCCATAGGGTCATGGACCCTTCATATATGTACAACCTTGCAATAAGTTAGTGGCAACCACTAGAGCCATTGTATAAATGTGATATTAAAAAAGGGGAAGTTTTGTAAGCACTGCACACTACATACGAATTTATCACAGCAAAGATAGGAAATTATTCAACTTGCAACACCTTGGTTGAATGAGAAATTATCACTTCTAAGTTCACATATGGTTGCAAATTTCTCTGGGGCAGGAAGTGAATGACCTTTGCTGAATCTTTGTAGCAATAATGCTCTGCTGGCTAAGGCATGTTGGTTTCTCTTGAGTATTATTTTCCCCCAGGAACAAAGGTCTGATTATCAGCTCACAATTTCTTCATCTGCTATTAGTGGTGAGGATAGAATTGCCTGACCCAGTTCTTTCAGGTGAAATCTGAAACAGAATGAAAACACTACATACAACAATATACTGAACTGCAGATCCATGCAAAACTCAATAAATTTTTAATCATTTTTGAAGCAAACCCTATTTAATACATGCACAATTCATTTTATTTTTATATAACATAACCATGAACCAATCTAAAACATGCAACATCACAAAATAGAACAGGAAAAACTCAATTTTAAATTTCCAAATATGCTGAAATGATTCTGAACAAACTGGGAATGGGCGGGGGGAGGAGCTACAATAATGTACAGAAAGTATTATCTTCTTTTGAAAGATTAACCAGATTTTGGAATGTGTTTGTTAAAGCCTGAAGCAAGGTATAAACAAGTAATTTGACAGCTGATATTTTAAAATGTAGTCAGTAAAATGCACAGTTATTAAGCTACTGCTGCACACATATCTGGGTTTTTATGCCACGGTAACACAAGAATGGTTACTTTATGGCAATGTAATTAAAGTAAACAGCCTTGTCCAAGAACACACCTTGGTGCCAATCTAGAATGATATGACAGATTGATTTTAAATCTTTTAGTGACAGGTCTCTCCACCACTGTGCCTTCAAGAATCCTGTCTTCATTAGTGGCCTTTTACAACAAAAAGGATGGTGCACTGGGAGGTATTCTCCACCACTGTGCCTTCAAGAATCCTGTCTTTACTAGGTGGCCTCTAACAACAAAAAGGATGGTGCACTGGGAGGTATTCTCCACCACTGTGCCATCAAGAATCCTGTCTTCACTAGTGGCCTCTTACAACAAAAAGGATGGTGCACTGGGAGGTATTCTCCACCACTGTGCCATCAAGAATCCTGTCTTCACTAGTGGCCTCTTGCAACAAAAAGGATGGTGCACTGGGAGGTATTCTCCACCACTGTGCCTTCAAGAATCCTGTCTTCACTAATGGCCTCTTACAACAAAAAGGATGGTGCACTGGGGGGTATTCTCCACCACTGTGCCATCAAGAATCCTGTCTTCACTAGTGGCCTCTTGCAACAAAAAGGATGGTGCACTGGGAGGTATTCTCCACCACTGTGCCTTCAAGAATCCTGTCTTCACTAGTGGCCTCTTGCAACAAAAAGGATGGTGCACTTGGGAGGTATTCTCCACCACTGTGCCATCAAGAATTCTGTCTTCACTAGTTGCCTCTTGCAACAAAAAGGATGGTGCACTGGGAGGTATTCTCCACCACTGTGCCATCAAGAATCCTGTCTTCACTAGTGGCCTCTTACAACAAAAAGGATGGTGCACTGGGAGGTATTCTCCACCACTGTGCCATCAAGAATCCTGTCTTCACTAGTGGCCTCTTACAACAAAAAGGATGGTGCACTGGGAGGTATTCTCCACCACTGTGCCTTCAAGAATCCTGTCTTCACTAGTGGCCTCTTGCAACAAAAAGGATGGTGCACTGGGAGGTATTCTCCACCACTGTGCCATCAAGAATCCTGTCTTCACCTGTGGCCTCTTACAACAAAAAGGATGGTGCACTGGGAGGTATTCTCCACCACTGTGCCATCAAGAATCCTGTCTTCACTAGTGGCCTCTTGCAACAAAAAGGATGGTGCACTGGGAGGTATTCTCCACCACTGTGCCATCAAGAATCCTGTCTTCACTAGTGGCCTCTTACAACAAAAAGGATGGTGCACTGGGAGGTATTCTCCACCACTGTGCCTTCAAGAATACCATCTTCACTAGTGGCCTCTTGCAACAAAAACAATGGGCAATGGGAGGTATTCTCCACCACTGTGCCTTCAGTAATCCTGTCTTCACTAGTGGCCTCTAACAACAAAAAGGATGGTAAACTGGGAGGTATTTTCCACCACTGTGCCTTCAAGAATCCTGTCTTCACTAGTAGCCTCTTACAACAAAAAGGATGGTACACTGGGGGGTATTCTCCACCACTGTGCCATCAAGAATATCATCTTCACTAGTGGCCTCTTGCAACAAAAAGGATGGTGCACTGGAGGTATTCTCCATCAAAGTGACCCTAGAGAGTTCGGAAAGAGATGCAATTTGTAGGGAACATATTCCTGGTTAAATCCATGGCTACATGAACTCTTTTCCGTAGCAAAGATCTTGTGAATCCATGTTAAGAGCTGAATGAACAGAATTACAGGGAAAGTAACTGTACATATAATACTTAACATAGTTTGAACTATGACGTGTTAAAGTTGAACATGGCAGAAAAGATTTGGAATTTACTACTTGCATTATTGCGAGCAATAATCAGTGCTAGAATTGGGGCATATCTCTTTTGGAAAAATTACAGAAATGAAATGAATAACATGAGGCCCAAGTAGGTCTGAAGCATCATCCAAAATGTATATTCCAACTTTTATTAAAATCTGATTTCTCTCACACTGCTGGTTTAATAGCCCTTTTAACCCATTATTAGCTACATCATGCCAAGTAAATGGGACCAAAGTGCTTTCCCATGCCACAACAATGCAGCCAATCTAGGCTGGTTTTAATGGGCATTGAACCCATGACTTATGGGTTAAAAGCCCAATGCTCTACCAACTGAATTACTACAGTTCCCGAAAATCTTCTGTGTTAATAAGCTCAGCTAGTCACATTAAAGATCACCAAGAAAACATGCTCATTGTTGAAAGTAAACTATTTTGATGATTTAAGCAGATGTTCCAAGTTTGATTAAAATCTGATCTCAAAGCTGACTTCTTGATTGGTAAGATGTTCAGCCCATCGGATTCAAGAATTCATGATAAATATGTGTGGATCTCACTCAATATCAAACCCGAAGATCTTGATGACATAAACTCCTATTAAACTCATGTCATGTTTCAGCAAAATGGGATTAGAAAGATGATTTCCAATTCAAGTTTCAGCAAAATAGGATTAGAAATATGGTTTCCAAAATGGCAATAAAATCTGCTATCAAATGCAAGATCAGTTCATTAGAAAACGTCTTGCTTATTATCAACGATGTACAAGCTCTTATTAGTACAAGTATATGCATAATTCCAAGCTCGATCAAAACTGAATCAGAAATAGGTTGCAAGATCAGCCAATCAGATGCAACATTACTTCAACAATGTCTTAATGACACACTTCAAGTTTAATCAAAATGAGAACTGATATATGGCCTCTAGAAGCATAAGAAATTCAGCCAATCAGAAGCAAGATCACCTAATAAGTATGCACAGCTTCAACTCATTATCAAGTGGTAATAAAATCAGCCAATCAGACACAAGATCACCTAATTAGTATGCATTGATCTCACTCATTATCACGTACATGTAGTAATATAATCAGCCAACCAAATGCAAGATCACCTAATTACTATGCATGAAACTCCTCAACAGGTGCTTAGAGAATCAGCCAATCATATGCAAGATCACCTAGTATGCAAAAATCACACTCATTTTGAAATAAAACTAATTAAGACAAAAAGGGTATTTATTATAATAAATTCTGGTCGATAATGCATGAACACTAATGTAATCAAGATCTGAATGGAAGATCTCAAAGTGTGAACTACATGTACAAAAATCCAAAGCAAAAATGTAAATACTACCTTATTAGAGACCACTCCAGTGGCCTAGTGGTTAGAGCATCTGCCTCAGATGTGGGAGGTTGTGGGTTTGAACCCCAGCAACGTCATACCAAAGATTAACAAAAATGGTACTAAAAGCTGCCTCACTAGGCGCTCAGCATTAAGAGGTTAGTGTTAGGACTGGTCGGCCTGGTGTCAGGGTAATGTGACTGGGTAGAACATCATGCTACAAGACTGCAGCATGATGCCCAAGTGCTAGACATCACTATAAATTGCCATACTGCAGAGATTGTAGCGATATGATTTAAGTTTTTTAAAGCTACATTAAAAATCCAAATTACACACACACACCTTATTAGAGAAATTCTAGAAAAACTACATCTGAAATTTTAAAACCAAATAAAATCCTCACTGTTTAAATCTGTTACAAAATTAAACTGAATTTTATAGCCAGCCAAAGGACATCAGGTGCTGTATACATATTCACTGGCTATATGTATGAATGATACAGGTAGCTAATATAAACTCTGTTTGTGGTAATGAATGTATATATTTGCATACCTAAAAAGGATGGCTCCTGACAGATCACTGAATATATCCTGCAACAAATGAGATTTTTAAAGACCTGTTCTGATCTATGACAGTTGATAAATTAAATTGTATCAGCTTCAACTGGCTATGGGTCATTTACTTTCTGTAAAGCAATGGCTTGTTAATACTGAAAGTCTGTATGAGCTATTAATAACTCAAGTCTGAATTGGGCTATTCACAACTTACTTAAGGCAACTCACTGTATGATCACTTTGTGTAAGTGATCAGATGCTTGTGTAATGCTGTATTTGTTGTGGTTGTTGTAGGGTTTAATGCCATTTTTCAGCACACGATAGGCTATGCATGGCGGCCAGTATTAATGGTGGAGGAAGAGTCCGGGAAAACCCTGGAAAGAACCACCAACCCACGAGAAGCTACTGGCAAGCTTTCTCACATACCCACATTAGCTGTATTTGTATGAACATGTGTGTGACCTGAACAATTTGAGTTATCCACACATGACTTAGCATATTTACTTCGTATATCAAGGATAATTTAAAAGTTCGGAATATTCTGTTATGCATGTAACATATTTATTTCTTCAAACCTGTCACTAAAATTTTGTCAATTGATGGATGAAATTAAATGTTCTGCAAAATGATCTGCATTTGCATTTTGCATCAAACCAGATGCCTGCAGATATATGTGCATAAGATATGTAAATTACTATTATGAACAGTTTTAAATGTATTACAGAAAAGAGCAAAAACCAACAAGTTTTGTAAAATTCAAGAAATAATTTATTTCATGAGAATATATGCAAAAATTTAAAAAAGAACTACAGTACTGTGAATTCAATCCCTACCAGTCCTAAAGGTTCTATCATACATCCAAAAGAACAGAGTATTCTGAATGAATTCCAGAGGTGTTCAAAATGAATTATAATATTCTAATTCTGAATGTGCTGATGTACCAACAGCCTGGAATAGTGTTGATATGCTAACAGTATTGATGTATCACAATGATATAAACCATAATGTCTCTAAATGAATTCATAGTAGTACCAAGATAGTGATATAGTTCAAAAATATTAATGAACACTTTGTAATTCTAACAAAAAATTTAAATAAATCCTCTCAAATTAAAACTGAATGAAACCAAAAGATGCTTCCTCTTTAGATATTAAGATATAATAAATAACTCTGATGTACACAATGTCAATAATAACCTAAGACACAAAAAGGACCAGGATGAGGTTCAATAGTTAATTTCCTGAACATTCAAAGTCAAGAACAAGATCAGGTCTATTACTAAAACTGCCACATCAATCTGCAATCATGACAGATTCTACTCCAATCGCCCTAGCACATGATAACCTTTCATATAATTGCCATTTAACACAATCATATTCATCTGAACCAAAAATGTATTTATACAACAAAGGATCCATAGCGGATCAGTGGTTATGGCAATGGAGTCATTACCAGAAAGGTGTGGATTCAAATCCCACCATCAGATCAGCTACCATGGTGTGTCCTTGGGCAATACACATTTCTTGCCTCATCATGATATAACTTTTAAGTGCTGATGTACCAAATGATGGAACAAAATTTCTCCTTGGCAATGCTTAAAATGGGAGCTAAATACAGAAGATAACAAGGGTACGATTTATATATGTTCTAGTGCTCTAATGATGAGGCACATACTAACATATCCTTCCTTTTACGTAAAAGAATCTTTTTGAATACGTACGTAATTATGAAATTTTATACTTTACATTTGAAGCTAAAACAAAAATACAGCTTTTGAGTTATTCCTGCTCAAAATTACTAAATACATATACTTTCCATATTTTATTTCACTTACGAATGGCTTCAGTCTCAGGTAGTACACTAAGTAACTGGAGAAGAAGCCACTGATAATTGTCAACTGACATGTCTGAATGGTCTGTCCCCTGTCCCTGTCCCTTTTCTTTTCATTTATTTTGAAAAGGTTTGATCTTCCAAATTATCTTTTTACTTCTAGTTTTTCCTTTCCATTCCTTTTAAAACTTAGCTTTCAATGCTATTATAGTCCACACAGATCAGTACACACCATCCTTTCTGAATGTCACAAAAAGCCACCGTATAAACCACAGGATTGGCCTGAGGTAGTTGAGATGAAAGGGACACCAAACATGTGTAGGTGTAGGTCAAATGTCAAATAAATAAACAAGTTTCTTTTGTGCTGTCTGAAAAGTAAATGATTCATGCAACGTCAGTGTTGAGAGTACATGTATGACCTATGACTCGGCTTTAATTCCGGAAAAAGATCCTATGTAAAATAATACCGTTTACAAACAGATGTATATGGATAATATTTCCTGTTATTTAGTGGAAATCCAGACTTATCCATTCTTCCATCTATAGACATGAATTGAAAGACAAATGTTTATCAAGATAATGTATATTAAGACTATGGGTGCTAGATTTAGGAAAATAATATATTTCATGACCCAAAATGGTCTTTAAAAATATATTTTAAATATTTGTATTCATTACATGCAAGCAAAATCATCATATAAAATATAGAGCCTATTCATGCAGTTAAACTGCCTTGCCATACCTGTGACTGGATGGGTGCAGGTACAAATTCTACAATTGCATCTACACTGATAATCATCCCTGGGCTATGCACTTTATCCCATTTGCCTTGGCACTAAATAACATACTGTGGTGGTGTGCCACAAAACAGCAAACTCAAACTGCTATTCTATTGGAAAAGGTTATGGTTAAATGATAAATACCTTTGAATTAAAAAAAATCTTAGGAACCTGACCAAGAAACTGAACGTGACAGTATACATTAATGCAGATCAACAAACTGATTACATTATACAAGTGACCTTTCCATTAAATGTATCTTTATGGTCAGTTTGTTCTACACTAACTGCCCAAAATATCTCATTTTCTCTAAATTTTTAATGTCTCGACAATAATGATGCAACCTGGTTTTAAAGTTATTTTTGGATGTAATTTCTATATAATTTTTTTTGAAGTTTTAAAGGTCTTGTTAATGCTGTAGCCATATACATCAATATTTTGCAACACAAGCAGTCTGGTGAAAGTACCACACATGTACTCATGACAGGCCTTTATGTAAAGTATCCTGGTGAAAGTACCACACATATATTACTCCTGACCGGCCTTTATGTAAAGTGTATCAGTGTTGAGAAAATGACATTAAACCTACAAAAACCAACCCAAACCATGATATTTAACAGATGAATAACCAGGTGTGATTGACTGCCATCACAAGATTACCTGCCATGATCTGCATTACATCCTAGTAATGGCTCCAGCCAGTGCTCCAATCCACAAACAGAATACACATGGTTGGATTGGATAATCAGTGGTACTGACTACTCCTTTGGAGTAAACAACCAGCTGCATTAAATGCACATAAAACTGATAATAACAAAAAAACTTCTAAAACTAAAATCCAAAATCTAAGTATTGTACATGCCCCACCATGTACTTGTAATTTAACTTGGTATCCTTGAATTTTGTTTAGTGTCCTGTACCTTTTCCCCGTGTTTTCAATCATATGGTAAGTAAAGGTGAAACAGACTATACTTACATATGTATATGATGGTAGTTAACATTTTGTTCAATGACTTCCTTCCTTTTATAGCATATGACATCCCGCTGTTACACTAGAGAACTGCAAGTCACAAAGTCTACAGTTATCAACCTAGACTTTTCTTAGTATTCCCTTACTATGTAAAGAAAAAGCACATGTATCTTTCATTTTCAAATTCATGAACAGATCAACAGATAAAACTACACCAATAATTCCAAAAACTGAGAACCATTCACCTTGTCTGAATGTGTACTGGAGTGAGAAGAGATGCAGCTCATTGTCAGTTATAAAACTTTAACTTCCTGTACTGAAAGGTTATTTCCACCCAGTTTTACCTCAGTTGTTTTCTATCATCACGGCAAGTGTTAAAGCCATCATAAGATCCTAACAGTGTGCTGAGCATGTGTTACATAGTTCCACTAGTACAGGTCCTATTCCCCTTCAATTTTTTAACATCCACCAGACTTTCCCATATGTTGATAAAACTGAAGAGATCTTTCAGGTTATGCATGAGTGATCACAAATACTAACAAGTGTCGGTTGTCCAAAGAATGGATAAGGCCAAAAAGTTTCAATAAAAGGCATTTGTCTTAAAAAAGGATTGTTTACACCTCTAAAATGGATTTTTGTAACTGGCCAAAATAAGTGAGAATATACTATGAGCCGAAGTACAAATATGGCCTAAATGGAAAATTATTTTGTTTTAATTTTCCCAACTGACCCTATTTTTTTGCCTGATGATCCAAAATATATTTCTGACACCTCTCTGCAGCAAGAGTCCCTCAAAGGGACTGACACTCTACTGGGCAAAAATAGTATCCATGAATTGAAGGCAAGACCTATTCTTCCTTTTATTGCAAATCCCATGCTGATATGATCATCAATACAGAAGTAGCAATGATAAAATTTCCATGATGGCTACTGTGGTCGTCATATTTGGACACCAGATCAACACCCTAAATTTCATTTAGGTCCAGCCAGATACTGTATTATAGGAAATCTTTAAGTGAAAACCCCATGCTGATATGACCATCCATTCAGGAGGAGTAGCTATTTTCAAGATGGCCACTGTGGCTCCCATATTGGATATCCAGGCAGTACCATTTTCAATTAGGATAAACAAGACGAGGTGAATGGGTAAAGTTTCATTGCAATCTTAAAAGTAGTGGCAATAACAAACTTGTGATAATGTATGGACGTAAGATGGAGAAAAAGCCATCTCTTTAGTGGTATGTGACCAAAATAGCTAAAAAAAAAACAAACTCTAGATTTTATGAAAGTTGTAACCAGTATGAATTTGATTTTGTTTGGAAGTAACTCTAATACATCAAAATCGTTAAGATGCTTACTATTTCTCCCAAGATTTGCAATGGAGACTAAAAATCATGATTCAATAATAACTACCTTTGTGCATTTCCGGGTTGTTAGCAATAAGCTCCAAATTTACAGCAAGTTACAAGTATATCAGACAGATATTACTGAAGGAATTATGTAGAAAGTGAAGTAATTATCTACAGAGTGTGTATCTAACTTTTGTATAACATCATGCTGTTGATTAATGCTGACAAGGATTTTTTCTCAAAGGTATAAAATTAGATCATGAAACCATGGTTCACTTTCAGTAAGTGGAGGGTGAACAAATGAGTAGGTAAGTAAAATTGCATTTCTACCAACTGACCCAATTTGGCAAGAAACCAGGAACGCTCAAAGTACAATTTAACGCCTAAAGCATCTATCGGGTAATTTCAAATATTTAATTTCTGGGGTATTCTTCCTGTCTTTAAAATCTATAACCTTCAGACTTTTTCTATAAAGAATTTGAAAATAAATTTGATTTGAAAATAAATTCAGGAGATGACAAATTTGTTAGCCTCACTAGCCAGGACAATCTTGAAATGCTATTTAAACTGAATGTAAGCAGCCCAATTTTTTTACCGAGACAACAAATAAGAACAAGCAATCAATTTTAGTATGATTTTCCTCACATTATATTTGGCAGGTAAGTAAGTCAACATTGTAACTGTCATCTCCTAAAAATGCAAAATGTTTTCAAATCTCGATACTCATTAACCCTAAATCCAGTGAGCTTTCATTCTCATTAACCCTAAATCCAGTGAGCTTTCAATCTCATTAACCCTACATCCAGTGTGCTTTCAATCTCATTAACCCTAAATCCAGTGAGCTTTCATTCTCATTAACCCTAAATCCAGTGTGCTTTCATTCTCATTAACCCTAAATCCAGTGTGCTTTCATTCTCATTAACCCTAAATCCAGTGTGCTTTCAATCTCATTAACCCTAAATCCAGTGTACTTTCAATCTCATTAACCCTAAATCCAGTGTGCTTTCAATCTCATTAACCCTAAATCCAGTGAGCTTTCATTCTCATTAACCCTAAATCCAGTGAGCTTTCATTCTCATTAACCCTAAATCCAGTGTGCTTTCATTCTCATTAACCCTAAATCCAGTGAGCTTTCATTCTCATTAACCCTAAATCCAGTGAGCTTTCATTCTCATTAATCCTAAATCCAGTGTGCTTTCATTCTCATTAACCCTAAATCCAGTGAGCTTTCAATCTCATTAACCCTAAATCCAGTGAGCTTTCATTCTCATTAACCCTAAATCCAGTGTGCTTTCATTCTCATTAATCCTAAATCCAGTGTGCTTTCATTCTCATTAACCCTAAATCCAGTGTGCTTTCATTCTCATTAACCCTAAATCCAGTGAGCATTCATTCTCATTAATTCTAAATCCAGTGTGCTTTCATTCTCATTAACCCTAAATCCAGTGAGCTTTCATTCTCATTAACCCTAAATCCAGTGTGCTTTCATTCTCATTAACCCTAAATCCAGTGAGCTTTCATTCTCATTAACCCTAAATCCAGTGTGCTTTCAATCTCATTAACCCTAAATCCAGTGAGCTTTCATTCTCATTAACCCTAAATCCAGTGTGCTTTCATTCTCATTAACCCTAAATCCAGTGAGCTTTCATTCTCATTAACCCTAAATCCAGTGAGATTTCATTCTCATTAACCCTAAATCCAGTAAGCTTTCAATCTCATTAACCCTAAATCCAGTGAGCTTTCATTCTCATTAATCCTAAATCCAGTATGCTTTCATTCTCATTAACCCTAAATCCAGTGTGCTTTCATTCTCATTAACCCTAAATCCAGTGAGCTTTCAATCTCATTAACCCTAAATCCAGTGTGCTTTCAATCTCATTAACCCTAAATCCAGTGTGCTTTCATTCTCATTAACCCTAAATCCAGTGTACTTTCAATCTCATTAACCCTAAATCCAGTGTGCTTTCATTCTCATTAACCCTAAATCCAGTGTGCTTTCATTCTCATTAACCCTAAATCCAGTGAGCTTTCATTCTCATTAACCCTAAATCCAGTGAGCTTTCATTCTCATTAACCCTAAATCCAGTGTGCTTTCATTCTCATTAACCCTAAATCCAGTGAGCTTTCATTCTCATTAACCCTAAACCCAGTGTGCTTTCATTCTCATTAACCCTAAATCCAGTGAGCTTTCAATCTCATTAACCCTAAATCCAGTGTGCTTTGATTCTCATTAACCCTAAATCTACAGTGTGTTTGTGCTCAATAACCCATAATCCACAGTGCTTTCAAGCTGATGAACCTAATTTAAATAAGACACCATGTGGTGTTCAGTCTATAGCTCAATAGTCTTTCATGCTGGGATGGTGTATGAGAGGAATGGAGATATTTTTTTCCTCTATTTTCTTAAATGTTATAGTGCTTATTACTTACTGGCAGGTCTATTAATCCTTCTGACTGAGAAAAGTGTATACTTAACTCTAGAACTTACATTCTGATGTAATATGATATGAAAGCTTATCTGATAAAATATTTTGTTATGTGTACCCCCTATGTGACTGATTTATGGCCCTTGTCCATAAACTCCCTATGTGACTGATTTATGGCCCTTGTCCATAAACTCCCTATGTGACTGATGTATGGCCCTTGTCCATAAACTCCTTATCTGACTGATATATGGCCCTTGTCCATAAACTCCTTATCTGACTGATTTATGGCCCTTGTCCATAAACTCCCTATGTGACTGATTTATGGCCCTTGTCCATAAACTCCCTATCTGACTGATGTATGGCCTTTGTCCCTATGTGACTGATTTATGGCCCTTGTCCATAAACTCCCTATCTGACTGATGTATGGCCCTTGTCCATAAACTCCTTATCTGACTGATTTATGGCCCTTGTCCATAAACTCCCTATGTGACTGATTTATGGCCCTTGTCCATAAACTCCCTATGTGACTGATTTATGGCCCTTGTCCATAAACTCCCTATGTGACTGATTTATGACCCTTGTCCACAAACTCCCTATCTGACTGATTTATGGCCTTTGTCCATAAACTCCCTATGTGACTGATTTATGGCCCTTGTCCATAAACTCCCTATGTGACTGATTTATGGCCCTTGTCCATAAACTCCCTATGTGACTGATCTATGGCCCTTGTCTATAAACTTCCTATGTGACTGATTCATGGCCCTTGTCCATAAACTCCCTATGTGACTGATTTATGGCCCTTGTCCATAAACTCCCTATGTGACTGATTTATGGCCCTTGTCCATAAATTCCCTATGTGACTGATTTATGGCTCTTGTCCATAAACTCCCTATGTGACTGATTTATGGCCCTTGTCTATAAATTTCCTATATGACTGATTTATGGCCCTTGTCCATAAACTCCCTATCTGATTGATTAATGGCCCTTGTCGATAAACTTCACATATAGCAAATTAATGTTGCTTGAAAAGAAGAGGCCTTTGAAGAATTGGATTTTAAGGATTCCATATAATCACCAAAAGGAGTTAAGGCCCCTGAATACCCATGGAGTTATGGCCCCTGAATACCCACTTTGACATAAGAGTTCTTCTGTTTAAGGCCATATGGAGCAAACTATAATGTGTATGGCCCTTTGTATTGCACCCATTACTTAAACAACTCTAGTTTCTTTGATGCCCCGGATGGTCAAGTGGTCTAATGTGCTCGCCTTTAAAGATCACCGACACCTCACCTCTGTCTGTGTGGATTCAAGCCACAGGGTCGACAAGTGTGGGTATGTGAGAATGCTTGCAAGGACCTTCCTCTGGATCAGTGTTTCTTCCCAGGATTTTTTCTGGGTTCTTCCTCCATCATATACTAGTTGCCATGTATAGTCTATAATGTGCTGAAAAAAGGATGCTGAATATAAAACAACAACATCTAGTTTCTTTTAAATGAAACTGTACAGATAAGAACATCAAAATGTCTATAGTGTCATAAATAAGTTTAAAAACCAGACAATCAGACCTACCTGATCATGCACTCAAGTCAAAGGTCAAAGGTCCCTTATAAATTTTTTGTACTTCACCCAGCTTATGAAGACAGTAACTTAGTCGTGGGGTGGGGTGTGTGTGTGGTCAGGTAAGCATTGCAAAGAGCTGACCACCCACGGAGAGATGAAAAATTATGCAGCATGTATGGTCTCTTTTAACCTGCTTCTTCAAAAGAAGGAGAGGTCAGTGCCTTTAAATGTGTGGTACATGATTAATTACGGTACTGGATAAATCATGCCTTTGAAAATGATAGTGTTGGCAAGATGAAGTGTGTGCAACATACCAGTAATTCAACACTGCATGCAAAAGTGATGAAACAAACAAAAGTATGCCTTTGGATATAATGTTTATCGGAATATACACTGTGCATTACATACATTAGCAATATTTCTAAAATGATGACACCAACATGTATGGCAATCCATGACAGAAAGTAATTACATGTATATGTACGCCACAGTAAACAAGTTTCTTCACCTCACAATGACTTTAGAGAATATCTACATTTGTCAAGCAGATAAAAGGAAATACTTCAAGAATGAAGTGGGAAATGTTATCATGAGTGGCAAATACAATATGTTTTCACTTTACTCAAGAAATATTTTCCTTACATCTAAAAGAAAGTCATTTTTTGTTAAATGAAAATGAAGTAATTCTTTTAATTTTTGTTAACAGAGCTCTTCCACAACTTGATATAGTGAGCACTGTTGTGGTGGGGGTCGTTTAGAAACACCAAAGAGTGGTCAAATTTGACAGGCTGCATAGTGCAACCTTTTCAAACAAAGGATTTAAATGTTACGAAATTACTTGCATGGACTTCAGTTCCTTTTTATGCTTATTTATGCATTCAAGGGTGAATTTTTGGCTTTGGCAATCTTACAGTCTAGTTCTGCAGCAAATGCTACACCCAAATTTCAATGGTCACTTAATTTTTGGTTTGCAATCAACATTCATCAAAGCCTGATTTCTAAGTCATTTTCACACATGATTGTGATTTTCTTGAGGGAATCGCTACTTAAACAGCATTATGACTATATTTAACTGAAGCATTTTCCACGTACTGTAAGCTGAGTCACTATCAGTTTGCAGGATTCATGTGAAAAACTAATTAAAATAACTAAACAATTCAAGGACTACTTTTTATTGTTTGGAGTTCAGTTTAGTCATTTTGTACGGCAACTCCTAACGTCTAGGTGAATATGGTCATGTGACTGGATTTATTCAAACAAAATTAAATATTAATTGTTGTTCTAAAATTTAATACTAAAATAGTTTAAACAAAGTTTTTTCAATCCCGATGATTGAATGCTCTGCATTCCAGGTGAAGATTATTGATCACTATGGACTTTTACAGTGGTAGCCAGGTACTAAACTGGGTCATGAAAAGAGGAATCGTCAGGCCTATCATAGCAATTAACCAAGTAGTACGAATTTTTTTTTCTTCAACATACACTGGTTCCATTGTGACATCACAGCAGGTGACTCTGTACTGGATCTGCACCTTGAATCTGGGCTCATCCAAAATTGACCATGTAATTTAGTTCTGATTTTGCCATATGATCTTATTGGGGCATGGAATTTAACACTGATTTTTGCCATGGATGTATAAAGATTCAAGTCAAGTGAGGAACTGCCATGTAATGGTATGTGTAATCAAATTCTAAACAATGACAGTCATTGCAACAAAACAAAAAGAGAGAGAGAGAGAGAAGCAGCAGAAGAAGAAAAAAAGGTCTTTATAGGGAAAGACAGATTTGAATAACATGGGTTGGAATAAAACTGATAAACTACCCTATGCTGGCATCAGGCTTTTCAAAAGTACATGTTGCTCATGTTACATCTTACTTGTGTCTTTGATGCAGGCAGGTACTCACATTTCATATATGCCTGTGCACATCTGTGAAATGTCATGCAACCCTGTCTGTGCCATTCAATGTTGCAAAATAAGCTAAGTGTCACACAAAGGGGTGGCTGCTGATCTACTGGGTAAAAGGAATTTTCAAGAATTTAAGATAAGGTCATTTCTTCCTTTTAACTGTGTTGTGTTGAAATCATCTGATATTCTTCAGCAATAACAAGATTTTCAAATGAGCTAATGTGGTAGACATAAATGGATGTCAGTTGGGCACTATTTGTATTCTGGACAAAGTGGGCACCATTAGAAGTCTTTTGGTGACCATCCATTCAGGAAGAGTAGCAATACATAGATTTTCAAGATGGCTGCCTTGGTGGCCAATTTTGGACATCTGGTTGGCATCATTTTTTATTTGAAACCCAACTAGACACCATAAAAAGTATATTAGTGAAAATACCATGCTCTTACAATCCTCCTTTTATTAGGAGTAAAGGTAACAACATTTATTTTCAAAATGGCTGCCATGATGGCAATAATGTACGTCAGATCAGCACGATTTTGATTTAATTCATCATAAGAAGTCTTTTATTGATAATCCCATTCTAATATGACCATCCATTCTGTGGGTGTAGTGAAAACAAGATTTGCCAAATTGCCATTGTGGCAGCCATATTGGATATGCTAGCCTCACCATTTCATCTATGACCAATTAGATCCTGGGATGAATTTTTGTGTCAAATTTCAAGGCAATCCTCCAAGAAATTTAGGAGCAGTGATAACAAACAGATGGGTGACTGATATACCATCATGTATGCTTTTCTTGGTCTGTGACCAGCCGAGCAAAAAAAACATAAAAGTTCTATCTACGATTCATTTATTACTTTCCACAACCCTGTCTGACTAATACACAACTCTGAATTTGAAACCAAAAATGGTGGTCCCCTTTTGATGTGTTGGCGAAACAATCTGATAACTAATGTCAACAGACCCCTCTGGTGGCATAGTGGTCAGACTGTCCGCCTCGGATGCACGAAGCTGAGGCCCTGCCATACCACTGTCTTATAAAAAAGTTACTAACAGCTGCCTCACTAGGTGCTCAGAATTAAGAGGTTAGGGTTAGGACTGGTTGGCCTGGTGTCAGGATAATGTGACTGGTTGGGGCATCATGCTACATGTCTGCAACAGGATTCCACCAGTACAAGACATCACTATAAACTGCTACACTGCAGACATAGTAGAATGGTTAAAGCTAAGTTAAAAATCCAAATCACACACACACACACACACACACACTGATGTCAACAAGATGGACCCTTAATGCAAAAAAGAAAGATCCAGGAAATCTATAACCCTTATGCAGAAATGATAAAGTATTTCAGTTTTCTTTCTTTCCTCTTGTTTATTATGATGTACCGCCTTGAAGTGCTATAACAATTGAAGTATTTTTACACTCGCAATAGAATGTACAGTGTATCACAATATTCTGGCAGTATTTTAATTTTTAAACAGTCATAAAATGTCTTTTAGTTAAAATCCAATATTTACAGGACCATACATTTAAGACAAGTGACAAAAAGGTTTTTGATGATGGCCACCATGTCAGCATTGAATTTACATTTATACTAAGTTTTTATAGAAGATTGAATATCTACACAACCATATTTTCAGATCTGCTAAAATGGCTTCCATGGCAATCATGACTTGGCTGTCAGATCAGCATTAGATATACACCAAAGTTTAAAACATTTCTCAGTGAAAGCCCAATGTAAATGAGTGGAAGTGACAACAAACTATTCAAGTGAAAGCCCAATGTAACTGACCGGAAGTGACAACAAACTATTCAAGTGAAAGCCCAATGTAACTGACCGGAAGTGACAACAAACTATTCAAGTGAAAGCACAATGTAACTGACCGGAAGTGACAACAAACTGTTCAAGTGAAAGCCCAGTGTAACTGACCGGAAGTGACAACAAACTTTTCAAGTGAAAGCCCAATGTAACTGACCGGTAGTGACAACAAACTATTCAAGTGAAAGCCCAATGTAACTGACTGGAAGTGACAACAAACTATTCAAGTGAAAGCCCAATGTAACTGACCAGAAGTGACAACAAACTATTCAAGTGAAAGCCCAATGTAACTGACCTGAAGTGACAACAAACTATTCAAGTGAAAGCCCAGTGTAACTGACCGGTAATGACAACAAACTATTCAAGTGAAAGCCCAGTGTAACTGACCGGTAGTAACAACAAACTATTCAAGATGATGGGCATATCAGATTAGCATCATTTTCAAATTAAATACAAAAAAGTCTTTTTAGTGAAAACCATCCATTCAGAAGGAGGAGATGGAACAAGAATTCAAAGATGGCCATCATGGCAGACACTCAATACTCGAGGGACGTCATTTTTCAGACAGGACAACCTGGACCACATGACTTTCCTCCAAGTAGTTCTGGAACAGCATTAACACAAAATAACTGTCAACTAAATGGAAATATGATATGGATGTAAGTAATGATATGGATGTAAGTAATTATATGGATGTAAGCACCATCTTCTGGTCTTATGCCAACACAATTTGGTCTTTAAAAGCACATCAAGAGCTTATATATGGAAGGCAATTGGAATAATGTTGTCTTGTCCTGGGACACACCATGGCAGCCAACAAACCCTGACTGCTTTCAGAAGGACTCATAACCACACCTTTCTGGTTGTAAATACAAAATACTAACCACTTAGCCACAACTGTTCTGGGAAACAATCAGGTTGATGTATATTTATTGAATATGGATGCAACATATTACAAAACAGCAGGTGATTTATATGTGGGGGGAATTGGGTTTAGCAGTAATTGAATTTAAATTAAGTTTCCATTAAGTAAATATTGCATTGGTTTAGAATTTCTGTATGACCATTCTGTACCGCCACTTAATGCCTCATTTATCATCTCCGTTTAGGTGCCAGGTGATCAATGCATGGTTAAACAAGATGTGTGCAATGCTAACTTCTAGGTACACTCACTAGCCACTAGATTTTAACATATAGTGAAAGACAACTGGTGTAACTGCTATGAATGAAACTGTAAGGAAACGTACAGTAAACACCACATCAAAGATGCTGAGTAATTTACACTGGCCACAACCTACATTTGCATAAAAAATATCATGTCATCTAAACTGCTTGTTGAAAATATTTTTTAAATGTATATACACATGTAGGCAGCACACAACTGATAAATAGGATATAACAGGTTTATCCTGGCACAAAATTTACATCATGTATAACAATTTTACTGGTAGGCATCAATTCTCCATATTTTAAAATGAACATTGTATGGACTTAATTTCTACAGACTGTATATAGTACAACCTGTCTTGAAAGACCACTGCTATAAAACCACCTGTCTTGGGAGACCAAATTCTCAATGCATGGATTTATTCATTATATAGTGTTATGATCTGTAATGAGAGAATACCTGTCTTGAGAGACCATTATTATTTGGCAGAAGGGGTGATCTTTTAAGACAGGTTCTACTGTACAATGAAATAATGGCAATTAGTGCTTAAAAATTACCATCTGCATAAATTTCCGGAGGTTAATGTTCAGGAGAATAAGTGCACACAGGTGGTATTATAAAGGTATCCCAATTATATGCACTGTACTATATACACTCACTTGTAAGTTGAATCCAACTTCAAACTGCACAGACCCTGATATGCCATTGCATCATGTACTGGCAGATCTGGGTCAATGCAGTTTACATGGAACAAACAAAACAGAATCTGATTTGCTGGTGTGTTATATGATGGTAGATCAGGGTCTGTTTTGTTTGTAGCTGAGCCCGACATATAAGCGAGCATATACAATATACATTATGTTAATTTGCTACCTATATATTGAGAGCTCTCCATTTTGGAGGTTCGCTTCATTGACACGTACCAATGGTTCTGCTCCAGAGTTATTGGAGCACAACTCAGAGGCTCAAGCTGCTTGCTCTATAACTTGCACAATGAAGAGAAACTTAACCTATTTTTTTGTTCTTTGCTTTGACTGAAATGTATTCTTCATCACTATTGGAAAACTGTGTGCCATCTGAAACTTGAAGTCTGATGAAAATGGCTGCTTCTGTACACCAGGGAAATGTACTTAAGTACCAAAAAGAATGCAAAGTTTGCCTGTTCTAAAAAAACAGAAACAAACTTTCAATGTAGGCATTAAAGCATTTTTAAAGTACACTTATGAAATTTTAAAAATATATTTTTAAAAAAGACTATTAAACAATATCAGCACATTTTTAAAAAAATAATGTACCTCTACCTTACGATCGTGACATCTAGGATAGTCACAAAGTTCAACCAAAAATGTCAGGGTAGTGTGTTTTTGATTTTTTTTTAAAATGTAGCTTGAACATTCTTTCAGTCATATCATTACGATATCTGCAGTGTGGCAGTTTATAGTGATGTCTAGCACTGGGGCATCATGCCGCAGACATGTTGCCTGATGTTCCACCCAGTCACTTTATCCTGACACCATGCCGAGCAGTCCTAATACTAACCTATTAACGCTGAGCACCTAGCGAGGCAGCTCTAAGTACCATTTTTAAAAGTCTTTGGTATGACTCGGCCTAGGATTGAACCCACAATCTCCCATATCCAAGGTGGATGCTCAAACCACTAGGCCACCGGAGCGGTAAAATGTCTGGGTAGCATTTCAAATTCAGTATCTGAAAGGCCATTTAATGTCTCTAGTTTGGAACATCTGTCAAAAGTCAAGATTTTTCATATGTTTCTAGCCCCTTATTTCATTATGTTTCTGGAGTAAAAAAAATCAATTGCAAGGTTAAAAATATAATTACTTTTATTATATATAAACGTCTATATCAGTAAATATTTGTGAACTGTTAATGGACAACAAAAAATCTTACAACTATGATGGATCTATATATAAAAAAAGAAGCACAACAAATTACAGGCAATATGGGTCAAAATTTGGATTGCAAGCAAAAATGAAATTAGGACAGTACTCCATAGCTGAGCTGTATTAATGGTGGATACAACAGTCCCATATGTATCTATAACTGGGCAAACAGGCTTCTCATGCATGATCCTACTATCCCATTTACACTGAACATTAACATTTGACCCTAGTGACAAGATCCAGGGCATTGTTAACACAGGTACATGTAAGCATTGTGCACCTGTGGATTGGAGCAAGGTAGTTCCTGGTACAGGATAGACTGTAAAGGATGGCATGCAAATAGTCACCTGATCAGATGCTTTCTTCCCAATTCCACATGCATGTGGAATCAAACCCCTCTCTAAATATGGTGCCTTTCCTGCTACAAGATATTTGGATGCACTCTAATGGATGGAAATCACCAAAATCCAACAAACTCATCTCTATTCCTACTGTACAATTATATTCAAGGTTATTTCTAAGCTTGAGGTAAATGGCCACTAGCAGTGTTGCAGTTCCAAAGCCTGGCTATGTTAGTAATAGTGCGTAACACCTTAAACGCTGCATTAAATAAGTACCATATTTTCTACGTAAACCTAACTAAACCACATAAATGAAAATAAATCCAAATCATGTGTTGTTGTTGTTGTTTAGGGTTTAACGCCATTTTTCAGCACACGATAGGCTATACATGGCGGCCAGTATTAATGGTGGAGAAAGAACCTGGGAAAACCCCAGAAAGAACCACCGACCCTCAAGAAGCTACTAGCAAGCTTTCTCACACACCCACATAGGCTGAATCCGAGACTCGAACCCACGCAGACAGAGTGAGATGGCAGTGATCCGTAACGGAGAGCGCTTTAGACCACTTGGCCACTCGGGGTCCCCCAAATCATGTGAAATAAATTCTGCAGCAAATAAGGTTTAATTTTAGTGGTTTCTGTGGTACATCTATTCAAGACATAAATGATACTTGTTTTTACTGAGAGGGACAACTGTTTTGAATCTTAGAATTCCACTTGACTGCTTATATTTATTATTTATGAGTCACAGGTGACTCACTGCAGGAAGGAAATGTTTTGTTGTTTTTGTTGTTGTTGTTGTTGTTGTAGGGTTTAACATCATTTTTCGGCACAAGATAGATACATGGCAGACAGCATAAATGGTGGACACATCAGCCTAGGTACATAACTTAAGTAACACATCAGTCTAGGCAGAGAACTGAAGTGATTTATAAGTTTAGGCAGATACCTGAGTAATGCATTTGTTCTTAATTTGAAAATCTTTGTTGTTGTTGTTGTAGAGTTTAACGCCATTTTTCAGCACAAGATAGGCTATACATGGCGGCCAGTATCAATGGTGGAGGAAAAACCTGGAGAAAAAACCCCGAAAGAACCACCGACCCTCGAGAAGTTACTGGCAAGCTTTCTCAAGTACCCACAATGGCCAAGCCTGAGACTCAAACCCACTTAGACAGAGGTGAGATGGCCGTGATCCATAACAGTGAGCGCTTTAGACCACTCAGCCACTCTGGGCTCCCTAGGAAGGACAACATATTTAAGATATCTTATCAATCGGATGAATGGCTTTTGAAGCAGATTCAAACTCGTGTACAATGAATTTAAAAAATGTTGGACAAGTAAAAATTCTAGATCACTTGCCTGCAGGACAAGTTAAAGTTCTAAACCATTTGCCTCCAGGATATGTAGCCAACTAAAAATCTTTTAAAAATCTTCTGTACCCCAACTGCAGCATCCACGTTAAACTGTTGCCACAGATGTTGAACAGCATGCATGCAATTCGTACTCGTTTTCCAGACGGATAACTTTGCTTTTGTAATCTGAAGAAACTATCATCTTAAAATTGTCTATAAAAACTGTTGAGAATCAATAATACAATCCAATACAATACAAATACTTCTGACATTCTTTTGTGTGGAGAATCTGAAATAAAAATTACCATGACCTGAGAGAAGTGCCTACATGTTAGGACCTATTTGAGCTTATACTAATCAATGTTTACTTGTAGCTCTAAGTGCATTGTTAACAGTCATTAAATATACCTACATGTTTTCCATAGCGAGATAAACCACTATGACAATTTTGGTCAGACCTTAATTAAGTCGCAACATACAGTACCTAGTAATAAAAGCAATTAAAATGAACGAGACAATGTTCATGAAAAATAATCTATAGACTTACTGAAACCAGATGTGTTAACATACACCATGAATGATCTCACCAGATATGACACAACTAAAAGGCAAAGTTTTATCAGAAACGGTGAGAATGATGCTTTACCTAGTTGCCCTAGAGCAATCATAATCATAAGCCTAATATACCACATTTGGTTACAATCCATGCAGTCTCTCTAAAATTAGAAGTTTGTAAAGTTACATGGACCTTAACACATTAAACCCTGGAGGTTTTTGTCGTTTTTGCCTGAAATTCAAGTAGGAAACACATTTTGAAAGCTATTTCTGAATACATCCTAATAAATCAACTTCCAGGTGATTTTCAAATAACCTAATGCCTAGTTGTGTTAGAAACATCATTTTTGATTGGCTACTTGGCTCACGCATGAGCAGAAGGGTAAACGTTGGAGTTCTTTTATTTTTTGCTTAACGGACCCATTATTTTCATATCAAGACCACTCTTTATTCCAAATGCCCATCTTATCCTACTTTTTGCAAAGGTTCATCTGTCTGTTTGCAGTTCATACCGGTCTGCCTTAGATCTAAGACCAAAAAGTCTAAAATCCAGACACAAAATTAGATTCCGACCATGGGCGAATTTTGGGTGGAAACAAATTGGGTCCAAAAAATGAGGTTTTTCCCTCTGTATTTTGTAGTGCAACTAGAACTTCCAGATTATTTGGTACTATTGTTGAGCTACATCTGTCTACCTTTCTGTAATACCACCCACTTAGTGTATCATACATGACCTTGACGCTATAGAGCTTGGCAGTAGGCTACTACCTCCTGCCACGTAAACCCGTCAGCAGGGGTTAATGTGTTAATTGCACATACCACAAGTATGATTTAAAAAACTACAGTTGAAAAGTTCCAAAGCTATGCAGTTCAATGGCTTGCTGTTATCTCTCAACTTGACATGATCCTTAAAAAAATATTTAATTTCCTGCCATAACACATAACCCAAATCCACATGATATCCTCTAAATATAATTGTCTTTCCTACTTATTTCCCAAAGAATCTGAATATTCCTTTTCATTCTACTGTACTGACTGTTAACAATTTTTTAGAGGTTTAGTGTCTCTTTCGTCTTGAAAATGTATAGCTTGTTCGATGTCATGTTAGAAAATAAGCAACACTTTTAACATGCATATGTTTTGAATCACAAAATATGTGCAGTTTAAAGCATCTGAGGTATTCCTGTAAAGTTAGTCTGGTTCCTGGATCAACTCTAATGAATATAATATGAAACTTGGATCTGAATCAAACACTGACAGGACGGCATCCAGATTTTACCACAAACAGTTATAATTCTTTATTCTGTGCTTTTATTCCATAAGTCCTTATTGTAAAGGTCATTCCTGTAGGATTTTAAGCAAAATTGTAAGAGTTGGCAGGTCTGGACCATGATGGGATAGGAAGGTGATGATGGACATGGGATACTACACCTAATCCTTAGATATAGTGTGTTATATAAAATGTTATAGAACTTGCTTTTGATTCCTGGTTGCTTTGGTTTTATGGGGTTTAACACAATGTTCTGCAAATGATAGGCATTACATGGCACCAAGTATATTTGGTGAAGACCTTGGGATGAACTACTGACCAACCCCTTGAAAGCTACTGCCACGCTTTCTCGTATACATTGGCTGAGCTGAGGCCTCAGACCTCATGGATAGAGGAGAAATGTGTGAATAATCGGTAAAGGCAAGTACCTTAAACCACTAGGCCACCTGGGGCTCTACAAATGCTTGCAACACAACAGGTATCATATTTGTTCTTGGATAATTTCCACTCAATGTAATGTCTAATGTGTGTTTGAATAGTTAAATGTTACAGAGTTTTCTAAAAGTGCTTCCATCCTTCTCTGACCCACAAATGCTAGCTCTAAGATTATGTACCACTAGCTTTAAGAAAAAATCAAGGTGAAAAGCATTTTCCTTGAGTGTAGTTCACAAGAAAGGTCAACTAAATAGAACTAAAGTTTTCCAATATTCAAAAAGTACAAATATTGAATGTTTGTTTGTTGGTCTTAAGGGCAATTTCAACAAATTATCTGCCATATCATGCAGTGGAAATGCCAGTTAAGTACTTTTCTCAAGGCCCAGAACATAGTGATTATTTTACTAAAAAATATTTATACTGCTAAGGTAGTATTACAGCAGAACCTATCTAGGAAGACCACCTCTTCTGACAAACAATAATGATCTTGCAAGACAGGTGGTCTCTCATGACAGGTCATAACACTATATAATGAATATACCCATGCATTGAGAATGTGGTCTTTCAAGACAGGTGGTCTCTCAAATCGGTGGTCTTTCGATACAAGTTTTACTGGATTACTTTTTACATCCAAAACTGGACGCCCTCTTTTCTCACCTAAACTCTAATTCTTTTTAAACACAAAAAAACAGGCCCTTCAGTGTTAAAAGGCTGCGTAGAACTCTGAATAAGGTACAGCTGCAACACGTAGGCAGTTATAGGTATCAGGATCTATTGCATGTCTACTTTGCTGGGATACCTGGGAATGACAATTTTCTGATTCAAGGCAATTCTTTCTGAGTAGGAGGGCTACAGTAAACACCATGACTTTAACAATTTTAATCAAGTTGAAGCACTATTTAATATTCTAAGCCAGGCTTTTTATTACCTTTAAAGAACAGATCTCTGTTTAGGATTTTGAGACAGAGTTCTGGACTTTCAACCTGCACAAACTTGAAACTGGGAGTCCAGATGAAAAAATGAGGCCCTAGATTAAACCTGTCATTTGCATTAAATTTTTTAATCATTTTAAAATTAAAATTTTTAACTTTCATACAGCAATATATGTACACTGTTTTGCTGACATAATGTTAAACCACATACCTACCGACAGTGTACCTACATGTAGCTACCTAATTTGACATCATAAAAGATGAAATTAAACGAAAAGATACAGTGTCAAGTTGAAAAGATCATGAGAATAATGTTGTGTCTGTATTATTTATTTCATGAATCTTGGTATAACACTATGTATACATGGTGGATTGAAATTTTAATGTAGCTTTAACAATTTTTCAGTAATATCACTATGATGTCTCTGAGGTGTGGCAGATTGTAGTCATGTCTAGCATTGGGGCATCATGCCACAGACATGTAGCATGATGTCCCACCCAATCAAAATTATCCTCAGACTGACCAGTCCTAACATTAACCTCTTAAGGCTGAGCACCAAGCAAGGCAGCTTTTAGTACCATTTTTATAAGCCTTTGTTGTGACTTGGCCGGGGTTCAAACCTGCAACCTCCCGCATCCAAGGTGGATGCTCTAACCACTAGGCCACTGGAGCAGTTTGGTTTTTGAATGAAAATTACCATGTAGAAACTAGACTTACCATGAGCCTGATCTTTTACCTTCTGATTCCAAAATCTGCAGGTTTCTTTATTGTTGTATGTGTGAGCCATTTCAAATGTATGTTCAAGGAACATATTTTAAAGTCAATGTGCAAGATCCATTTTTCTTTTGATTCCCAATAACCCTGAACCCAAAATCAAACAGCCTTTTCCTTAAATAAAATCCCTCCAGAAATTTTTTCACATGGTACATGGTTACCAATGATTTATTATGCAAAAAAAAAAAATCTTCTTTCTGTCAGTGAGCTTGATCTATGATGTTCTGACCCCAAAATCAATTAGCTTTTTTTCCTCACCCAAGATGTATGTTATCCAAAAACTCAGCTGAAGTAGCTTTTTGTGGATTAAATTTCTTGTGTAGAAACCATATTTTCATATTTCAGCCACCATTACTTTGACCTTTGACCTTCTGATCCCAAAGTCAAAATGTTTCTTCCTTTTTTCCAAGTTCAAGATGTCTAAAAACTAAGGTCAAATTCAAATTGCAGAACAAATATTATTATGTGCCTACCAGCAATCTGGTGGCATAGCAGTTAGAGCATCCAACTCAGATGCAGAAAGTTGCAGGTTTGAACCCAGGCCAAGTCATACCAAAGACTTATGAAAATGGTACCAGCAGGTGCCTCAATTGGCGCTCAGTATTGAGAGATAAGTATTAGGACTGGTCGGCCTAGTGTAAGGATAATGTGACTGGGTGGGACATGATGTTACATGTCTGCGGCATGATGCCCCAGTGTTAGACATCACTATAAATTGTCACACTGCAGACATTGTAGCAATATGACTGAAAAATTGTTAAAGCTACATTAAAAATTCAAAACACACACATGCACTCCCCCATAAAGGCTGATCAAGATCTGTCATGCAAAAGTATACCATTTTTTTTCTGTAAGTGACAACAAACTTTACTTTAAAACTTTTGTTCCCAAAATCGATAGGCTTCTTTGTTACCCAAAATATCAGGTTATTTACAAAATTTGGCGATGGTAGATGGTGAAGAACTCAATCTACTGTGTGGAAACAAATGGAAAAACAGCCACATGCATGAACAAACATCATCAACTTGGGGTGGGCACATACAAATTACTGACAAGATAGCAAATAGCATTCAATAGCATCAGCAATGGTAATAGAAGTGAAACAATATGTCTATGCCATGTATTGATACATATTGTTGTTGTTGTAGGGTTTAACGCCATTTTTCAGCACACGATAGGCTATACATGGCGGCCAGTATTAATGGTGGAGGAAGAACCCGGGAAAGCCCCAGAAAGAACCACCGTCCCTCAAGAAGCTACTGGCGAGCTTTCTCACATACCCACAATGGCCGAATCTGAGACTTGAACCCACGCAGACAGAGGTGAGATGGCAGTGATCTGTAACGGAGAGCGCTTTAGACCACTTGGCAACTCGGGGCCCCATTGATACATATCACAGTTAGGAAGATTTGATACCATGATATTGACATACATAATCAAATGATTACCCATAATGGTTAAAGGTTAAATGCAAAGTTTTTATGGTAAATATTGCTTTAAATCAATTCTCCAACTCGGACAGCAATGTGTGTATTGAAATGGCAAAATTATTGAAACATCAGTAAATCATTTCACCTCAGGTAAATAAAGCGAAAGATATTGTGGCATGCTATGCATACTGTTCAAATTCTAAGCAAATTGTCACTGTGTCAAAAACCTGCCACTGATGTTAAAAAGCTGCCAATGATGTTAAAAACCTGCCACTGATGTTAAAAATGTGCCACTAATGTTAAAAACGTGCCACTAACGTTAAAACTATGCCAATAATGTTAAAACAGTACCACTTATGTTAAAACTATGCCACTAGTCAATGCTTGTTGAGGTATGTTAAAAACATATGCAAAGAACAAAAGTTCAGAAGAAATTTTTTAAATCTTTTGTGTTTTTGTTAATGATGTCAAGAACTAATGTCAGATTGGCATCACCCATAAATTTTGTCAAATCTGGTTAAATTTTGTGAAAGGTTTTTGAAACCTGTTCTTTGGGGGAAAATTTAAATTTCAAAAGTTTAATTGATTTAATTGAGAGAAAATCCAAAAATAAAAACAGTTCTGACAATAATGTAAATGTGACTGTTTTGGACCCCGATATTTTAGAATAAATACTGTAGATCATCTTCGTGATCCCTGCTGGTTTTCACATGGAGTAGGTGGTACAACATTCTGGCTGCTGATAAAACCATGTACAACAAACACAAGATAACAAAATTTTTGTATCACCCTGCATCTACTGCTGTATTCAACATACCAGTCCATGTTGTAATCTTTCCAAAAAGTTCCATAGTCTGCTTGAGACGTTTGTGTAGCAACTAAACTAGATGCCTGTTTGCCTTTAGTACATTACAGTAGCCTACTAGTTGTTGTCCAAAAACTGATAACAGAAATATCAAACTTTCCAAATAAAATCTATTACTGGTAGTTTTCAACGGTCTGGAGCCCAAGATTTGGGGCAATAAATATAATATTTGTAAGGTTAACAGTAGATACTCTGAAAATAGTCCACATGCTCTGAATACATTTTTTATGTGCATTTTATAAAACAATTTATTTTGGTTTTATGATATTCAACTTTACATAGAAACAGTGTAACACAATAAAAATGAAATTTACATTTAATAGGAATAAACTGAATAATGGCAAAAAAGTAATTGCATAATGATAAGTTTCACAATTGTATTGGGTTTAATGGCACATTGGGACCCTGCGTGGCTGAGCTGTCTAATGTGTTTGCCCTTACAGATCACTGATATTTCACCTTTACCCACATAGGTTCAAGCCTTTGCTTAAGCCAACATGGGTATGTGAGAATTTAGCTTAACAGTAGCTCCCCATGGGCAGTGGTCCTGCCTGGTACTTCCTCCACCAGCTTTACTGGCTGACACACACACTATATATATATATATATATATATATAGTCATTTGCTGAAATAATGGCATTAAACCCACAAAAACACTAAATTAATGGTACATCAGCAGTAACCTGACTAATATAAAGTACCAAACAAAAGCTAGATATAACAGCAAAAATTAGCAAAATCCTTTACAAATCCACATGAAGACAAACAATCCAAATAAAAATGAATATGTTAATATACTAGAAAATAGATACAAGGAAGAAAACACACATAAAAAAGAAAAAGAAAAAAGGTCAAATTCAACAAAATGAGAATGCCAAAACTCTCCTAAATAAACCATAGTCTCTGATATATTCCATGCCCTCAGCTGGAACATTGGTACGGGATGCACTCTGCAGCAGAAAGGTTAGGTTATCTGCATTTGTCTCTCACAACATGCAGAAAGACACGTATCAGTCCAATTCAACATCCTTGGGCCTGAAGATGGCTTCAAAATAAAGACTTATGTTCATATCATTCATATCCAACAAGGAAATTAAATTTATGATGCAAAACCCACACGTGCCTTAACATGCATCTGCAGTAACACAATTTTTCGTTCAAAGCATGCACAAATCTATCCACTTTTTAATTCACGTGATTAAGTCACTGTATCCTGGGGCCCCGAGTGGCCGAGTGGTCTAAAGCGTTCGCCGTTACGGATCACTACCATCTCACCTCTGTCTGCGCCGGTTCGAGTCTCAGATTCAGCCAATGTAGATATGTGAGAAAGCATGCCAGTAGCTTCTCGTGGGTCGGTGGTTCTTTCCGGGGTTTTCCCGGGTTCTTCCTCCACCATTAATACTGGCCGCCATATATGGCCTATCGTGTGCTGAAAAATGGCGTTAAACCCCACAACAACAACAACAACAACACTGTATCCCATGTGGGAAAAAGACAGCTGCTAAAGTCAGCACACAACATCATAATTTCTTCAGAACTTGCACTTCTGGTATATTGTTAGCATTTCACTTTGTGGTTTAATTTAGTCTTAAAACCAACCTTATACCTGGTGTATAATGTACAACCATAATGGAAGGTGAATGTGCACTTACTAAGAGGATCACAATGACCATTTTCCATGGACAGATCTTATTTTCCATTTTAGATGGACAGATTTATTGTAAAGGGAAATGGTATGGACAATGCATGGGAAAGTCTTGAAATCCTGGAAGATTTCAATGCTATCGGCTTGACAATGAAGGTTCGTGTCCAAACACAGCATTGTCATATGTTGGACTTTGTCCAAGGAATATGGATAAGCTGCAAGAACTTTGTTTATTTTTATCAAGGTCATTGCTTAATTTTCTTTTTTCTGAGGCTGGGAAAAGTATGGAGGTCTTAACCTGGAAAACAGTGGTGGCAAGTACATGCTGATCCCATTACAAATGGATGCCTGAGACTAAAAATGAGGTAAAGAAAAACTCAAGTGATACACACTGGACCACCTTGGGCATGGGCTGTGTCCAGGAACTCTGGAGAGCTCACTGAATTTGAATGGAACAATTTAAAATAATGGGGAAAAAAGCGCCCTCTAGTGTTGCACAATGGTCAGGATTTAGTCCTACACTCAAACTGCACCAATGGTAACAGTGCACCACATACATGTACTCAGTTCATTCTTGCATACATATTCTGCATATTACTGTATTACAAATATTAAAAATATGGAGTTCAGAAAATTAGAGATTCCAGTATTAGGATCAGTGACAGTAATGCTGCGAAGATGAAATAATTTAATTATTAAAACTGGTAGCTTTAAATGTTGGGTGCGGAATAGAGTTCAATGAAAGCAAGGTTCAGGGGGTGAGGGTTAACCCAAATAATGTAACTCATCAATGATATTCATGAGACTAAATCTGACAACCACTTGGAAATTTCAAGTGCCATCCTTGTTACGTTGCACAGAAATATCCCAGATAGTAATAAGATGTGACAACTAGGGGTGAAGTGATTAAAAGATGTATCGATGCATCAATACTTGTTGTAATCGCCATACAAATATCAATAGTAAATGTGATGAATCAATTCACAACCATATTTATTTCATAAAAGTTAAATCTAATCTTTACCAATCATGAATAATTAATAGTTGTTTACCTTTTCATTCTTGATGTGCATTGATATTTATTGTAGGTTGTGCATAATTGTATGCACCCTAGTGTGCCATTTCACACCTTGTGAAAACAAAAATTAAAACATCATTCACTTTATGATTTTAATTTGGAATATCATAACATAAAGTCATTTATTAGAAATCTGACAAATATTTCTGGTTTATTTAAGTTTTTTCTCCAATTTAAACTTCAAAGTTATATATCACTTACTGTTCTCTAAAAGTCCTCATGGGCAGAAATCAAACCTACAAGTTTATATTTTTAGGCTAAATTTTCATTCACATAATATTTAGTTGTTATATTGTTATAGGGTTTAACGCCATTTTTCAGCACAAGATGGGTTATACATGGCGGCCAGTAGAAATGATGGAGGAAGAACCCTGGAAAACCCTGAGAAGCTACAGGCAAGCTTTCTCATGTACCCACATTTGCTAAGCCTGAGACTCGAACCCACGCAGACAGAGATGAGATGGCAGTGATCCATAATGGTGAGCGCTTTAGACCACTAGGCCACTCGGAGTACCCCATAATATTCATACTCTTCTTTCTATTAACTGTATATTTTCCTAATGTATGTGCCTGATAAAGTACAAAATAATGCCTAATGAAGAGGTACTCCATCAAAACAGCGATGTCTGCCACTATTTCCACCTGATAGATTCATTCAGAAACTGATTTTTGAAGGAAATAACACAAGCATGGCAGTTTAAAAACATATTTAGCAAGTGCCTTTGCCGATTCTATTGATAAAACACATTAAATTACATGCAGAAGTCTTAAGTACCAAACATAAGCATCAATTGACAATACACGTATTTGGAAAGCGGGGAATGATATCTTGTGCGGGAAAAGGAGTCCTGGTCAATCTGCTATTAAGGCACATGCCTGTGAAGGTTTCTTTTGTCCAGGGCACAATTGATATGAATAAATGCTTTGTCCGCATGCAATATATTTTACATGGGGTTCCAACAATAACTACTTGCTGTGTTGAGAGAGCCTACAAAATGTCGTTTTCCCTATACTAATAAAAGAAGAAAAAGTTTAACTTTTTTCAGCAGTTTCATCACCCACTTTGCCAGGCTAGCAAACCTGAGGCTGGCCTGAGTGGAAATTGAACCAGTCCATGGAAATTGAATCACCGAACCAGTCCAACTCTCTATCAACTGAGCTACCATGAAAACAAATTTATAATTTATGGTCAGTTATTTTTAATGTTGTGAAATAGGATATCCTCTAAAGACCTGATATACGATACAGCACAAAATAAAATATCAGTGTGTATGTGTGTGGGATTTACATTTTTAACGTAGCTTTAACAATTTTCAAGTTATATCGCTATGATGCCTGCAGCGTGGCAGTTCAGGAGAGAAAATATGGTGACAACTTTGGACCAAATGCTTAAAAACTCAAATGTGTTTCATGGTTTGAACATATTTTTTTAAAATGATGATTTTATTTAATTTACTGGAAACAAATACACAAATATGATGCCCATCTACAGCCCTGCAGAATTATGTTATGGGCCATCAGCAAATGAGACAGATTAGATAGCAGCATGTTAACCAACACAAAATATATAGCTTAAATACCGTACTGTTCTTGAACACATGAGGGCTTTATTATTTCCCTATTTGGGTGACAAACATTTTCAATAATAATACAGTATTTCTCCTATGATAAAGTTGTTATAAATGAAACAAAGGTATGGAGTGGGCACATCACTGAAAAACTTTGTAATTCTGGTTAGATACAAAAATGTCGAAATTTTGTAACTGTTGTACATAGGCTTACATGATCTAGAAGACAAAAATGTGACCAAAGAATTATTTAAATAATGTGCCAGAATTCATGCCAAAAATCCTCCAAATGCACAAATATTTGCAAACATTTTGTGCATAATATTTGCAAGCCCTAATTTTTGTTTCTTTCAAATCCATGACCCCTTTATTCTAAATGGAATGGAGGGAGGGCATTCCTCCCTGCCCATTCCCCGCCCCAAGCTTGTAACGCTAAAACAAGCCAAGTGATCATCAGGGAAATACAGTAGAGGAGTATTCATTTATATTTTTGCAAGACGAGAAGCCTGAGACCAGTTTTAACTGTAATCAAATATGAATAGCAATGTGTAGGAGTATTTATAAATAGAACAAAATATAAACTGAAATCTTATACCTGTCATGTCACATTGACTTGATGAATGTTTTCAGTAGTAGATTTAGGACAAAGCATGAATTTTCACTCTCAGACAAAATGTTGATATACACAATGCTAGTTGAGATTGCATGCATTTGCTTGTAGTTTTAGACATCATACGAACAATTCTAGTTTAAACTGCTGTTCTACAGCAGATGTAAAAGACTAGTCTGAATTGCTCTTGTAAGGCAGATTTCAACAGATGCAAAAGACTAGTTTGAATTGCTGTTCTATAGCAGATTTCAGCTGATGAAAAAGACTAGTTTGAATTGCTGTTCTATAGCAGATTTCAGCTGATGAAAAAGACTAGTTTGAATTGCTGTTCTATAGCAGACGAAAAAGTCTAGTTGGAATTGCTTTTTGTAAAGTGTCAAATTTTGAATTGTATTGAACATTAACTTTGAATGAATTGAGCATTAAAATTTTATCACATTTAAGCCAGAAAAGTCTTTGTGAAGGGTCACTTCGACCTTTCTTCTTTTCTACCCCATGTCAGTGTTAAAACTTGAAAGGCTAGTATTTATGACTGAGTGAGATCCAGACAGGGCAACGCTAAGCTGTCCAGAGAAAATAAACATTTGAGCTACCAACCATAACCGCCTGTCAAATTATCATTTTTCAAAGAGAAATTGATATGCCCCGTACTTCACAGATGCTTAGATCTGATTGAAGAAATGATTATCTTGGGAAAAACTTAGGAACCACTGCTTATAATTGGCCCAAGTAAATTAAGGTGTACACTTCAAAAATAATGTTAATTTAAAGTGATGACCTTAGTCAAAATTCATTGGTCTTAAAACTCCTAAGAGGTTAATTTTGACTCTGAGGAAGCCTAAAAAGAATAGTGCTTTCCTCACTAAACAAGAAAAGGGGACCAGGTGGCTGTCTTGTAAGAAAAGACAGGGTTTAGTGCTAGGATGCACAGTTTCTGAAAGAGGACAGCATTAAGAAACAGCTTTCTGGGGAGAGACAGGCCAGTCCGAAGAAGGAAGTCCGAAAAAAGGAGTGATGAGTTCAGAATAAAGGACAAGAAAGTCCAGGAAGGGGTAAATTGTAGAGAATAGGAAGGCTAGAGCAAATAGGAGGACGCTGATATATGGTCAAGGGAGCAAGGTGATGCAATCAGTTGTGTACATTGTGCTCTTTTCACCACTCATTATTAAATTCTGTTGGCATAGTTTAGAATGAATTGGAATTGCCACTGTTAATTTGTTTTGATTAAATTTGTTTCTTTTCTCATCGAAGGTGGCTGGTAATGCATTATCTATTCCCAATATTCTTGCTCATTTCAGTGTCTGTTGAAATTCTATTTTTCCACTCCCAATAGGCTATAACATCGAGGGAGGTCATCCTCCAGATAACGCCAGCCATATCCAATTAACCACCCCTCTTACTAAGAGGGGGGCGAGGTTACACTATTCTATAGCAGATGAAAAAGACTAGTTTGAATTGCTGTTCCACAGCAGATGAAAAAGACTAGTTTGAATTGCTGTCCTATAGAAGATGAAAAAGACTAATTTGAATTGCTGTTCTATAGCAGATGAAAAAGACTAATTTTGAATTGCTGTTCTACAGCAGATGAAAAAGACTAGTTTGAATTGCTGTTCTATAGCAGATGAAAAAGACTAGTTTGAATTGCTGTTCTATAGCAGATGAAAAAGACTAGTTTGAATTGCTGTTCTATAGCAGATGAAAAAGACTAGTTTGAATTGCTGTTCTATAGCAGATGAAAAAGACTAGTTTGAATTGCTGTTCTATAGCAGATGAAAAAGACTAGTTTGAATTGCTGTTCTATAGCAGACGAAAAAGACTAGTTTGAATTGCTGTTCTATAGCAGATGAAAAAGACTAGTTTGAATTGCTGTTCTATAGCAGATGAAAAAGACTAGTTTGAATTGCTGTTCTATAGCAGATGAAAAAGACTAGTTTGGATTGCTGTTCTATAGCAGATGAAAAAGACTAGTTTGAATTGATGTTATACTGCAAATAATCAAGACTAGTTACATTTCCTGTAATGCGTAAAAAATTAGGTCGATTTCTGTTCTGTAGTAGGTGAACTGGTTTTGGTTGCTATTCTAAAACAGATGAACCTGACTAGTTTCAACTTTAGTTCTAGCAGATGAACAATACTATTTTAATTGTGGTTGCAGACTTGCTTTATTGCTTTGGAAGACTAAACAGTTTATCCTAGATGGAAAACTATGAGTGTTTTTGGTTCAATTCACATCTTGTGAAATAATTTTTATTGATTTGAGTACATTTGCAATATTAACTCAATGATTAATGCACCAAAGTAGCAGGTAGCCAAATTAGTTATCTGAACATGCTAGGTAGTCAATGTTTAATGAATGCTCATTATACAGAGTACTGAAATATGAGCACCTGTCTGACTATAACAAATAATGGTACTAGACAGAACTGGGAAATGAAGTACAAATCCAGACATAAAACTTCATTCAGAAATCAATATTTGTATTTAAATATTAATTCCCAACTTAAAACCTGTTATGGAGTTCTGTAATGACTACTTTCAATAAAGAAAATAAGTTATATATGATAACTGCTCAAAACAGTTGCAGGATATCTGCCTGAGCTATTAATACAATGCCTTTGTCTGAGATGTTAATACGCTGTATTGGACTGGGTTGTTAGTACACTGTAATTGCCTGAAATGACAATACACACTATTAACCTAAGCTCAGCCAATGTGGGCATGTGAGAAAGCTTGCCAGTAGCTTCTCGTGGGTCGGTGGTTCTTTCTGGGGTTTTCCGGGTTCTTCCTCCACCACTAATACTGGCCGCCATGTATAGCCTATCGTGCTGAAAAATGGCGTTAAACCCCACAACAACAACAACATTAACCTAAGCTGTTAATACACTGTATTGGGCTGAGTTGTTTATACACAGGTAGCCTGATGGTAATACACCGTATTTGCCTGAGTTGTTAATACACAGGTAGCCTGAGATGGTAATACACTGTATTGGCCTGAGTTAATAATACACAGGTAGCCTGAGATGGTAATACACAGTATTTGCCTGAGTTGTTAATACACAGGTAGCATAAGTAAAACACTGTATTTGCCTGAGCTGTTAATAAAATGTATTAATCTAAATTGAGCTGGTAATACAAAGTATTAGCCAGGGTTGTTGATACACTCCACTAGCCCAAGCTGTTGATACACTCAACAGACCCAAGCTGATGATACACTGTGTTAACCTCAGCTATTAGTACCATGTACAATGTACACGGCATTAGCTTGTGCGATTCAGATTCATACATTCTATGCTGATATGTTCATACAGAATATGAGCTCTTCTTCCTTTTGCTATTCAGAAATGTAATGATACACATCAAAAACAGACCTGACCTGAGCTAATTGGCTCAACTTCCTGTTGATCACAACTGTCAGTTGAAACTGACGAGTAGTGATTATTTTCTTTCTTGAGATTTCCATATTTGAGTATATTGGTAATCTGGTTCTAAAATTACAAGTTACTTGTCTCAACCTGCAAACAAATGCATGCGGGTAGGATTTTTAAAAAAAGTTAAAACAATAAATTTAAAACAAAATTAAAATAACATCCATGTATACGTGTCTGAGATGGGTCTATGAGGTGTATACAAACCTTTAACCTTTAATGTAACATTAAACCTCGTTTTCTTTGCAAGGAGTTTAATAAGCAATCGTTTGCATAATAATCCATTCTGGTATATTTTGTCAAATGTTTTATTTGTTGTGAAGGAGTTTCTTGTCAAAGAACAATTTATATTGGCTGCCCTAATGTACAACATGTGCAAATTCAACATGATATACACACACGGTAGCGTGTATGTATACATATGTGCATCAATGTTAACTTGCAATCGAGATAATAAATGCAACCATATATTTTATTTACCATTGATAAGCCATAATAATAAGCTCACACTCCCTTTTTAGACAAAATATGGTACAACTTTATTAAGGAAGGGATAATGCTTGTGGGCAATGAAGGCATATAGAAGCCCTTGATAGTAAAATTTCACTTCCTAACAGCAAGAAAGTGGGATTAACATTGCCTTTCAAAAAATTAGCACCTACCTCGCACATTTTGAGCCAATAAAACACATTCATATTCTGCCCTAAAATAATGAACCTCATTGTATGAAATCAAAACTTCTGCTTATAGGCAATAAACAGTGCAGAAAGTGTACACAAACTGCTTCCAATCAACCTTTTGAGCTACAGAAACCACCTTATGGGCTACAAAATCAACCTTTTGGGCTACAGAAACAACCTTATGGGCAACAAAATCAACATTTTGGGCTACAGAAACCACCTTATGGCCTGCAAAATCAACCTTTTGGGCTACAGAAACAACCTTATGGGCTACAAAATCAACCTTTTGGGCTATAGAAACAACCTTATGGGCTACAAAATCAACCTTTTGGGCTACAGAAACCACCGTATGGGCTGCAAAATCAACCTTTTGGGCTACAGAAACAACCTTATGGGCAACAAAATCAACCTTTTGGGCTACAGAAACCACCTTATGGGCTGCAAAATCAACATTTTGGGCTACAGAAACAACCTTATGGGCTACAAAATCAACCTTTTGGGCTATAGAAACAACCTTATGGGCTATAAAATCAACCTTCTGGGCTATAGAAACAACCTTACGGGCTACAAAATCAAACTTCTGGGCTACAGAAACCACCTTATGGGCTTCAAAATCAACTTTTGGGCTTCAGAAATAACCTTATGGGCTACAAAATCAAACTTTTGGGCTAATTTTGTAGCTTCTGTTGCATTGAGAAAAAAAAAATATATATATATATATATATATATATATATATATATATACAAACACACAGACATATACACACACACACAAGTTCAATTTTGCTACGTATGTTGCATGCAGTGCAAAGACCTGATGAACATTCAATCAAAAAATATCTCTAATTAATTACCTCCAAACTATGACCTCTGCTAAAGCAGCAGATCAACTTTTATATACAACCTGGTCTGCAAGCTAGTGCCCTCAGCTAGAGTAGCCAAGAGGACTTGCAATGCAGCATTTTGGTGTAAGAGTCAGCCCAAGTTAGTTTTTGTGTCTTCTTTTGACGATGGCCTTGAAACAGGAGATGAACCTTACTAATCTAAATATTGCACAAAGGTCCAAGAGAAGACAATGAAGAAAGTGAATCAATTGTGCAAGATATACGGTAAAAGACTGAACAATACCAAACAGTAAGTTGTTCTCGAGTTCATTACTGTTGTTTCTGACTGTGTAAAGGGCATTTACGATATTTTTCAGTCACATCATTTCATTTTCAATATGCCATCCAAATCTGAATACTAGTTGATATAATTCTTGCTTTATCTAGAAGTTTATGCCCATCTACCTAACTTTCTTCCCTTTTTATGTATGTGACAAGAGTGAAAATTATAAAGAAAAACATTTGTAATGTTCATGTTATTTTGGAAATGATTAACAATGAAAAAATAAAAAACAATAAAGCAACTCTTACATTTTGGGAAACCTCTACTGTGCCTAAATTTACCCTGTCTTGGGTCTGAAAATTCTGAAGACATTCAATTTGACTTACTCAGCTGCAGACATCAATATACAGTTATCAGTGGCATCTTTGGCACATTTGTTTACAAAGTTTTGAGCAATTCAGTTGAAGACTACATAAAAAGTAGACCATAATTGTCAGAATATTTCACCACCCCAATATAACTGTCTCAGTATCGACATGAGGAGAGAAATCTTGAAGAAACTCAGACACATTGCTCTCTTTATGCACTACAACACATTTCACTGTATAATGTTCTTGAAATGCTAGACATCTGATTCCTACATAAAACATTTCTAGTATGTGTCCATAACAAACACAAGCACAGGAAGACTGGACCCAAATATCAGCCTACCTGTAATTTCCCTAACAATCTACCTGGAATTTCCCTAACAATGTGAATCAAAGACCAATTCATTGTAACCATTAAAGTAATGGGGAAAAACTGTAACCAATTTATTTTTTTTTTCTTCCATTAGTCTTGTTTGTCACTAAATGAATTAGCAATATCAGGTTTAGTTTAATAACGAGACGGAGACTATACAAAACGCTATTGCATGCGACACAGCAACATTTGAGAAAGTATTCCCAGGGATTAGGAATTAAAGTGTCAAGAGTAAAGGATTGTTTTGAATCAATGAAGACACTGGGTAAACATTTACATTAAATTTTTCAAATGCCAGAGTAATCTGTACTGTAAATTCAACACATAATAGGTAAAGAACTCTAAACCGTGCACAAAGCCAGCTCTTGCGAATGAAAAACTTCAGTTTTTACCAGTGTCTGTATGGTCAACATCAAGTAACACTCATAGCAGACAAATCCCAATGCTGCCATTAAATTACCCAAAAATATGACACCATCATCACTGGCTTTAATGATAAGCTACAAGGTCTCATTACTGGAGTTACATGTAGTGTTTTACCATTACAGACATCAGTATTATCAACAAATTAAAGACAACAAAGAGCAATTTCATTTTATTTCATGGATGAGGTCAGAAATAAATGACAAAATTATATTATCAGGCATTACTTGTGCTTAATTTATTTTGTGAAAATGGCATGATTTAGTTTTGAATATCCAAATTTAGGTTCCAAAGATCTGTAAAGGCAAATACCAAATATAATAAAGGGAAAATGGTTAAATTCAAAAGCACATTCATACAGCAAATAATAAATTCATCAAACTGATTCTTGATTAACTCAAATGACTAAGATCCTGATCAGTGAAGAAATACTGTGTTTGGTATGCATAGTTGTATTTTCTTGATGTCTAAGAATTTTCCATGTTTTTTTAGAACCAATAATCAGGAGACAGCTGTTATGTGGCATATCAGCTGTTTAATTTTACAGTGCTGGGCTTTCACAGGTAACACAGCACGAGCCCCACTGCCAGCATGTACTGTCCAAAGACTGTGAGTCTTGACAATCCAATGCCTATGTTGGGTTCCAATGGCCTAACCAGTCTTTGTATTATCAGACAAATGAGAAGGCAGCAAGCATTATCAATTTTTCAGGATGATGGCACTGTGCACAGGGTAAAGGAAGAAGGATATCTGTTGTCAACTGAAAACACCATTGTCTATTTCTCAGGATGATGGTACTGTGTACACAATGAAGAATGGAGGATATCTGTTCTCGAATGAAGACATCATTATCTATTTCTCAGGATGCTGGCGCTTTGCACAGGGTGGAGTAAGGAGGAGATCTTTTGTTGACTGATGACACCAATATCTATGTCAGGATGCTGGCACTGTACACAAGGTGGAGGAAGATGGATATATGTTGTTGACTGAAGACACCAATATCTATGTCAGGATGCTGGCACTGTGCACAGGGTGGAGGAAGCTGGATATCTGTTGTCGACTGATGACACCATTATCTATTTCTCAGGATGCTGGCACTGTACACAGGATGGAGGAAGCTGGATATCTGTTGTCGACTGATGACACAATTATCTATTTTTCAGGATGCTGGTACCATGCACAAAGTGGAGGAGGCAAGATATCTATTGGTGGCTGCAAACACCATGTGGGTGTTATTTCGGTGGCTGCAAACACCATGTGGGTGTTATTTCAGTGGCTGCAAACACCAGGTGTGTGTTATTCCCTTTTACTGCAACTGCTTCTATCAGACCTCAGAATAGCCTATAACATATAAAAAGTGACACATCAAACAACAATCAAGAGCATTTGTTATTGTAATGGTGCAATATGAGAGAGAGAGAGAGAGAGAGAGAGAGAGAGAGAGAGAGAGGGAGCATTCATTTGTTACTGGCATGATGCAATTAGAAAGAGAGAAAGAGAGAGAGAGCACAAATCAGCATCTACTTTTAGCTTTAGAAAAAGAGGACAAATGTGATTGATGACTATCATTTCTATTATTATGCATGACCAATATACATGACCTGATTCCATTTGTGTTAGCTGACTGAATTTTAGAATTTTGTGCCACATGATTAAATCTGACTATATGTTTTTCATTTTTACACATTTTTTATTTTGTACACAAGCTAAAGAAACAGCCTTTCACAATGCATTTATAAAAAGTTCTTGCAAGCTATAGAGAGGTCACTATCAGAATGAGTGCTGTGCTTAGGAGAAAGTATCTGTCACTTTAGTGACTGAGAATTCATGCATGTGCACTTTGGGAAGGTAATATGGTGTAGTAATTGTCCATCTAATGCAGATAATCATAATAATAATCTGAAATGATAATACAATATATTTTCTGTAAAATGTCATACCCTCATTTTTTTTAATACATCTTTAATTAATCGAAAAAAATGATATCTTAAGTTGGGTTTCTTTAACATTAATTTTGTATTGAAGTTTATATGTTTGAAAGTGTTATTCAGCAACTTATAAATACATATTCAAACACCCCACAAATATTATGAAGAAAAAGCACACAGCCCCAATCTATACCCTGTCTCCTCATTTTCAACAACCACCAGACAGTAACCCAGAGGTCATGATGTAAAATTAATTTTTTAAAAACTGTTTGCATTTCAGCTATTACTACATACTTAAAGCTGGAAAATATCTGGAAATTTCATTTGTAATTTATTTTGTGCACCTATATCTTTATATACCCAGTAAGCCTAGGGTGTGAGCCAAAAATAACGTAATCCATCCATGCAGACGATAGCAATTGGGGAACATAACCAAAATGTTTTTGTGAATTTCTTATGCAAACTACTATTTGATGATAGAGTAAAGAGCATCTGTTTGAGGCCAGTGCATCAAAGACCATTATTTTTCATCTTTGGTACAAGAAAGTTTCACAATCACTGCAGATTGGATATAAAAAAAATCCAAAGTTAGCACCATAATCACTACTGGAAAGAAAGAAAGTAGAAATCAAAGAATATTAGGGTTGATTTCAGAATGACCTGAGCATTTCACAAACTTAATTAAGAGAGTTCACTATATACCAAAGAAGTGTATGATGCTCAATTTCACTAGCTAACAACTGTCTTACTGATTTTGATTTGCAATCAAGAGCAGTCCATGATTATTAATGATTTTGATGGACTGATTGATTGTATTTTAACGGCGCATCAGCACTGATTGGATATTTAGTGTCATGATTATTAATGAAATCTTTACAGAAAAAAACACTGCTGCATTTATTGCCAAACTAGTATAGAGGGTTAAAAAAAGAAGACCCAAAAGTCCAAAATTAAATTCTTTTTAGAGGAGAATGGTTACTCAAGAAAATGGATTCAAATCCCAGTATGGAATGTTCATGACAAGAAAAACTATTAATAATCGCTGGTGCTAGGGTCATGAATTGATTAATGAATGCTATAATTATTCACTTTTCCACCATTATATACACTGAACTTGTCCCTGCTGACTCTGGAAAATTGACTGTTTATTAATTAGTCCATGAGGCAAGTGTCCCGTGACAATGATATGTACTTAAATTAAATTCAAAATGACCAGCATTTACATCTGCGGCTTTTCTCTAATAAATGATGGAAAAGACTGGAGATGTTCCAACTGGTGAAAGAACAATATTCCCACTAAAACCACAAACAAATATTGTCTGAACTTACAATTCTGCTGACAACTGGGCAAAGTTTAAACATGCATCGAATTATCTCCTCATCTAAGAAAACAAATACTCAGAGGAGGAATCCTAATTTGAAGAAAATCATGTTGTAATAAAACTGTATCAGAACACATATAATCGTGAACTCCAAAAACTTCAGACCAATCCCACTATTGGTGGTTGCGTCCATTAAATCAAACAAATTGCAGAGATAAAGTGGTATTGTGCCAATCACATATGGGACATGTAAACCTGACTCGTACATATCTCGTAAGAGGTGAAACGTGACAAAATAAGAAAAGTGTACTTTGCCAATAACAGCGGAAGACATTCTTGCTGAGTGTATAGACTTTCATTCCATCGGACAGAAATAATTTGACATTAACTCAAAGTACCATTTGAGAAAATCTTAAATGTTTAAAGTGATCACTGTTTATATGATAAATCTTGAAGAAAAAAAATGACTTTACATGTGTTTATCTTTTATTTTATATACCTTGACAGAAACTTAACATCTTTTATTTGATATACCTTTTTCAGAAATTTAATCTTTTCACTTTTACTTTGTATTTACATTTATTTGTAAGGGTTTATTTTCCCCAAGATTTTATAGAAATTCTTCACTTTTTAATGTTGCTAATTTTTGAACAAAACTTTGCCTTTAGCAGCAACCATGTAGCCAATGTTATGCTGAAGTGATGTACATTGCTACTACATATATTACATACATGATTAGTGACTACTTCTGCCTTAGGAATTATAATTTTGCATAATGTATATTTACTCCTCAAAACCTACCACATGTGGGTCAGAACCAAATAGCTCAAATTTCTGCATTGTCTTGTACCACCTTGTCAACTGACTGTAACTGTACCCATAGCCTCCTGCCATGTCTGAAAGATAAATGAAGCTAATGTTGTACTAACATGCTTCATACATATATATATAAAAATTCCATATATTCTAACTTGTAAGTAGAGTCCAACTGCAAAATGCATAATCCCTGATCTGCCAGAGCATAATGCACAAGCATATCTGGGTTTATGCAGTTTGTTATGAGCAATAAGTAGAACAAGGAAAACAGACCCTGACCTGCAGTCCCAATATGCAATGATAGATCAGGGTCTATGATGACTGTTGTTAAACTTGACTTACAAGTGAGCATATACAGTAACTAGTCACTGAAAGTCCTGTATAAATGAGGTGAAGAAAAAAAAGTAATATAAAATATTTCCCCATTCATAAATACACAAATAAAAAAAAATATAACAAATTTAAAAGAATTATTGTGTCATTCAAATTATTGATAAAATAAACATTTGTGCAAAAAACACATGGATAAAATTTTGTGATCTGGAAGCAAATGGATACAATTTTATGATATGTGAGCAAATTGATACAAATTCTTGGTATGTGAGCAACTGGCTACAAAGTTGTGGTATGGGAGCAAATGGAATAATATTTTGTGGGGCCATACAAACATTTTATCTTACAATACATGTATCTGGATGGTGGATTAATCACATGGATATTAATTAGCCAGGAAAGACCTACAAGTACAATTAAATGCTCTGTGAATCGACTGCATCCCTAGTACATTCACCATTCATCCATCAGTTTCACTCAGTGCTGTACCTGCTGTTACAGTTGATTCATTTGCCATACAAAATTATCATGCACGTATTCCTGATTCTGCTCTGAATTTCTTATTTTTTTTGTATGCTACTCAGAAAAACCTTCATGGTTTCATTTCCTGTACAACCAACAAAATACTGCACAGAGCCAAGAATAAATAATGATCATGCGGCAAACGGTTCCATTTACAGATACGTGTAACCTTCTTCAGGTTTTCAAATTAACTTTTTCCAAACTATCTGCAATGTGCATTCAATAAAATTAAGATCTGAACAATTCTACTTTATGAACTGCAATTTACGCTCTCTGTCTGTCTCTCATACACAGAGGTTAGGATATGCAATCATTTAGATGAGAAAGAACAAAATAAAATAAAGATTAGGTTGAGTTGTTAGAATTACAAGATTACCTCTCTCCCACTTCTTGTATGCTGACCTTGGACATGTTGCTGTCTGGCCTGAATGCTTGGGTGTGGTGGATCGATGGTTTTTGTCCACATCACAGTTGAATGCACACTTTGAGGCATACTGGATGGCACTGCATCAAGCAGAATCCAAATATAGCCATAAATCCCTGGCTGCTCTCAAAAGAATCTGTTGTCAATGAGCAATGCTGATTGTTGCATGGTTAAATATCTGTCTCCAGTCCACTTGAATCAATTGCAAAAATTGTCACCTTAAAGTCCACAAAAAATGTAATATCTGACAGAAAAGTGTAACACAGAAAATTTTAATACAAAAAAGTGTAACACAGAAAATAGTAATACAAAAAAGTGTAACACAGAAAACTGTAATACAGAAAAGTGTAACACAGAAAATAGTAACAAAATGCCATCTTTTATTGTACAATAAAATCATCTTGAAAGATCAGCTGTCTTGCTAAATTCACCTGACACACCTCACTCCCATGCTAGATAGGCCCTGGGTGTCTGAGTGGTCTAAGGTGCTCGCCTTTACAGATCTTTGACATCTCACCTATGTTCATATGTACTCAAGTCATGGACTTGGCCAACATGGATATGCAAGAAAACTTGTTAGTAGCTTCCTGTGGGTCAGTGATTCTTCCCTGGGTTTTCCTGAATTCTTCCTCCACCAAATATACTCACAGCCACGTATCATGTGCCAGAACCAACCAACCAACCAAACCATGCTAAACAATGAACACAATTAGAAAACAACACATAGAAAAACTTACAACAGTATAACAATGGTAATTAGGAACAAGGAGTTCCCTCAGTGACATCACATGGACACAATGGAAAATGTCAAAGTTGTACATGGCCGCATGGATTATTCATACAATATACATTTAAGCTTCAATACCTCAATGATCATTAAACATTTCAGGTTGAAATGTTCAGATGCTGTATAAATTGTCATGCAAAATAAATTGTAGGGATTTGGTAAAGGCGATTCGTGTACCTGTCTCTATTTCACATATCTGCCCAACTGAGATATGCAGGAGAGTCCATTAAGAAAGTCCACTACAGCAATAAGATTATGCAAGAATAAAACCACCCCAACTATCGTTTTACAAACTGATTAAGCTGGTCCCTCTACTTTTATCATGGGATACATAATGTACGTGTCTTGAAGTCCTGTACTAGGCAAAAGCTTTCTGTATAATGGATAAAAGCCATGATACTTTGGCATTTTAATGTCTCAGTCCTCTGCACGGTCCAGACTGGACTTGAGCTTAAAGGTAAAAAAAAAAAAAAATTCTTTACAGCCACACACAATCCACATCCCCACTAAACTTGGGCCAAGTTGTGGAAGAGAAGTGCATGCAGTGAGGCAAAATACATAATATTTAGAACACTCGCATAAAACTGATGTTTTGCATGATCTTGGAACCCCCAGAAAACATGAAAGAAATACTCATTAAATATTTTGTTAAAATATTACACTTCTGCTACACTTGCCTTGCAAAACAATGGTATGACCTTGTATTTGGCAAAAGCTGGCAAACCCAGAGAGGTTACTATAAAACAAAAAAACGGACATGTAGTAGTTATAAGACCAAACCTACCAGATAAAATTCTACATTAACATGTTTTTCTTCACTAGCAATGGCTATAAATCTCCAAGGAGTATTAGTTTACTTGTGACTGATAAAAAAGTAAATTAAATTTCACTCATATGAACAATTAATGTACATGAATCACCACATGGAATCCCAAAAATTGATAGGTAATTGCTGACAAAAAATAATTAAACCAACATTGGGGGGGGGGGGTGAGGGAGTTGAGGGGGATCAGGGGTAAAGACATCAAATTAGAGCGAGACGAGGCACTTCACTTCCTCTTCACATCAAGGCAAAATGTCAGGCAATCATTAGGCTAAAGATTAACTTGCCCAGCATGAACCCTGCTCTGAATCTCAAGTTATTTTTAAAAAAATGTTATGAAATTTGGAGAACAGGTGTATTTTTTAACAGGTTTAATGTGTACATGGTGTTAGCTAAAACTGAGTTAGACATGTAACATTACTTATCTTGGTTAAAACTGTTAGAATCACAGGTCTTTTGGAATACCAGTAACTCTCAGCACATATTACTGGTTGAAAAAAAAACAGTGAAACCTGCCTTGAGAGGTCACTTGTATTCAGCCTTTATGTTTCTTTAGCAGCAACATTTTCAAGGTCCCTCTTTAAGACATACAAGAAATGTAGTTGTATTCATATGCTACTTTGCGTGAGAAGACACTTTACCAACTCCTTTATAAAGGTTGAACTGTAAATATATGCTTATATACATTTAACGTTAGTAGAAAATTATATGTCTCATTTCTCTCTAGTCTGATTCTGTGTGGACTATTTTTTTAAAAAGAGATGCACACTTTTTCTGCTGATTTCAACAAACAGTTGCATTCAGAGTTCCAAAATAGGTAACCCGCATTGTTTTCTCCTTTTTTATTCCATTCCATGCTCCTCCTATTTCAATAAATCTATTGCTGTATTGGGTCCAAAAACCTGGAACACAATTCATATTGAAATCAGAAATTCAACCTGTTACTGTAAATTCAAGTCCTTGTATAATGCCTGCATTTTGATGAACAGGTAATGGCAGGCATATATTCCAATTTTATTGTATAAACATTTTTTCCTCTTCGTTTATTTATTCGATAATGGTATGATCCCATTATTCTACATTTAAAATGTCAGTGTTGTAAGTAGGATTATGACTTCTAACTGATGCACACACTTGGGTTGTTTCTAGGACTTAGTTCTGATTTATATACTTGTATTATTCAGATTGAGTTCTAACTGATGTACATATTTGTATTGTATGTCAGATTCAGTTCTAACTGATGTACATTCCTTGTACTGTGTGTCAGATTCAGTTCTAACTGATGTACATACATGTATTGCGTCTCAGATTCAGTTCTGGCTGACATACATTCTTGTATTGTGCATCAGATTGAGTTCTAACTGATGTACATTCCTTGTATTGAATGTCAGATTGAGTTCTAACTGATGTACATTCTTGTATTGTGTGTCAGATTGAGTTCTAACTGATGTGCATACTTGCATTTTGGGTCAGAAAGTTCTAACTGATGTGAATTCTTGTACTGTGTGTCAGATCCAGTTCTAACTGATGTACATTCTTGTATTGTGTCAGACTGAGTTCTAACTGTGTTCATACTTGTACTGTGTGTCAGATTGAGTTCTAACTGATGTGCATACTTGTATTTTGGGTCAGAAAGTTCTAACTGATGTACATTCTTGTATTGTGTGTCAGATTCAGTTCTAACTGATGTACATTCTTGTACTGTCAGACTGAGTTCTAACTGATGTACATACTTGTACTTTGGGTCAGAAAGTTCTAACTGATTTACATTCTTGTATCGTGTGTCAGATTCAGTTCTGTGTCCATACTTGTACTCTGTGTCAGACTGAGTTCTAACTGACGTACATTCTTGTATTGTGTGTCAGATTGAGTTTTAGCTGATGTACATTCTTGTATTGTGTCAGACTGAGTTCTAACCATGTCCATACTTGTACTGTGTGTCAGATTGAGTTCTAACTGATGTACATTCTTGTATTGTCAGCTTGAGTTCTAACTGATATACATTCTTATATTGTGTGTCAGATAAAGTTCTAACTGATGTACTTTATTGTGTGTCAAATTCAATTCTAACTGATGTACATTCTTGTATTGTGTGTCAGGTTGAATTCTAACTGATGTACATACATGAGCTGTTTGTCAGATTGAGTTCTAACTGATGTACAGACTTGTGTTGTTTTGTAGGATTTAGTTCTAACTGATGTACATATTTTGTATTGTTTGTCAGATCAAATTTTATTGTTTGTCAGACTGAGTTCCTCTAATTGATGTACATTATGTAGTTGGTTGGATTGAGTTTTAACTGATGTACATAACTATTTAGTTTGTTGGATTGAGTTTTAACTGATGTACATAACTATGTAGTTTGTTGGACTGAGTTATACCTGATGCAAATACTTGTGTTGTTTGTAAACATTTACTAGAATTATACATGAGATCAGCTTAAATGTTAAGAATGAACTTATTATTAACAGAAGTCATGGACAGCAAAGCGGTTTTAGACTCTTGCCTTTACAGATGACACATTTCACCTCTGTCTTGGCTTTACCAGTGTGGGTATGTGGAGCAACCTCTCATAAGCTGGTGATTCTTCCCAGGTCCTGTCCTTATCAAATATAATGACTGCCATGTACAGCAATCAAAAATGGTACTAGAATCCACAAAGCCAAGCTAAACGATGCATGCTTGTGTTTTATTTACCAACAAAATTAAAAGACTACAACACTAGGCTTCATTTTGAAAAAAACAACCCACCTTAACCTAGGGTATCAACATATATGCAAATGGATGGATGTACAAACAAATAAAATGGACAACATATTTATTGCCATGACGAATTTCTGCTGAAGTAGGTTCAAAGAAAAATGTGAGTCCGAACTGAATTTCTGCTCGTTTCTTCATTTCTCTCTGCCTTTGTGGTAAGAAGAAACCCTGAAACACACACACACACACACACACACACAGAGCTTATAACTTCTACACAGAATTATGTGTACAAAAATCATGTATATGGTGTTTTTTTTTTTATAAAGGTGGTACATTTATGGAATAGTTTCCCTGGCTGCCTTATTATACACTTAAACAAGACAAATATCCTGTGTCAAAAGTTACATGTTTTGTTCCAACCAGTTTATAGATTCTGAAGTCTACCTTTAGTTGGCATTAAATGTCCAGAAATGAGCTTGGGTGCTGTTCAATGCTACTATATAAATACATCAACCCAAAATGACAGCAAACATTAACACATCAAACCAGAGCTGGGAAAAAGATATCAAAAAAGCCCTGCTAATTTTATAACAAAGAGTACACAAATGGGCCATAAAACCTGTCAGCTTCAATGTAAGCTGATGAGTTTGGTATCTTTACTGAATCACAAGACACCTGTCTACATCAAGCCCAGGGCAAATTATAAACCTGGACATTGACCTTAACTCTCCATAGTTATAAACCAAATGTTCATTCATACAAATAGGCAAATATCAGAGATTTTTACTTGGCAAAAATAAACTTGTTCTGTACAAGCCATTATAGAAATATAAAAGCTGACAATGCAAAAAAAACCCAACTAAATTCAACCATATTAAAAGTTTCTTTCTGGAACAATATCCTGTGACCATTCTATTACCAGTGTGAAGAAATTAAAAATTAAGACCATTCTACACTTCCTTTGGTAATTGTTCATTAGCATTGAAGATAGTGAAGCTTTTCTATCAGCTTTATCAAAACAAATGGAAAACAAAATTTAAGTAGTATGGACCTTCAATGAACAAAGCAATGTTCTCAATAGAAAAGCCCTGAATTATCACTTACCCGACAGAATGGAACATTCCCTAACCTACTGGTGATTTTCACAAACCATTTCAAGCTGAGAGAGTGAATTTTCAGCCACTGCTTTTTGATTTCAAAATGAAGATTCCTTGATGGAAATGGAAGTCTATTATTGTAACAAAGTAGAGACTATAGGAGACATGAACTACAAAATGAATCACCATCAAACATTTTGATAATGTTGGGTGTTCATGATTATGTGTGAATTCTTGAAGTGACAATTTAGGGGCAAGTAAGTCCCATCACCACAATTTGTGCATTAAATAATGGGAAATTTTCCTAATATGTGAGAGATTTAACAAAGTTAACAGAGTTGGGCCTGCAAAAAATGATGAATAATTTTTCTTGCTGTAGGTTTATTTTTTGACGCCTTGTTTATGAAATTACCAAAAATCTTGCTGTTGTGAATCCCAGTCAGTCTCTATGAACTGACTCAGTAACTATGAACTTCCTGAGTCTCTATGAACTGACTCAGTAACTATGAATTTCCTGAGTATCTATGAACTGACTCAAGTATCTATGAAATGACCCTGAGCATCTATGAACTGACCTATAGTATCTACGAAATGACCCCAAGTAAATATGAACTGACCCTGAGTATTTATGAACTGACCCTGAGTATCCATGAACTTCATGAGTATCTATGAACTGACCCCAAATATCTATGAACTGACCCTGGGTATCCATGAACTGATCATGAACTGACACATGGTATCCATGAACTGACCATGTGTATCCATGAACTGACCCTGAGTATCTAAGAACTGTCACTGAGTATCTATGAAATGATCCTGAGTATCCATAAATTTCCAAGTATCTATGAAATGACCCTGAGTATCCATGAACTGACCTCGAGCATCCATGAACTGACCTCAAGTATCCATGAACTGACCCTGAGTATCAATGAACTGACCCAAAGTATCTATAACTGACCCTAAGTATCTATGAATTGACCCTTAGTATCCATGAACGGTCACTAAGTATCTATGAATTGACCATGAGTATCCATGAACTGACCCTGAGTATATATGAACTGACCCCAAGTATCTATAAACTGACCCTGAGTATCTATGAACTGGGGACCCCAAGTGGCCGAGTGGTCTAAAGCGCTCTCCGTTACAGATCACTGCCATCTCACCTCTGTCTGCCTAGGTTCGAGTCCCGGATTCGGCCAATGTGGGTATGTGAGAAAGTTTGTCAGTAGCTTCTCGAGGGTCGGTGGTTCTTTCCGGGAATTCCCAGAGTTCTTCCTCCACCATTAATACTGGCCGCCATGTATAGCCTATCGTGTGCTGAAAAATGGCGTTAAACCCTACAACAACAACAACAACAATCTATGAACTGACCTTGAGTATCTATGAACTGACCTTGAGTATCTATAAACTGACCCTGAGTATCTATTATTTGTCCCTTTACAGTAAACATATTATAAACTATATAATGAATCAAGATTACTGGTTCAGCTTCAGCAGCTGTGTTAATACAAAGCCACTATATCATTTCCATTAGAACAACATTTAACGGTAGAAACATAACCCCCAATACTGAAAAGTATACATCAATTTTTGTACAATCTTGGCATGTGTACTTGATAACATACTTTTAATAAGTAGATAATCAATGATTTATCAATTGCATCAAGTCACTTAGTAAGCTACTGACAACAACAATTAATCTATTGAGATGGTAACTTAAACATATTACCTATTAGAGAAAGAACTGGGTTGGGAAAAGCCAAACTAATGTACGAGATATCCAACAATATTGCTCCTGAATATTTCACAGTCACTATTCCAGTATAGGCTACCTGGCAATGCTCTCCACCTGCAATCCATGCCTACCAAACAGTATAAATTCCCAAGCCAAATAAGGAATTATGTAAAAAATGTTTCCATTACTCTGGAACAGTATTCCAGTTGAGAATTGAAATGCCCACTCAATTTCCATCTTCCAAACCCAATACATGTATATCCAGTGGCTTCAGATATGCAGTTAAAATGAGAATGAAAATAACTAGGTGTATTTGTACTCATCAATGCCTTTAGGCATCACTGAATATACTACTCATCTATTTTGTCACAAAAATGCACACTGCATGTACATCGACTAGGTGTATTTGTACTCATCAATGCCTTTAGGCATCACTGGATATACTACTCATCTATTTTGTCACAAAATGCATACTGCATGTACATCGACTAGGTGTATTTGTACTACTCATCTATTTTGTCACAAAATGCATACTGCATGTACATCGACTAGGTGTATTTGTACTCATCAATGCCTTTAGGCATCACTGAATATACTACTCATCTATTTTGTCACAAAATGCATACTGCATGTACATCGACTAGGTGTATTTGTACTCATCAATGCCTTTGGGCATCACTGAACATTGAACTCATCTATTTTGTCACAAAATGCACACTGCATGTACATAGACTATGTGGGTTCAATATGTATGGGCTGGTATCCATTTGGTGAACAAAGGTAAACTACCGGTATATATATTGTGTCTATACATGTGCATGCTGCCTTGTATAGGCATGCATGTGTAGGTATAAATGTGCATTTGTATAAAAAAAAAGTTCCTTTGTACGAGGGCCACAAGGAGATTAGTTCTTCAGCTAACTGTGTTACCCTCTTTAAATAAAGTCATTATTATTATTATTACAAGTGAAGTGCTTACTTAATCAGACTAATTGCTAATATTGAGTACTGTTACAGGTTTTAGTACGCTTGCACCAAATAAAAAATGAATGCAATTCTCATTTGTAGTGGGATTAATTAATTAAATAATTCATTCTGGTGGGATTTGTACAATTGCACATCCTGTATTCAGTTTAGTTTCTGTATATTCTCAAAAGCTTATTTTGGTTAAATTGATTCTTCTCTGATTTCTGCCTAAGAAAATAATAATGTCTGGATCAAGGAAAATCATGGCTGTATATGCTGGTGTATAAGTACTGTAGATAGTCTAGAAACAAATACAATTAATTATTAGCTGTGTTTACAGTGCACAGGAAATCCCCTGGAGACTTTTATCAACAGAAGTATACACAGTGTAAGTAGTATGTTAACATGAGAAAGTATATACCTAATCATGTCTGACATAACACATCAAAATTGACAATATGAATACACAGGGACCATTCATTATTCCTGAAAAGTCAACAAGTGGATTAGCATAAAAGCCCTTTCTCAGTATAAAATGGTGTATCCTCTAGTCATTCACTGTAGTTTAGATCTCAAAAAGATTAAATGCTGGGTAAAACTGCTTGGATTGGGATCCAAATTAGCCAAAATCAATAAAATATTTTCTTGTGCTACTTTCAGTTGAATATCTTTGCCCAAGTAAAAGCGGTCACACAGGAACATAAGAGAAAAAGTACCATATCACGAATCACCGTTAACAACAACAGCTGAACATGTATTGAAAATCTATAGAATCTGCCCAAGTTGATGAGCACAAACTAAACTTATCAAATAAACAAAAGGTATGGATTTTTTTTTATACCTTATTTCTTTTGTACATGTATAACACATAGGTTTACCATAACATAAAAACGTGCTTCCAATCTATAACACACTGTGTATCACTAAAGATTTCCAATGATCTTGTTTGCAGACTTTGTCATTATCTTTTACAAGCTGTTATTTTGATTATTTAAATTATATGAAGAATATTCTTTTTCCTTCATTGATTGATGAGACAGAAATCTCAACCACATCATTTGGTGTCAACTTATATAATGGTCAAAGTGCTACATACAGTATTTGATGTCCAACACTTCAAGAGTTCATAGTGCTACATATATGATGTCCCACACTTCAAGAGTTCATAGTACCACAGATGCTGTGTGCCACATTTCTGGAGTTTTTAGTGCTACATATATTAAGCCCCACACTCACATTTCTGGAGTTTTTCATGCTAAATATATTAAGTCCCACACTTCAAGAGTTCATAGTGCTACAGATATGAAGTCCCACACTTCAAGAGTTCATAGCGCTACATATATGATGTCCCACACTTCAAGAGTTCATAGTGCTACACATATGGGGCCCCACACTTATAGAGTTCGTACTGCAACACATACGGGGTCCCACACTTGAAGAGTTTATAGTGCAACACATATGGGTTCCAACACTTCTATCATTCACAGTGTAACATATATATGGGGTTCCACACTTCTAGCATATATGGTGTCCCACATTTCATAGAGTTCATGGGGGACAGAACGAAGTGTTACATTACAACAGTGTTATAATAATGGGTCTTAAAATGTGAGTGCCAGTGTGGAGTAGGTCAGCCAATTTCTGAAACAAGTCTGACAAATAAGGCAATTTTAGGATCCTTTACATGCATCATATTGATAATCTATACAATAAAAAAGCAGTGTTGCATCCACAATCTCAACTACAGGTGACACTGTTCCACACTCAAAAGTCAAGGGTACACAACATTTTAACTGGACAATTGAAAATTGCTGTACATACCGGTAATACTCTAGTACAGATTTTATATGTTTAGAAAGTAATTATGACCTTAAATTCATCATTTACTCAAAAAATTAATACGATCACGCTAGAGGACCCTCTAACATCAGATTGGGCACATTCTGTATTATTTGTGAGGTTCCCTTTGGGATCGTTTAAAAATTCTAATTTGCCTGAGAAAACCTAGATCACGCTGATAAAATTCGAAATGCATTTTCAAGATTAAAATTAGATATTCATTGTAATATGTGAAGTGGAGATCAGATTTTATTCAAATTGTAACATGGCGTATCATGCATGATTTTGAACTCAACCAACCTCCTGACATGGTCATCTTACGAGAAAACACAATTTTCAGTAATCTTCAAAAAGACAAAAAAATGTAAAACACCACTTTGAGAATATGCCTGTTACATGTAGTAGGTAGAAACGCTAAACAGTAATGACTGGAACCAATGTAAAACTATCCCTTGACCAGTTTAAATAGCTGCAAATAAAAGACAAAAAGGTCAGGTATAAAACACAAATTCCCATATTAGTTGATGGACAACAGCTAGTCAGAGAAAACAGTCCTCTAAAATCTGTTCATACTGATGGACAATATGTCGGTCTGATGTCACCTGTTTATTAAACTGTGCAATTTCGCTGCATGCAAATCTTTCCTGAACACACATGCGTACAGCTTACACACTTAATGGTATTTAGTAACAGCCATATCTAGCGTGAAAATCAAAATGGCCACAGGAGACAGAGGTTTCTCTTATTCCATGTGGATTTACAAACTGACAAACATAGGACTGATACAGTAATAGTATATACATATCGCCAAAAGAATCCTTCAGCCAATGGTAGATCAACAGCCATGAGAAATAAATAAAATATACACTGATGTGTGCAGACAAAACTGGCATCAAATTTTTGCATGTTTTAATGAATATGTGATGTCCGCCCCTAAACTGCCAGTGTATATTAATACAGGTGTGGGGCTGATTTATTGGCCTTGACAATAGCTAGTGAGATGCAAAGTATGATCATTTCAGTTGTCAGAATGTTTAAGAGTATTCATTTTTTGAAGGCAATTTATGAAGCAATTAGCTATCAGCAAACCCCAAGAAAAAATAAATTTCAGAACTCCAGGTTGATGAAGGAGCACATCAGCAACAAAAGGTGGGTGGTGGTGGTGGGCAATCAATTATTTCCACATACAGCAAGCAACATATCGACTTAAGTCAACTTGGTTCTGACCTGGATTCACTCAGAGAATGCATTAGAGAAGTTTGAACACCAGGACCATTCAATCACGAGTGAGTGTCGTGATAAACACTAACGACAGACATGCATTACCTTCAAATTACCAAATGAACCCTATTGAATATATATTTGAACTGTAGCATTACAACACTATGTGACAACAAAATATTAAAAAAGGGAACATTTTGGGAATGTGGAATTGGAATCTGGGTTTGTGGCATTTCAGGCAGGGCTGGTGACCTTTTTCAAGTCGTCAGCCCTGAGCATGTATCTATAAACAAATTTCTTTGAGCACTAATCTGGTTAACATGAAACACATTGCACCATAAAATTTCCATAGAATTTCCATTCTGGATCTTGCTCTAATTAACTTGAGTGTTCACTCAATATCTACCAGCATTTATTACAATATTATCATTTTCTGAATTGCTACAGGGGCTGAAGTGGTTAGAACATTCACCTCAGGTGCAGAATGTCATGGGTTCGAGCCCCAGGACAAGTCATACCATAGACTTATAAAAATGGTACTCGCAGCTGCCTTGCCTGGCACTCAGTATTAAGAGGCTAGTGTCAGGATTGGTCAGCCTGATGTCAATATGTGTCTAGGTGGGACATCATGCTATGTGTCTGTGGCATGGTGCCCAATACTAGACATCACTATAAAGAGCCACACTGCTGACATTGTAGCAATATGACTAAACCTGTTAAAGCTACATGTAAATTAAAAATCCAAATCAAACACACAAGAATATTTTCTGAACTACTTTTCTTTGGAAACTAATGACTCATTCATTAAAAGACAAATGTAAAATTATCGTAAATTTGTATATTTTTTCATAAAATCAATCTAAAAACTGCACTTGTGATTTTAAAGTAACCAGTGTTACACTGGTGGACATCAAAGAACGTTCTTTTGTACTTCAGCCCGAATATTAAGGTGGTCTAAGGCTAAAGCTGTACCGATGTCACTTTTGCCTATTATGCCGATACCGCGTATAGCCAAATATTAAAACTGCCGATACCAATTATGAGACCGATCATTTCAAGAAACCGCCTGTTCTACAGTTAGAGAAAGCACTAGCATTTGATTTACAAGTAAACCATGCCCTATTTTTGTTATAAGTAACAATGCCTAAAATGGGTGTGGATTTATGTTAACAGTCCAAATGTAGTCTCAAGCTACCATACATGTGATAACTATTTCCCACATTTTATATCCCACCTTATTTCTTATTGTTAACTCATATATGCAAATAAAATTATTTACTAAATAACATTTATTGCGAATTAGTTTTTTGGGGGGCACTTATGCTCTGTGATATGTTTCTTCATTCCTTCTTTTGATTTAATGATGGTAATCAATGCTTATATATATACGGTACAGTAATGCCAGGTCAAGTTGACTCACGTAAGTTTCATTGGTGGCAATGGAGGTCATAATCTGCTTGTCGAGAAAATATCGACAGCATTCAGCGATCATTCAAGGGATTTAGGAAGCAGTTCACTAACAAGCAAAGCATGTAAAGCTCTGCAAAAATACATTTCTGAACTCCTGGTTGACAGAGACGTACTTTGTGAAGCTAGTCATAAAAAAGAGATGGGGGGCATTTAATTCCTGAATGCATGAAATCGACGGTCGCATTATACGTCACTTATCTTACATTGCAAAGTACAATCATAGGGTTTTAGTATTAAAATGTCATTAACTAAATGAGTTTCTTACAAAACTATTATTTGGAAAATAATTTACATAATATAGATTTGCTTAATACTTGATGTTTCTATTAAAAAAAGAGAAGCTGAAGGAAAGTAGATATTTTACATTTGATAATGCATTTATTTCAAGTGACAACAGTTAGACCTATGCACTAACGGTGATGCGCAATGCAAAGACCATGGAAGTAGTGCAAAACAGTCATGTAATGATTTATTTTGTAATATTATGGCTGTATTGCTTGTTGTCAATAAAGTAATAACTATCTCATCTTTTTCAATTTTCATTGCCTATTACATTAATAGTCTTGCAAAAATATTCACTGCTTATTCTGGTGATATTTGTAAAAAATTGCCAACGAAATATTGAGGTTGGCAATTTTTTTTTGGTGACAACTTTTTAAAAGCCAGGACCATCCCTACAATGTGTATGCTGAAAGTTCAACAGCCACACAAGGCCTCAGTTTACAGCAAGCATGTTAAAAAGTATTTACTTTTAAGAATATAGTCTTTCAATTAACCCACAAATCAAATGTTTATTCCTTAAATTTCACTACTTAATTCTGATTTAAAATTCAAGCCATGTCAAGATGACTGTTATGATCAAATTTATATTTTGGAAATTTGTTTACATCGACACCGATTATTTCTGCCGATACCGATTATACTGATTATTCCAATAAACGGCCCAATTATGAGTATGGCCGATTAATCGGTACAGCTTTATCCAAGGCCCTTAGTCAACTGTGTTGCTGCAGACAATGTATTTGGCAAAGCAATATTACATACACTATCCAATTTTAACTTTAATATTTCTTAATTTGTTTCTATACATTGAATAAAATGCACTGTTTAGTGCTTACAATATCTAAAAGAGATCAAACAAGTGCATTAATACAAACAGAATTCATTAATTGGTTAATTAATTAATTTGATCATTAATAAGAGACACATATTACATTACAGAAAACATTTCTTTGCAAACCTAATGTTTGCAAATCATGAATCAATACCTTGAATTGGGCAAGTAACTTTAACAAATATAAATAAATAATTGTTTGTTCAATGTACAATAAAAGATTCAGTTTGTATTCATTTTTGTATATTTTTGTTTATGTTCAATCCATAGACCTGACATAGCTGTGGACCTAGGCAGGATCCTACAGGTTCTTGGATTGTGTGGACCTAGGCAGGATCCTACAGGTTCTTGGATTGTGTGGACCTAGGTAGGATCCTACAGGTCCTTGGATTGTGTAGACCTCGGCAGGATCCTACAGGTTCTTGGACTGTGTGGACCTAGGCAGGATCCTACAGGTCCTTAGATTGTGTGGACCTAGGTAGGATCCTACAGGTCCTTAGACTGTGTGGATTTAGGTAGGATTCTACAGGTTCTTTGATTGTGTGGACCTAGGCAGGATCCTACAGGTCATGGTCTAGCAAGTCAGACAAAATTTCAGGATATATCAACTTTACATGCAACTTGCCACAACTTTTCTGATGGTAATTTAAAATTGGAATGAGTGAAATCATTCTTAAAAAAACAATGTAACTAAAAATGCATTTCTTTATTTAGCATTCATTCCAGAATTTAAAAAGATGCCTGTGCCACAATGAAATAACAAATTGGGGTCATTTGAAGAAAAAAAAACAAGTTGCAAATCTCCCTAAGGTTTCTTATTTGTTCAAAATAACAATGTTTCATGTTATTGATTGGTGACCAATCGGTGACCACGTTAGAAAGACACTTCTTTCAGCCAAAGAAATTGATCATCTTGTACTTCTTTAGGATCGAGTGCACTCTAGTAAGCCAATTTAAGGTGCACTAGGAGCAGTTAAGCCAACCAAAATAATCTGTCATTTTCTTTTCTTATGTTCTCTATGGGAACCACAAATACAACTTTCCAACAGCAAAGATTTTTTTAAAAATTACGAATGGTGTTCATTTCTTTATATCATTACTGTTCATTCAAAGGGTTCAAATCTTCCTTGAAAACTAATTTTAATACTATTACTCTGTCTTTCCTATTTTTTTAATTAATAAAAGTATTATTTTTGTGCTCACATGAACACATTCTGTGCTAAATGGATTTTAGTGTTGAAAGTAGCAAAAATCCCTTTAGCTAAATCTACAATTTTCAATCAAAATTGGGAACAAAAATCATCAATCTTGGATTATGAAGATTCTGCAAGAAACTGACTCTGAACAATATCTGGTAAGACATCGTCACTTTGACATTAAGTCTTAAATTATCTATGCTTAAGTTTTGTTTTTCATTTCTGAAGCAATGTTGTAGCAATGTCATTATTCTATTGAAGATAAATGTTAAATGTTTGTAAAGTGGCAAATTTCTAACATGCATGTTCCCAGCAACAGAATGACAATAGGGGGCATTGCAGAAGAAATGAACTGGAACTACGACTATATTTGGATTCTTCTGGTTAATAACAAAATAAAATTTTTAATCTGTGCATGAAAAAAACTGATTTCTGCATATTCCAACTCTCCTCCATACCTCTTTATATGCATGCTCCCTCACCCCAAGAAAGTGATTCATAGCTCATAATGCATCTTGCTTATATATGTCTGATTATAAAATATTTCAAAAAGTAATTTAAATTGGTGTACATGTAGATCTAACCTTTGACCCACTCATAGAGATCCCAGGTGACAGTCTAGCTGATGATTGCCTAAAGCACAGTTGTTCTAAACATATGGGTCATGCCGCTAAACTGGGTCACAATGCTGTTTTGAACTGGTCATGGAGATCAACCTTATTAATATATGAAATTTTCAACCTAAGTGAATATTTACCATTTGATGGGTCATGAGACTAACAACACAAACCTAATCTGGGTCACCACCCCAAAACGGTTAAGAACCACTGCTCTAGCATAATATACCAACAAACATTTGTGAATATCCACCAAAAATTAGGCATATGTGACCTAACACATTGTACCCTGGTTTGAAAGCAGAATCAACAACAAACTTTAACACCAATTCAAAGCATAAAAAGCACAGGAGAAAGTCACATCCCTTCGGTGATTAAATATTGAGGAAATTAGTGTTAGCACAAGAACAGATGAAACCAACAGATATGGTAGACTATAATCGGCACCATCAATTAGGTTTTCCAGTCCTGTATCATTACACAGCCAAACACACTGTGTAACATTGGTGTCATGTTACCGTCAGGCCATGTCTGTAACACAAGAAGTCAAGCTCGGTAACATGAAAGTTTCCACATTAACTCTTTATTATCGTCTAAGTTGACTAGCCAGACTTGGTTTACATGTACTTACAAAGAAATATTTAATCCCACTAGTGATCGGCATGATTTACGTTCTATTGGTTACTCAATAGAAAGTGGCATTCCAAAGCACTTTTATTAGGTCAGTCTTCCCAGAAACGTGGGGTGCTCCGGAAAACGTCAAAAAAAGTATTTTTTGTATGCAACAACTGGGCTATTAGATGGTAAGTTCCAAATATTTTGGTTGAAAATGTAATCTAGACAGAAATAAACTTTTGACATCGCATAATAAAGACGTAAATATGCACAGTGTTCTTACCTGCTTCAGTTCGTAGCTCTCATATCCACCATTTTCATGACGTCATTACGACATGTGCCCCTTGTTCTCATTGGTCGAGGAAACATCGCCCTCCAGGGTGCTGTTAGAGATGTCTTTTGATGACATTACAGTACGTAGTATGTTTTATTATTTAAATACGAGGTTAAAGGCTTTTGCAGGTGTAAGGATGTATTGACCTAAATTTAATTAAAACTGTCTTTAACAATATAATGACTTTTAGGCGAAGAAAGTGGTTTTTATCTACCATTTTGTGATATAAAGATGATAACGCAGAACTAATACTCATCATCATAATCATCATTATCGTCATCCATTATCAAATAATAATATTAGCAACGATAATAATAATAACGAAAACACCTTTACACATAAGAAAGCAGACGACATAACGAGTGTGTTAATATTGTGATAAGACAGATATGCAAAACAAGCAGACAATAATACCAAAAGTGGAAAAAGGAAGATGATGATGACGACAACTAGTATTGATGCTGCTGATGAAAAATTAACAATGTTGGTTACATCATTAACAGCGATTCAATCTGTCCATTTAAAGATTGTATGGATATCTAAACAAATTGTTCATTAAGGTAATGACCCTTTATATTTAAATAAAAACATACATGGCAACCCTGCTTCAGCATAACCATATAGTTCACGTATTAGGATATTGACATAATGCATGCAGTACTATGCAATTATCGCATCCTATTTTATTTGCAATGTTATTTCCGATTCTAGTTCAAGGATGAATAATGAATCAACATGTTATCATAAAGAACCTGTTTTAAAATGCTGACAAATTAGCATAATTATAGCACAACCAACATGTACAATGGTTGGTCGAGTCTGTTATTGCCTAAAATGAATGTGTGTGCGTGCATGTGTACGCGTGCGAGCGCGCGTGTGTGTGTGTATGTGTGTGTGTGTGTGTGTGTGAGAGAGAGAGAGAGAGAGAGAGAGAGAGAGAGAGAGGATGGTTTAGATGGTGTCAGCATATTTTGTTGGAAATAACATTATAGACCCAAAATGGATGGATTTCACTCCATGTCCCCTGAAGCATATGTTCAAAAAGAGAATACGAAGTAAATAATTACCATTGTCCTAATTGGCTATTAGTCACAAAGTTTGGTACCTTTCTTGTCATTTGACACACAGAAGGAAAACTGTAAATCAGAAAAAAAGCCATTATTAGACAGTAATGTCACGGCAGACCATATCCACTAACTTGATGGCTAACGATCAGGTAGGCCGCATATAAGGATATTTCCCAGTAGCACCCATTTGTTTTAAATTAATAATTGCAGAAATACTGACAGTTCATCAAGATCGTGATTACATCAAAAATGCACAGTTTCGTTTAACTCCACGTGTCTACTGTTTTATTTGTTTAAAGTGTACTCTGGGTGTTAGATTGGATTAACAAAAGAAAGATAAAATGAATAATGATAATAATAGTCAAGTCTTATTACTATAGATGGAATGATATGGTTTCCTTTAAATGCGGACGGTATTACAAAAACACAGGAACATCGTATAAAAAACGAAGCAGAGAACACAAGAAAGCAAGAAGTTACAGTCAAGTTAAGAGCAAACATATCAGATGCTATGCCGTAGAGCTTGGAAATTAGTGCACTGTGTTGGTTATTTGGTTAGTTTGTTGGTTGATCGGGATTTGTTGGAGTTCCGTAAGTCTTTAAATCTGTACATAAGGAGATTTACAATTTTCATATTATATAACTTAAAATCCTACTTTTTTGTCATGTGAATTCGTTGCATATATTTGAATATTTCTCGTCGCACTGGAAACAAAGCATTAAATATCATTGTTTGTGCTACTTTGGTGGAAAATGGCTAACGCTTTGTCGAATTATGTGTATTATATTCGTACCCATTATTATTATTATTATTATAAAAGGCAGGAAATCAAATCTACAGTCTGAGAGTGCATATACTACATCTCAGACATAAGGGTTGGTGTGTCGAGTTACGCCCCCTGTGCATATAGCTTTCAAATATTTGACTGAAATATCTTCAATATGTGAGAACTATTTTTGGATCTGTATCCATACCTGTATCCCTGGATCGGGGTGAGGTTGGGGCCGGTGTGAGTTAGACGGAGGTGGTGGGGGAAGGTGCCAGGTGTCCGTGTGAGGGGTGGACAGGGCCATTGTGGCCGGAGGTGGGGGATCGATACTTAGGAACGTTGTTATTTTGGGTTTGTTATTTTCCTGATGCATACCAGTTTATTTCAATATATCAGAAAATGGTTAGTACATGTATGTAATACTTGCTGACCTTTAAACCCTAATTTGAAGTTGTCTGACCAATTCATTGAACCTTTGGAGAATCCATTGACTCGAGACCAGAAGAGTGCGGGTTTAGTTAACCGCCCCCAAAACAACAGGGCTGGATGCATAAGGTCGAATGGGAGCTGAACATTCACCCTAAACAGTTTTCTCTTGTGGGGCGGGATGGGAAATAATTAAGATTTGATATTTGCATCAAAGTTTTTTGTGTTGTTGGAGGTTTGGGGTGTTTTTGTGTGTTTTTTAAAAAAATATTAGATGCAATTGTCGTCAAGAGGGTCCTCCAGCTCCTTGTTTGCTTTTTCTAGTAACAGAAAGTTTAGGATTTATGGTTCGAAACAATAATGATATTAAAAGCAAATTAGTAAAAGGGTATGAAAATAAACTGGCACAATATGCCGATGACACGTCGTTTCTATTAGATCCACCAGAGAACCCTTGGTATTCCTCGATATAAACATTAGACGCATTTACATCAATATCAGGACTGAAAGTGAATATCAACAAAACATCATTTTAAAAAATTGGGGCTTTAAACATTAAAAGGCACAGATGTACACACATTTAGGATTTGATTTTGGTTTCAAATCTCTCGTTACTAGGAGATGTGTTATTCGTGAATACAGAATAAATTGCAAAAATTAATGTTGAAAACAATATTCAAGGTGTACAAAAGGTTTCAGAGAAAAGGAATCGAAGAAACTTAAAAATTGATGGGACACTTGATGTACCAAAATCAAAGGCTGTATCAAAACTGACACATGTATTCTTAATGTTACCAAGTCCAACAGTAGCTAATCTAAAACGAAATGAAAAATATTTGTAATAAATATTTTTGGAATAACAACCGTGATAAATGAAGCAGAACAACACTTATTATTAATCTAGAAGAAGGCGGGTTGCACATGAAACATCCAACATCTTTTATTAAACTTTAAATATATCTTGGGTAAAGCGTTTCCTGATAATCATTCTGAATGGCAAAATATAATAGATTACTTTCGCAATAAATTTGAGTTGTTGTTTTACACTTTTTTAAAATTAAAGCATCGCAATTATCCAAATGTATTTTTAAAAAAACGATATACTTTTAATATGGGCAGAATGTATGACAATCAAAAGCGACAAAAACGTCCTTGAAATTTCTCAAGAGTGTGTCTGGGAAAAAAATATAACGACTAACAACAGATCAATTTTGTATCGATCGTGGCATGGAGTAGTGTATATGCACCATTTGCTATGATCAAGGTTTATATCTGAATCTGACATGTAGTATTTCGTGAGGTACACGATTTTCACCCTAGATTTCACAATATTTTGGTATTATAAGTTTAATCAAGCTAATTCTAAACAGATTAAACTTGTAACAGGAGAAAAAATTATCAGATCCTTCTTCCCGAAGGATACTGATGTTCTCAGGAACCGAACAGAATGCAAAGAGATTTATAATTGTTTAATAAAATCATTTGACATTGGCCAAATGTTCAAGAAACCTTTTCTAATTGAATTCAAGATTCCAAAACGACAGAGAATTGTGAAATAAGGTATATTCAATTCCGTATAAATTTACTTTGGATACAAAATTATGGTGATTCCTATTTTGAATTAAGCACAACATACTGCCTAAAAATAGTTTCTTATTCGAAATTGGGTTTGTAGCTGATAAATGGTGTTCTTTCTGTAATAGTGAGAAACAAACAGTGAAACATTTATATTGCAACTTTGTTGCTGTGAAACATTTCTGATGTCGGGTTTTACATTTTTTTTGTAGAATTTAGATTGGAGTAGATGCCGAGGTTTTTGAAAATCTTTTTTTTTTTGGTTTTAATTGCGGGAGGAAAATTTGTTTCTTATACAGCGAGTCTCTAAAATGATGAGCAATTGACTGTAACACAGTGCGAATTAAATATGAAAACTGAGACACATAAAGATGGTTTTATCACTTACTTAAGCAGTTATAAGTTAATTGGTTGCGATATCACAGACTTATGCAGTTGTTATTTAATTGGTGCTTATATCACTGACTTATGTAGTTATAATTTAATTGGTGGTTATATCACATAATTATGCAATTACAATTTAAGGGGTATTATATGACAGACTTCTACAATTATAATTTAATTGGCGGTTAAATCACAGATTTATATAGGTATAATTTACTTGGTGGTTATATCACTGACTTACACAGTTATAATTTAATTGGTGGTCATATAACAGACTGATGCTGTTATAATTTAAATGGTGGTTATATCACAGACTTATACAGTTATAATTTTATTGGTGGTTAAATCGTTGACTCATACAGTTATAGTCTTATTAATAAATTTACTTATATCAGCTGCATTTCTGTATTTTTCTTCAAAGCAAGTATTTCCAAGGCTCTTAAAAGTCGTTGCTTGCAGCAGTTAAATGAGATAAATTAAACAAAAAACGTCAAGTATCGCTATCATTATCCGAAGATATTCAATCGTTATTAAAATAAACACTAATTTACACAAGCTTAATATAATGCATACCTTTTTGATTCCAACAGAAATCTTATTTTTGTTCATTTTGAAACCGAATAGTGACAATGTGCTGTTTATTTTAAATGATAGTTGGCATATATTTGCAGTTTACTTTATGTGATTGGCACCTTATATGTGAAGTTTACTTTATGTGATTGGTACCTTATATGTGAAGTTTACTTTATGTGATTGGTTCCTTATATGTGAAGTTTACTTTATGTGATTGGTTCCTTATATGTGAAGTTTACTTTTATGTGATTGGTTCCTTATGTGTGGTGATTGGTTCCTTATATGTGAAGTTTACTTTATGTGATTGGTTCCTTATATGTGAAATTTACTTTTATGTGATTGGTTCCTTATGTGTGAAGTTCACATTAAGTGATTGTGGACTTAAACGTGCAGTTGACTATATATGATTATTTGCTTTGATTGTTATTTAAACGTTTCGTGGCATTATATTTTGGTGACGATACTCTGTCTTAATTTTAAAGGAAACAAAGATCTTCTTTAGAAAATGGTTCACTTCTCTGTTTATTTCAACTTAGAGAACTTGGCAATAAGTACTGACAATCTTTGACAATAACCACGTGATAAATATGCTACTGGCGATTCTTGTCTATGGCCGTTCAAAAGACAGCTTGAATCAAGAGAAGGAACTCAATTTTAAACTCGGCAACTATTGCTTGTCCACTGTGATTAATCTCCCTTGCATCTCACGGCCACATCATTAAATATGAACACCATCACATCCATTGTAAATAGAAACTTTTAGAGGGAATAGACCAAACTGGACTCTAAGAGAAAATATAACACGTAAATATTCCTAAAATCTATAGGACGAATATAATTTTCTCCATAAATGTGTGCTGTACTTCGAGCTTAGGAAAATAATATACGCATGTATTAATGGATAAAAACAATCTGTCCTAATGTGTCACTATACCATTTAGTTCTTATTAATTTCTTGTTAGGAAGTTAAGCATATTTATTTGTAACGACCTACAGGGTCCCGAGTGGCCGAGTGGTCTAAAGCGCTCACCGTTATCGATCACGGCTGTCTCACCTCTGTCTGCGTGGGTTCTAGTCTTGGGCTCGGCCAATGTGGGTACGTGAGAAAGCTTGCCAGTTTTCGAGGGTCGGTGTTTTTCCCCGGTTTTTTCCCGGGTTTTTCCTCTACCATTTACACTGGCCGCATTGTATAGCCTATCGTGTGCTGAAAAACCCTACAACAACAACAACAACAACAAAGACTTGCAAATAAGACAAAAAATGCGTTATCTGCATAAACTGATACGTCACTTCAGTTTTCTGACTAGACTGACGTGTTAGATAAGTTATGTGCCTAGGCTGATGCGTTACTAGAGTTTTGTGCCTAGACTGATGTGTTACTACAGTTATGTGCCTAGGTTGATGCGTTACTACAGTAATGTGCCTAGACTGATGCGTTACTTCAGTTTTTCTGCCTAGACTGATGCGTTGCATGGAAAAGATTATATTCACTGTACGAATAGGTCAACAATGTCAGAAACGCAGGTGTAATTTTTCTTCATCGAATTTACGGTTATGGTAGTTCATGGTTAAATATTTTATAACATGTCTGAAAATGCTAGTTGTTACACTATATTATTTCATCTTAAACTTACCATCCTCTTAAACTGTTGCTATAATTTTTCGATAAACCTTTGTATGACGCTTTTACTTGAGGTGTACTCAGTGTTTAGAAGCAAACGCTGTCATAGTTATTATTTACAAGATGCTGTATTGGAGAAACTACAAAGATTTCGTTGACTTCATCGATCCAATAATAACTTTGTCAATAGTTCGGAATATAACACATATGAAATGCAATAATGTTGCTTATTAGGAGATGAAGCCGTAATACCGTTGTCCGGTTAAAGAGATATTGCCTTTTTTTTTTTTTTTTTTTTTTTTTTTTTTTTTTTTTTTTTTTTTAGCTGGGAATATGTTCAGGGAATGTTTTAATGACATTACCTTTACTGATACTTATAGTCATGTTCCAGCTTTCGGAAAGGAATGGTCTGAAAAATAATGAAGTTTGTACTGATGACATAAATTCAGATCTGGGATCTGACAGTTGTACAACACATATGGTCTTAGTACAAATTTGCTTGCCTTTCAAGGTGAAAATCATTTTGTAAAGTTAAGTTATTGTGCATAAAGCTTGATATATACAAACATATACAGAGGATATCTAAGGTTTTGGAGTAGATATGAGGAAGAATTTCACGCGTGCTTTGGGCACATTGTATTACGAGTGATGAGACAAAATGTTTCCGCTTCCCGAGTGATATATATATATATATATATATATATATATATATATATATATATATATATATATATATATATATATATATATGAAACGTGGATTTTATTTTTATCATATGCTTTTAAAAGGCGAAATCAGTGGGTTTGCTTCATTTTATGCCATTGCGTTTAACAACCGCATTACTACGTCGATAAAAAGAAGATCCTATATTTTACAATAATTTTGAGACTGCAATATTTGATACATTTAGCATGTAGATTGATACAGACAAATATTTTAACTACATTTAATCTTAAGTTTTGTTTCTTAACAACTGGATAGCGTGTCGTAGGCTTTTGATTGATGGAACAAAAGAAACAATATAAATGAAATAAGCCTAACTACAGAAACAAAATATTTGAATAATAAACATTATGACAGATATATTTTCTTAATGGAAAGAAAACTAATTCCAAACGTGATATCGCCACTCTTGCGTTATCATTTTCTACATCTGATATAATTCTACACATCCCTATAAAATATATAAAAAACAATGTCGTTCCATGTCTGAACATATGTTTTGAGATTTCTTTCTGGACCATTGAATATTTTGTTATAACTATTTTATTTTTTGAATCTGTGAATAAATCTAGCACTGATAAATAGAGAAAAATAACGTTTTTCACGTGCTGCACGTCGGATACCTACATTTATATTTGTGTGAAGTTAGGTACGTAACTTACAGCAATATCAAAATGTTGGAGAAGGGGAACAATGTTTGCTAGTTAGTAAAGGTGATGTTGAAAAATGTTCTTTGAAGACTGTCACACTGGTGGAGGACCATTGTCTATGAATGGTGATCAGGAAGTGGAAAAGCTGAAAGTGGTAATTGACGAAGTTGAGCGATGCAAAGAATGAGCTATTTTTTTTTTAATTATTAATACAAGCATTACTTCATCACACACACACACACACACACACACACACACATGTATGTATATATTGAAAAATCATTTGAAACTCAAAATTTTTATTATTATAGATGGGTAGTATTTATTTTCGGCTAATCAAGAACAGCTATGGGTTGACATTGCCAAACAGCTACTCAATACAAATAAAAAGAGTGACTAGGGATGATAAAAAATGGAATTATCTTTTTTATCATCCCTGCTCAAGATAACACAACAAAACTTGGATCTGAGTGAAGGAACATAGTTGGACTATCAAAGAGAGTTTTATATACATTTAGTTTTCGATGTAAAAGGTGCTTCACCTGGTACCTTTGCCTGATTATACCATTGTCATTTGATATTGTGATCCTTCGAAAATGTAGCCATACGTTGTTGAACGTTTCGTAACCTCCAGTCTATGCACCGGTACACAAAGTATCAATCTGCTCAATTACAACGCACCAAGGAAACAAACCTGCCGTCGTGACAGAAATCGATCTGTTCAGTTACAACGCACCACGGAAACAAACCTGCCGTCGTGACAGAAATCGATCTGCTCAGTTACAACGCACCACGGAAACAAACCTGCCGTCGTGACAGAAACAGATCTGCTCAGTTACAACGCACCACGCAAACAAACCTGCCGTCGTAACAGATATCGATTTGCTCAGTTACAACGCACCACGGAAAGAAACCTCCCATCGTGACAGAAATCGATCTGCTCAGTTACAACGCACCACGGAAAGAAACCTACCGTCGTGACAGAAATACTGGAAGAGCACATCGTTCAAACTCTGCAACATCCCATCTACAGGCCTGACTTAGACGTAAGTGATATTTGGCTGAACTCGTTATCAAGGAGGTTTCCAAAGCAGACAATTTCAAAGCTACCAAGAATACAAAATATCATTTAATGATTGGATAATCAGCACCAGAAGAAAATGTACATGCGGAGTACTCTGAGGGGATACATTACGTATAAAGAAATTTGATGTGAAGAGTTCTAATATTCAAAACTTGCTAAGTACCCTTAGTACCCTAAATATTCATTTAAAATACTCTGAACCAAGTGGAAGTGTAAACCCCTGTTAATTCAGGACGTTGGTCTGGAATAGGAATGGAAGTGAAAAATCATGTGGGAGAGAGCACAGATCTTTGTAGAACATTATGATAACAATGGATTTTGCTATTTTTAATTTGTAACAATATTTGGCTAACATTGCAATGAGATAGTTTTATCAACTTCGATAAAACTAATCTCTCTCTCTCTCTCTCCCTATATATGACTTCATCTTCAACGTATATTTAAAATGTACAGGAGGAATATTTTTCTCACCTGATTTGAAATGGATGTTGTGTTATTCATAAACCTAGACTGTAGGGCTGATAACGGATATATAAAACAAGGGAGATAAATCAGATGATACCCAGTATAGGATTACTTCTTAGTGGAGTTGTCTCAGGAAAAAACTTTGGTTCTTTTCGTGCCGATATAATTTCGCTCTATCTTGACGAACGTAATTTACTCTCCGAGGCACAGACAGGATATAGTAAAGTATGTTTCACTACTGATATTATAGTTTCATATTGGAAAAATATAACACTGTTTTGTGCTTTTGTGAATTTTCCACATGCAATGAATAGGGCATGGATAGAAGGTTGCATAGATTGTAAAATACTTGAGATATTAACGAAGATGTCGAAATCTTGAGGCAGTATAAGTGCAGTCAAGGAGCAAGACAGGGAAAAAAGATCTTTCTTTTGTAGCATTTGCGATATATTTAAATGACTTAAAGAATAATGTTTTCACATCGAATTGTAATGGTTTTATATTTGATTTTTTGGGTGCCGATTTAGTAAGATACACAGAACTAAGAGTGAGATACATAAAACTTACAGTATTTCAATTAGCAGACCATATCATCGTATTTTCAGATAGTCAACGATATATGCAACACGTATTATATGATTGCTGACAAGTATATTTAGTTATTACTGACACCAAGTCATAATTTCAGATATGTAGCAACAAACAAAATATGAAATTCAAATATCGGAAACGTGAAATTGTCAGACGTTATAAATATGTATGGTCGACCTTTGCGAAGAATGACATATATTTATTGGGAATTAGCTACTCAAGCTAGGAGAGCAATGTAAATTGATAAAGAAAGACTATTTAATTTTAATCGACATGTAGACCTTCAGTTTAAATAAATCGTGTGACAATAGTTCTATCTCTTTAGTTTGATTTGGCAAAGTTAGGCATAGTGGAATGGGTTCTTTTAGACTTTACTTGATTTGTGATAAAACTTTAAAAAGTCTTACAAAAGAGATTGGATGGATATTGGACAAATGAATCTTATCAGAAATCGGGTTTCAATTTGTTGAGGTTATTCAAAATGTACCCAGATATACGTTCCGTCCCAATAAATCCCAATTAGGTACAAATCTTTAACGAAGACTTCTTGATCAGTAACAAAAACACGGGGTTAATGCAAACTCGACAAAAGTCGATACATATAATTTATAAAACGGGATTTAAATTAGAACATTGAGAGACATATACAAAGATAGAAGGTAAACATAATAAAGTTTAAAACATGCAATTATTGTTTGCCTCTTGAGAAGGGAGAAGTTATTGTAAGACTTCTCTGAGACTGGCTTCTAAGACACGATCATGTATTTGTGGATTTTTATCGCGACTGATTCCGTACAAGGCACGAATCAATTTGACGGGCACATGGGACATCATGTTGACGATGTGTTTGCAGATTGTTTTGAAGTCGAAAGGGAACGTTTGCACGACAGCCCCCTCCCCCATCTTGGCACCAGTTGTGAAACAAATGGGTAAGAGGTTGCAAATAATCGGGGGTAGTGGGTTGTAAATCCACGAGTAAATAGGCGCGAGGAGTTGGAATGTAATCGTCGTACGCATTAGTCAACCAAGGATTTCTTAACGGTTTGGCTAACACTTGCATTTGCGATTTATCACTTTAAAAAACAAGACCACATAATTAGCAGTGCGAAGGTGGTGTGATGGGCTTTACTTTGCTGAAACAACTTTTGGGTGATGTAAATTACACTGGCGTTACAATGATGCCCTCTGAGCGTAAATCACAGCTTAATTTCTTCTTCGTCTTCTCCTAACATGTCGAAGATGAGAGATGGGTTGACTGGGGTCAGCCACTATCCCGTAGTCGTCGCCAGGAATGCTTCCAACAAACACGATGTAGTCTCGTTGCATTTCTCACAGAAGTCTACGCCGATTTCCACTATTTTTAGCACCACACGATACGTTGAGGTGGACGATCAATCAAATGATTTTTATGTCCGATAGAACGTTTGACAAATTCGATTTTGCCTGAATCTCTGGGTCCAGCAATTTACACGTTAAAGGTAAAAGGCCTTCCAACTGGCACGATCTAACTTTTCGTCGATCACTGTGAAAGTGGAGGAAGACGTAGTAGAGACAGCAGAGGTAGCCATAGTGCAGGTAATATCACGTTTGAAACGAACATAGAGAAGAAAAGCGTTTTATACTTTTTTCAGGACACGTTTATTTCAAAACTTTTGGGGGTGTCCATGTCAGTGATAGTAGTGAAGGGGGCGAGATTAGCCTCAATGGGAATTAGCATTACAGACCCCCTTGGGTCAGATTAGCCTCAATGGAAATTTAACATGGAGAAAAATCGTGGGTCAGATTAGCCTCAATGGAAATTTAACATGGAGAAAAAATCGTGGGTCAGATTAGCCTCAATGGAAATTTAACATGGGAATAAATCGTGGGTTAATATACGTACAAGGGGAATTTAACATGGGATTTTTTTTTTTTTAAATTTTTAAAAAAAAAGGGGGTAGGCAATTGAAAGGCTATCTCTTTTCGAGAAATATGGCTGGCCCTGAAAAGGGCCTTTGGGTTTATGTTAATGTATTCATTAACATAAAGGGCACCGCATTGGTCTTCTTCTTGTCCTTAGGCTGCGTCTCACTGTTGGTCCGTAAATCAGCACTCTTTTCAGGCATCCTTGTCTTTCAACGTAGATCCTACGTATCCACAGGCTGGTGTTTGTCCTGTGGACAACGGTCCACTTCGATCGGACATACATGAGCAAGTCTGTCCGAAACATCATGGAAGACACAAGGGTGGATGACTCAACTGTGGTCCACATCTTGAAGCGACGAGAACAGGTGAATCAGTGCAGTGAACTGCGCTTATTTATAGGCAGAGGTAGGATTGAAACGGATTGAGTTCATTCACCAATCCGAACACGCGTTACAAAATTCAGTCAGCCCGCATCCAATCCGAAGAGAGAAGTCTGTGACGTCGCGTAGTCTATATAGATTCGCTAGCGCTTGTGTATAGTCAATCTATGCGACAGTGATTCAACATGACGGAAACTCAGAAAACGATCCATTGGGGTGCACCAACAGGGGAGACTGCCCAAGGGAACCCGGACTTACTTTCAGAAGAGGTGAATTGGGATTTTGTGGATTTTCTCTCCTCGCAAGAATTTGTTCCGGAACCTTCGTTACCTTCTTTATTACCGCAAGTGGAGAATTTTAGACAGAGACAGAAAGAAGAATTGGAGAAATTTATACAACGACAAAAGGAAGCGGAACAAGCTTTTCTCCTACAGCAGCAAGAAGAAGAAGAGGTAAGAAAAAAACAACAGCAACAACAGCAAAAAGAAGTAGCAGCAAAGAAACAAGAGGGTGAAAATCAAACGGTCACGGTACTGTTGGACATTTTAGCGGAGTTAAGAAGTCTGAAACAAATGTATCAGACTTCTTTATTACGACCGAAGAGAATACGACCTTCTCGAGCTAAACACGTCAACCCTGTGATTAAGCCTACCGTACCACCCTTGGTGATTTCAACCCAATCATCATCATCAACATTACGCAGTTCAGAAGTAGGCCTTGGCCGTGGCAAAGGCATAAGGCAGTTAATGTTGATTGGTTAAACTCACCCCTTCACCGAAATAAAAAAGGCCCTTTTCAGGGCCAGCCATATTTCTCGAAAAGAGATAGCCTTTCAATTTGCCAATAACTCAAAAAAAATATTAAACAGCCCATTTTACCCTTATAGTACGTGTCTGTGTATCAATGCGTGAGTGTACGTTCTTATTTTAAAATCATAACTCAAAGACATTTACCTTATATCATTAATTTATTCTTTTCTCCATTGTTACAATCCAATTCACAACAGAACACTTTAAAAAAGTTCATTGACTTCTTCTTTTTCCTTGTTTAGTCTCTCTGTTTTTTAAATTTCTTCACCGTCTTTTCCTCATTTTCTTCCCTTTTTCTTTTCTTCTCCTGTTTCTTTGCCTCTTGTAAATAGAATTGTCTTCTTTCTTCCTCTTCTTCCTCTGAAGAATCCCTCTCTTCTTTTTCCGAAGAATCCCTCTCTTCTTCTGAAGAATCCTTCTTTTCTTCTGACTCCTCTTGTTTCTTTTTTGGGCAATCTGGAGACCAATGTCCTTTTTCTTTACAATAATAACAGGTATCTTGACTTTTGTCTTTTTTAGTCCCTGTTTTTGTTCTTTTTTGACGGTCTGGACACTCTGAAGACCAATGCCCTTTCTTCTGACAGATATAGCAAGTATCCTGACTTTTATCTCTAAAGGAAGGAGAGTAGTCCGTAGGCTGGTCTGAAGAGAATTTTCTAATGACCCCTCGCAAAGCTCTGACGAAACGTTCGATTTGTTTAGTCTCTTCCATCGTTGTGCTCGGCTTGAGACTGAAATGAATAGTGAAAGGACAAGACACACACCCTTTTATATACGCTGGTCTGCCATGACTATAAATTAATCTATGGTGTTTGAACTTGAGTCATTTGACGTTTTTCACTCAAGATGAAACGATCCTATTCATTCGAGAAGAAAGAAGAAGAAAGTAAGAGGCAGAAACGTGATCTATCGCCTCGTACCAGGGCTGAAATCTTGGCACAAATTCATGCCAGTGATTTTGAAGAGGACATGAGTGAACCAGAATTTGAAACCTCTAAACCAAGTTCACCACCCTTACTCAACCCTGAAAAGTACTATTCCATTCGAGAGACGGAAAAGCGCTCCTCTAGAAAATTTAGAACCACGGCTTACAAATACACGGTGAAGTTTAAAGATTTCAAGGCTGAAGTGCCGTTAGAGAAAGCAGAAGTGTTCATCACTGAGGTGTGGGATTCTTTGCTCACTGCACTCAAGCGACAATGTCAACCCAAAGAAGACGATCGCTTGAGATTTTCCATACAACACGACGGTTTGAAATCCCCTGTTTGGATCGAGTTTAGCACCCCTGCAGAATTGACCGCTTCCAAAGTCATGGACAAGGTTCAACACGTACAACAATCTAATGATCAGTTTGACATCACCGATGGTAAAGCCACACTGGACATGACCCACGTCTCTCCTCCTCAAGGAACTGGATGCAAAAAGATGTTATTGGTGAACGACCTTCGCAGTACCAAAAAGAGTCTCGTCCAAATTAACAACCCTCAAGACCAGATGTGCTTAGCCCGAGCCATCGTGGTGGGACGAACCTATGCCAACAAGAACGACACGGCAGAATGGAAAAGAGCCTGGAAAACTATTCGACAATCGGACCGAGCCAAACAACGAAACGAAGCAGAACTCCTGTTGCAACAAGCTGGCCTGTCCAAAGACACACCCTGTGGCATTCCTGAAATGCAAAAATTGCAAGATGTCCTAGCTCCACGATACACCTTGAAAGTGCACCCTCAAGAAATGCGTGGGCCTTTGCTGTTTCGAGGTCAAGACTTTAAGGACGGAAAATACATTCATGTTTATTATCACGATGACCATTTCGATACCATTACCAGTATCACCGGATTCCTGGGATACAGTTATTACTGTGAGAAATGTGACCATGGTTATAATAATCGAGAGCAACACAAGCATTGTGGATTGAAATGCTCAGGATGTTTGGCCTCTTCACCCTGTCTGAGCGAAGAACCAGTGCCTTGTTCAACTTGTCTGCGCACGTTTGTCAGCCCTACCTGTTACCAACAACATCTGAAAACGCAAGGTTCACAGAAGAAATGCGCTTGTCAACTGCTGAGATTGTGCTCTACGTGTGAACAAGTCATACGTACCAATAATACCAAGGCACACGTATGTTCAGGAAAGAAAAAATGTCACATTTGTCACCACATCGTGGACTTGGAACACCAATGTTACGTGCAAAAATACCAACCCCCACCAGAGAAAGAGGACGGTCACAAGAAGAAAGGCAATTTCATCTTTTTCGATTTCGAATGCATGCAAGAGACCGGCATTCACATTCCTAATTTCTGCGTAGCTCATCGAGCGTGCGAGAAGTGCATTCAAGAACCTATCTTCAGTCATTGCCCTCACTGCAGCAAGATTCCCAGAGGGCGTGAAAAAATCTTTCGGGGGCCGAACACGTTAGCCGATTTTGCCCAATGGGTCTTAGACCCCGTCGACAAGACGTGGAGCCAAGAGGACATCGAACGTTACGGAGATTGTCATCGTCATGCCACGGTGATGGCTCACAATTTCTCCGGATACGATGGACAGTTTCTTTTGAGGTACTATACGGAACAAGGCACCGAGCGTCCTAAAGTGACTTTGAACGGAGCCAAAATCATTTTCATGCAAGTGGGACAAGTACAGTTTAAAGATTCGATGAGCTATTTGGCCATGCCTTTGAGTCGAATGCCTAAAACGTTTGGAATGACAGAAATGGCTAAAGGGTACTTTCCACACTTTTTCAATACGGAAGCCAATCAACATGCCGTTCTACCCCATTTACCTGAGGCTCACTATTACGACCCCGACAACATGCGTACCGAACAACGAGAAGCTTTCTACGCTTGGTACCAGGCTCACGCCTCGGACCCTTTCGACTTTCAGGAAGAAATGCTAAAGTATTGTCGTTCCGACGTGGACATTTTACGGCGTTGCTGTGGAAAATTTCGAGAACTGTTCATGGAACACGGAGGGGTCGATCCTTTGAAAGAAGCTTGCACCATTGCCAAAGTGTGTTCCTTAGTGTATCGACAACGATTCATGCCTGAAAACACCGTGGCTGTCATCAGTCCTCAAACGACCCACTATGTCAAACGTCAATACTAGGTCAAAGCCATACGTTGGTTACATTACTTGTGCGACAAGGAAGACAAGTGGATTCAGCATGCCCGCAACGGAGGGGGCGAAAAGACCATCGGAACGTATTCGGTCGATGGCTGGGACTTAGAAAACCCCAAGATCGTGTACGAGTTTAACGGTTGCTTATTTCACGGATGTCCCGTCTGTTACCCTGACCGTGGCACTAAAAATCAGTTTTTGCAACGAACCATGGAAGACTTGTACCAGGACACTTGTCAGCGACGCCTAAAGTTAGAACAGCAAGGATACCAAGTGGTGGAAATGTGGGAACACGAGTACGATCACCGTATGAAAACCGATCCCGAGTTTAAACGCCTCGTGGAAAGTTACCAGTTCATGGACCCGCTGAACCCGAGGGATAGTTTGTACGGAGGAAGGACCAATGCCACCTGTTTGCTGTACCAAGCCGACGAAGAGAAAGGAGAAGAAATCAAATACTTGGACGTGTGTTCGCTGTATCCCTACGTGTGCAAATATTGTCGCTTTCCTGTAGGGCACCAGCAATTGCTGACGGAACACATCGACCTGAAAAACATTCGACAATACGAAGGCTTGATCAAGTGTAAAGTTTTGCCTCCCACGAACCTATACCATCCCGTCTTACCTCACCATTGTCAAGGCAAACTGATGTTTCCCTTGTGCCGTACTTGTGCCGAAACGTGCAACCAAGACCAACCTTGTCAGCACACCCAGGAAGAACGGGCCTTGACGGGAACCTGGGTCAGCGTAGAATTGTTCAAAGCTCTGGACATGGGATACGAAGTGTTAGAAGTGTACGAAATTTGCCACTTTCCCAAGATACAACAGTACCGCAAGGGTGATCCCAGTCAGAAAGGCATTTTCGCCGACTACGTGGATGCCTTTTTGAAACTGAAGCAAGAAGCCAGCGGCTATCCTTCCTGGTGTCACACTCCCGAAGACCAAATACAATTCAAAGACAAATACCGGGAACAAGAAGGCATCACTTTAGACCACATCGAGAAAAACGAAGGCAGACGGTCGTTTGCCAAAGTGATGTTAAATTGCTTGTGGGGTAAAATGGCACAACGACCGTGTTTACCCAAGACGGAATATTTGATAGAACCTTCCCGCTACTTCCAGATGATTCACGACAAAACCAAATACATGAAACACGTGGACGTCGTTCGAGAGGATTTGATCTTGGTCAATTACGAAGAAGATCTGGACTTTGTACAAGACGACCCTTTTGGAAATGTCATCATTGCGGCTTACGTGACAGCCCATGCTCGCTTAAAATTGTACGAAGCTTTAGAACTGTTAGGGGAACGCGTCCTGTACTTTGACACGGACAGCTGCATTTACATCCATCACCCGATTCAACATCACCCTGACATCGAAGGAGACCGTTTAGGAGCCTGGACAGACGAGCATCCCGACGACAAGATTCTAAGTTTCGTCAGTGGCGGTCCCAAAAATTACGGCTACGAATACCGTGACAAACAAGGAGAAGTGCACACGACGTGCAAAGTGAAAGGACTGACTCTGAATTATCGTACCAGTCGAGTGGTCAACTTTGGGGTATTGAAAGAAGCCTTGCAATCGGGAGAGGATGGAAACTTTAAAGTGACCACCTATCAACCGAACAAGATTGTACGTTTACCCACTCACCACATCGTCAGTCGGCCCTTGGAAAAAGTCTATCAAATCGTGTACCAGAAGCGAGTTCGACTTCCCAATCATTTCACCTTACCGTATGGACACGTTGGTATAAAACATTGGTTGTAAGAGGATAGTTACCCCACCAGAAAGATGACTTCGCCACAGCAAGAATCGAGTGAGAAACCCGATGAGAACTCCAAGTTCAAACCCTACCATTTTCCAGTCTTCTTACCTGACTATTGTGATTGTGCCCGTCGATTGGACACGTTTCAGAAATGGCCTACGGATAGGGAAGGATTACCTTCTTCGCATGTTTTAGCTAGAACAGGATTTGTCTACTTGGGGCCTGAGTCAGGATTGGGATACGAAGTACAGTGTTTCGCTTGCGGACTGAAGTTACGAATGGATCTATGTATCTATAAAGATTCAGCTATTCTGGAACATACTCGATGGTCTCCGCACTGCCCTTACCTTTCTATGGCCTTTCCACCCATCACACTACGGTACAATGTTGACGGTACCTTAGAGACGGTACCTTCCATAACAGGACATAAAAAACGTAAAAAAGGAAAGATGTACAAGCTGGAGACTGCATTGCGACTAGTATAAAAAGGGGCTATGGTCAAGATCGATAGTTCATTGTGACTACCAAGACCGAGCGAACAAGATGAATACTTTCAGAGAAACACAGAACAAGTTGTTTAGAAAGGCACAATTCAAGTGTGAGGCTTCGGAAGTGGAATACGATTGTGAGCCTTGCAATGGGTACGATGCTGTACCTTGTGACCTGAGCGATGGCGTAAAGCATCATGGGAACTTTAGTGTCCCTACCCCTATCATGGAAAGTGATGCTGTGCGTGTCAAACCTGTGGGATGCGAAAGTGATGCCGCTCGTCCTCTTGGACATTTTACTGGGTTTAAAGGGGAATGTCGACCTTCACGTCTACCCCCCTACGGATGTCATCCAGCCCTGAGCAAACTCCTGCCCATGTCACTCAACCCTCATCGAAACGAACCTGTGAAAGACGAATATTCGTTCCCTGTGCGTTTGTCGGAATACTGCGACTTTGAAAATCGTCTTCAATCGTTCAAAGGAAAATGGCCTAAGTATCTGGGAGGACCGACCCCCGAAGAATTAGCCAGAGCCGGATTTTTCTACTTGGGCGAAGGAGATAAAGTCAAGTGCTTCAGTTGCGGTGTGTCACTTCACCACTGGGAACCGCAAGATTCGGCCTACGTTGAACATGCTCGATGGTCACCGAATTGTCATTACTTACCCTTAGTGGGACCGAGACATTGAAGTAACTTCTTACCATCATCTGTTCATGGATACTTTATAAGAGAACATTCGTGCTTTGCCTGTGGAGTTGAGAGAACGCATTTATCGAGAGCTGGTTAAAATACAAGTGAAACGTAAAGAACAATTGCATCCGTTACGTCACCGGTGTTTGAACCACTGGTACCTGAAGGCTATACAAGGATTGATTCAATTGAAAGTGTTCCATCGGACAGACATTGATCAACGATCCTCTAGTTTTAAAAAGGATTGGTTTGGTATGGGTGATTCTACCTACATCATTGTAAACGTACTGCATCGAATTCCAGAGGAAGAGTTAACGAATTACCAACATCTTTAACACAATGTCAACTTGGTGAAAGAGGAAACTTCTGAACGAATTGTAATGTGCAAATTAGTGACTGAACGATTTAAATTCGACACTGAAGTAAAACCATGTTTGTGCAAAGAGTACATTTCTTGTGTCAGACCAAAGAGGATTTAGTATGACCTATTCATGGATACTTTGCTAGAGAACATTCGTGCTTTGCCTGTGGAGTTGAGAGAACGCATTTACCGAGAACTGATCAAAATACAAGTGAAACGCAAACTCAAAGTGATTCGTCCGGTTTTAAATTATGCTCTGTTTCAAAGTACAAGAAGACTGATTATGAGTGGATATTACATTAGGCACAAAGTTAAACGAGGCTATTGGCCACCACCCAAGGATTCCAAAAACAGTGTATATACTTATGGATACTTTACAAGAGAACATTTTGGGCTTGCCTGAGGAGTTGAGAGAAAGGATTTACCGAGAGCTGGTGAAAATACAAGTGAAACGTAAAGAACAATTGCATCCGTTACGTCACCAGATCTTTAACCACTGGTACCTGAATGGTATAAGAGGACTGATTCGTCAGAAATTTTTTCAGTGGTCAGACCTTGTTGAACACTTTCAGTGTATGAATGATGATGATGATGATGGACTAGACGTTCGTAATTTTGGTTACTTCGAGATTCACTTACTGCAACGTATTGAGGAAGACGAGTTAAAGGATTACCAACATTTGTTACATGGAATCTGCTTAGAAAAGGACGAAACATCTAGACAAACTCTGACGTTTCAGTTACAGTATGTAACATTTAAATTCCCTACTGGAGAACGAACGTGTTTGGTTAGAAATTACCTTTATTGCTTCCGAAACAAAGACACTATAAAATCAAGTTGCCATGCCACGGATTATGTCACATATCATTCAACAGATTCCGTGGAAGGAACTCAATGACCATATTCAAACCGTGGATCATTACCATCAATTATTACAAGAATTTTATCCATTCAATTTGGGACGACAAGTGGTGTGTGTCTTAGTGACTTGTTTTCTGGGATTTCGTTTACCAGCCGATTCTTTGTGGACTCTTTACGATCAGTACTTACCACCTCAATGGCCTTAAATGGTCAGGAAAAACTCCTTTTGCTCAAAGCCTTGCGTTTTCATCTGGATACTTCTCGACCTCAACAGGAAAAAAAGATTCGTCAACTTTTAGCTACCCAAGACGTGTATGACGATGTGTGTGTAGCTTGTGACTTACATCCCCATTGGACAGATGTCCGTGCCTGGAAAGAATGGGGTTTTAAGGCTTGGACCCAAGAAGTGGCCCAGTATGCACGAGAGTTGTTCAAGGAAAAAAGTTACTTTTCAACCCGTGTTAGTGACGGTGCCAGAAGAACCCGTCACCCAGGACAAGACTGTCGTGGACAGACCTGAAAGACCCTTTCGGGAGGACACTTGTGTGACCTTATCCCCTACTATAGAACTGGTTAGAACATTACCCAAAACATGTTGTACAGACACTTGTGTTTATTCCACGTTAATGGTTATCATGTGCCTTTTATCCTTGTACTTAAGCCTTTGGCTTTTATGTATTTTTGTCTTTCGTATTCATGTTTGAAAACATTCAATAAACGTGTTCTGAAAAAGTATATAAACTCTTGTCTTGTTTGTTTTCGTGTCACAAGTGACATTTCTCACACAATGGCTACCTCTGCTGTCTCTGCTCCCTCTTCCTCTACTGTCAAAGTCATCGACGAACACTTAGATCGTGCCAGTTGGGAGGCTTTGTATCTTCGCCATCCCTTTAACATGCTCATTGCTGGACCTAGCGGTTCAGGCAAAACCGAATTCGTCAAACGTTTGATCGAACATAAACATCATTTGATCGATCGGCCACCTCAGCGGATCGTGTGGTGTTACAAAGAGTGGCAATCGGCGTACAGCCTCTTGCGAGAAAGTCAAGGCGATTCCATCGTGTTTGTGGAAGGCATTCCTAAAGAAGACGACGGTATCGTCTCTGACTCCCGTCAAACCCATTTGGTCATTTTCGACGACATGTTAGGAGAAGACGAGGAAGAAATTAAACTGTGGTTCACGCGCAAAGGGCATCACCGTAATGCCAGTGTCGTTTACATCACCCAAAATTTGTTTCAACAAAGTAAAGCCCATCGTACCATCAGTCTCAATGCGCATTACGTGGTCTTGTTTAAAAGCCCTCGAGATAAATCGCAAGTGCAAGTCTTAGCCAAACAGTTAGGAACGCCTTGGCTGACTCAGGCGTACGACGATGCCACTCAAATGCCACACGCCTATTTACTCGTCGATTTGAAACCTACGACTCCCGAGGATTTGCGATTTCGTACCCACTTGTTTCACCACTGGTGCCAAGACGGAGGGCCTGTCCTGTACACGTCTCCGTCCTCGACTTCATTTCACTCCTCATGAAAAAATCTATAAAAACCTCAGACCCTTTTTCGTCTGTCTCACACAGTGTGAACATGACGTCCCTTCAGTCGCATCTTCCCGTCAAATTGATTCGTGCCTTGTATGGCATCAGTCGAGAAAAAAATTAACAAACACGAGCCCGTGTCTTAGAAGCTAGTCTCAAAGAAGTCTTACGATGGTTCACGGTGACGGCACGTCAAATACTCCAAGGAATCATTCAGATTCCTCATCAAACCAAACGCTTTTTCGATCGAAACAAAGTCGCTTTGGTCCAACTGGCCGATCCCCGCATCGACACTCAAACCAAAAAACAAATCATTTTGAAACCTGGAGGAAGCGGTACTCTAGGAGGGGTCATCATTCGCTCACTCTTAAGATGGGATCCTAATGCCCCCAAAGTTATCCCCAAGACAAAAGTCCAACGAAGCCCCAAGAAGAAAAAGAAAAAGACCAGGTCCCCAAGAAGAATAACTTCTCCAGTGACAGGACCCTCCTCTGACCAGACACCACCACCCCGGAAAAGAAAAGAAGCCCCCAGAAAAAGAAACAGAGAAAACGTCCCCAGAAAAAGAAAAGTCCACAGAAGAAAACTAGTCGCAAGAGAGGCACCTCGGCCAGGACGCAACCTTACACTCGCAAACCACGACCTGCCACGGCAGTGACTGCGTCTCCGGCAGCCTCACGTTTGTCCACTTCTCCGTTGATGTCACCAAGAACTGAAGAGTACTTGGAGACGTTGATCACACCAAGAACTTCTCCGTTGATGACCCCCAAAAGAACTTCCCCAGTAGCATGATCCTCCAATTTAGCGGCAGTGGCTGCTGCTCACAAAGTACCTTCTCCCAAAATCAAAGTCCATGAAAGATCGGGCATGTTACAAAGTTTACTGGATTTGTCCAAGCAAGAACTGGCTCGATTTAGTCCGTTGCGTACCCCTGCACGACGTGTCATGCCTGTCCTCAAACTAATACGACGTAAAGACAATCAGTGGCGACGCGTTCCAGTATAAAAAAGACCTGTGACCAAGTAGGATATCAGTGTTTTTTGGTGCCCCTGAAGACTCAAAGATGTCACCCTCCAGAAAACCCCAAGGAAAGAAAAGGAAAGGACTACCACCACATTTAGCCAAACATGGGGACATGTTATCTGTCCTGTCCAAAGCTTCTCCACCCCTACGAAAAAAATTCGTTCAAACGGCCTCCAAAGAGGTCATCGATACCGTGTGCGAATGTTGTTTAAACGTTTTGAAAGGCACGATCCCTTTGTCCAAACACCAGAAACAATGCTTAAGGAAGCATCGTCACGTTCTTCGCCAAATGGTTCGAAAGAAAGTTCCCATTCGTCAAAAAAAGAAGATGTTGGTCCAACGTGGAGGCATTTTACCTCTCTTGTTAGGCCCCATACTGAAAGGAGTCTTGGGAACCATGTTGGGAGGACTGGTGGGAGCAAGATAAAAAGGCCCTCGGAAGTTCCAAGATCTCAGAATCGACCCCTGACAACCCCATGGAAGGACGAAAACTAGCTTTAGTGCCTTACAAACGATGGATGGAATACCATCGGTGGCAAGAACAACGCACCCCGCATTTACCTCCCAATCCCAATTTGAGCGAAATGTCCCAGTTACAACACGAACTGCAGTCCTTGATGGATCGCCAAGATTTGTCCGAAACAGAAAAATCGCAAAAGTACGGTCAACTCTTGCAACGACTGCAACTCTTTCACCAGAAAGCTTTAGACGAAACAGCTCTACCCACTTTGAAAGATTTTAAGACCTTGATGAAAAGTCCAACACCAGTACCAGTACCACCAGTACTAGTACCACCACTACCAGTGACCAAGACAGAAAAAGGAAAAGAAGAAGAAGAAGGGTTTCAAACTCCACCAGAAAAAGTACGCAAGTTAACAACACCACCTACCTCCAGAATTGGATGGATTAAAAAGATGATGGCCACCCCTTCTTCATCACAAGAGGAAAAGAAAGTGAAGACAGATGTGAAGACAGAAGTGAAACAAGAACCGATATCCCCCGCTCAGACATCCTCCTCCTCTTCCTCCTCTTCAACACCTATTGCCGGTCGCACACGCAAAGCATTGCAATCCAAGAAAATACCCCAAGAGAAAAAGAGTAGCATCCTCCAAGAGTGGGTGCCTTATTAACACACCAACCAACACAAAAAAATGGAAAAAGTCTTAGCCAGCATTTACTACGATCCCTCCCATCCTGCAGGTTACGCAGGAGTTCAAAAATTGTATCGTGCTGCCAAAACGCAACTGAAAAGTCTCCGTTTACCTCAAGTGCAACGATGGTTACAAGAACAAGCTACCTACACTTTACACAAACCCATTCGACGCAAGTTTGCCAGAAGTCGCACCCGAGTGGAAGGCATCGATCATCAATGGCAAGCCGATTTAGCCAATGTCTCTCATTTGGCCAGCTACAATCGTGGCTACAAATATTTGTTTTGTGTCATCGACGTCTTTCCAAATTTGCTTGGGTCGTACCCTTGACTTCCAAATCGAGCAGCGAGTTAGTGCGAGCCCTGCAACGGGTGTTGAAACAAAGCGGTCGTCACCCTCTTCGATGGCAAACGGACAAAGGTACCGAATTTCTGAACCAAGCTTTCCAAAAAGAATTAAAGAAACGTGACATTCATTTTTTTACCACCGAGAATCCCGAAACCAAAGCCAGCATCGTGGAACGTTTTCAACGCACTTTGAAAGAACGCATGTGGAAATATTTTACGCATCACCACACTCTGAAGTACATCGACATCTTACCGCACCTGGTGCAAGCGTACAACCAATCTTACCATCGAAGCATCGGACGTGCCCCGCAAGACGTGACTCCCGACAACGAAGTGTTTGTGTTCGAGCGCCTGTTTGGTACGTCCCCGACGAGGGCTGTCCCCAAGAAAAGTGGAGAGTTGGCCGTAGGAGATTGGTTGCGCAATGGCAAAACCAAACGCACTTTCGACAAAGGTTACTTACCTAACTGGACGACCGAATTGTTTCGCGTCACTGGACGAGTGCATGGCCGTCATCCTGCCGTCTATAAATTGGAAGACATGAACGGAGAAGTGCTCAAAGGAACGTTTTATTTGCCCGAGTTACAACGTGTCACCAAAAAAGAAGACGACGTGTACGACATCGAAAGCATTCTCGAACGCAGAACCCGTAAAGTGGGCAAACGACGTGTCAAAGAAGTCAAAGTACGTTGGAAAGGATATCCACCCAGTTTTGATTCTTGGATCGACGCTTCGCAAGTCATCGACTATAAAAAGAAGTGACCATCATGCCCTTTCACACATCAGACGCAGCTACGTCGACCACTCCTTCTTCACCCAGTTCTTCTGTGCAAGATTTACAAAAACAACCCTTGTGGGTGTGGTGTGGAGAACGTGTGCCTAAAACGCAAATCGTCTTTTTCTGCCAAATCTTCGTGGAGTATTGTGTCATCGGGGCAGCCATTGCCAATTTGAGTTTGCAACAAGGAGACAAACAATTGTGGACAATTTTATTGAGCAGTTGCATCGGTTACCTGCTTCCCAATCCCTCCCTGAAATTCTCCTCGAACAGGAACCTTATGTCCAGTGGCAGTTTCAGTCACCACTCCAAGAACCACAACCAGAACCCCATTTTGGGCGGAGACACGCCTCTGACGTCCAGTAACCCCTCGGAGAGCCACAGAACTCTGGAATTATGAGTCACCAAAACCAATTTTACTTAACCTTACCCAGTGACAGTTCCATGGAGGTGTTTCCCCACAACACGTTGTGCTGTTACACGGCTAAATTACGTCAGGCCATCCCCTTAGATCACGAAGCCCATTGGGAAGTGGCTTTAGTAGAAATGATTCACCCGACCCAAGTCCTCAATGTCCTTCCCAATCAAAATAAATTTAATGTGGAAGTTCATGACGAGCAAGTGCAACAGTGGATGGATACCCATAGCAAATATGACAAGAAAATCCCTCCCACAAAAACTCAAAACTACACCACCTATCAATTGTTCATTCCCCCAGGTTATTATTTTAGTGGTCAACATTTGGTCAGCACCATAGCCACCAGGTTTAATGGTGTGTTTCTGAAAGCTTTGGAAAGTGCCAAAAAAAGTGTCACCCTGGAGTACCACAAAACAGCTCGTCGCTTCCTAATGAAATTTCCTGAGGGGCCTAAAATCATGTCTTTCTTATTTTGTCCTGAATTGTTTGACATGTTGGGCGGTGACATGGAGCTGAGGAAGATAGTAGAACAAAAACCCGAATTACCAGTCATTTCTGACAATGAGACTTTTGCCAAGTTTTTTCGTACCCCGGTAGAACTGAACCAAGGACTGAATTTGATGTTTGTGTACTCCGATGAGGTGGAGTACAACGTGGTGGGACACACCTCCGTACCGTTACTGCGTGTCATTCCTTTCAAAGTGGATTCTGCCGCAAACGCTGACGAGGAAGGTGGAAACACTTACCACGTCCACCGTGAATTTGTCCATCGTCACTATTTACCTGTCAGCAAGTCGTATTTGGACACGGTCAACATTACTATAAAAGGAGATTTGGGACAAAATATTCCATTCACCAAAGGAAAAGTCACGGTGAAACTCCATTTTCGAAAACGGTTTTCTCACGACTCGTAAGTAAGTCATGTATCCAGTGTACCGAGGGGTTGCTCGACAGCGAGGACACGGTTTAGGAGACATGTTAAAATCGGCCTTTCGTTCGGTGGCCCCGGTGTTGAAACCGATGGTGACACGCGGATTGCACGCCTTGAAAGATGCGGCACTGACGCAAGGCAAAGAATTTCTCCAAAATGTCATCATCGACAAACAAAACCCTAAAGAAGCCTTCATGAGGGCAGGCAAAAATGTCTTGCTGCAAACGGGTAAAGACATTTTAGGCCGACGAGACACACCTATAAATGCCCTGCACGCTACCGAATCAGGCATTCAGCAAGGACAAGGCAGAAAGAGACGACGAAGAAAACACCCTTTCACCAGACTTCAAGCTAGAAAGGCCAAGAAAAGAAGAACCGTTCGAGACTTAGACGTTTTCGATTATTGAAACACAGAAAAAATGATGCACCGAGAGTCTTGTACTTGTTCCAAGACGGAACTGGATATGTTTGCCATGCCACCCACCATGATGACCATGCAAGAATCCCAGTGGGTGGAATTTCACCCCGTCTCCTCAATGACCGATTCCGCTCGAAGATTACATCGATCTGAATAGCAGTTACTTGTACTTGAAAGTGAAAGTGATCGAACCACCCAACGATAATCTAGCCGCTGATGAAGCAGTAGCTCCCGTCAATAATTTCATGCATTCCTTGTTCAGCGAAGTGGACTTGTACTTGAATAACAAACTGGTCAGCAGCAGCATGGATACTTACCCTTACCGAGCGTACCTGGAAAATCTCTTGACGTACGGAAAAGAAGCCAAGAACACTCATCTGGATGCTTGCGTGGTATGGAAACCTGACCAAGCGACTAAGTTCAACGGCATTACACTTGCTGGGGATGCTTCAAATCCAACGGGATTTGTAGAACGACGAAAGAAAATTCATCTAAGTCGTAGTTTAGAACTGATGGATCGTTTGCATTTGGACATGTGGTTACAAGAGAAGTATTTGCTGAACGGGGTGGATATCCGCCTGAGACTGAATCGCAGCAGTGCCGCTTTCCATTTGATAGCTGCAGAAAATTCCACTTACAAAACCATCATCCAAGAAGCCAGACTTTACGTGCGTCGCGTAGAAGTGTTGCCTAAAGTAGGTAACGACATCAGTCAGACGTTGAGCAGAACGACCGCCAAATATCCGATACGTCGCGTGGAAGTGAAAACCTTCACCATTCCTGCTGGACAGCGATCCATGATCGAAGATCATCTGTTCCAAGGACAGTTACCCAAACGTTTGATTGTTGGTATCGTCAAGAATTCAGCTTTCAATGGAGCCTACAATGAAAATCCTTTTGAGTTTCAACATTACAATGTGTCCAAGATCGAAGTCAGTCGCGATGGCAAGACTTTGTGTACCCGACCCTTTGAGCCTAAGTTTGGTGACAGAAATTACTTGAGATCGTACTTGTCCCTGTACGAAGCCACAGGCCAGTTAGGAACCAACACCAGTCACGGCATTACGTACGAGGATTATACAGGAGGCTATGCTTTGTGGGCTTTCGATTTCACTCCTGACCAAGGCAGCGACGAGGGACATTTCCACCCTATAAAATCTGGCCAGATTCGTGTGGAACTTCAGTTTACTAATGCTCTACCAGACACGGTGAACGTCCTCCTGTATGCAGAATTCGATAATACCATAGAAATCAACAGTTTGAGAGAAGTCATCCTAGATTACTAGAAGCCATGGAAGACTGTTATCCCTCTTTACCTAGTGGAGAAACTTTGGACATGGAATGTGAGGAGACTGTGGAAAAAGAAGAAGAAGTGATCATGATGAAATCGAGATGGCCAGAACAAGAAGCCCATTTAGTCTCCTGTTTTGCCAAACACTTGGTGGAAAAAATGACGGAATTGATCAAGAAAAATTGTTATGGATGTCAAAACGATCATCCCAGTCAAATTCAACACGATAAATGCCTAATGTTGAGTCAGGAAGAAAAATTGGACGAGTATCTGGACGAAGCTTGGAGTCTCATCTCGGACAAAGACGTGTTGCACCAGTGGCATAAAGACTTGCGTGAACATTCTTGTCCACCATTAACCACTCAAGAGATCCATCGTATCGAAGCTCTCCTGAATCAGAGTGAGGAAACAGAACGAATAACCGTTTATTCGTCAGACATTTTCAAGCAAAAAGTCAGGATCGAATTGACGACTTATTATTACCTGTGAAGAAGAAAAAAACCACACACAAAACAATGGATACCTGGGAACTTTATTACCTTTTGAACCACAGTTCGTATACGGCTTCTTGGAATCCTGTCGTCTGTGCTAAAGATGAACTCCCTCATCGCAAACCTAAAGACCATCAAACTTACGTGATCAACACGGACGACAGTCATCTCCCAGGAACCCACTGGGTAGCCGTCTACTTTCCTCAAGAAGGATGTGTGGAATATTTCGATTCGTACGGATTGCCCCCTTTGGAAGACGATATCATCGACTTTATGAGAAGAAATGCTCAGACCACCCGATTCAATAATGTGAAATTACAAGGCACAGATTCTTTGGTGTGTGGACAATACTGTGTGTATTTTCTGCATCATCGCAGCCTAGGCTATTCCTTAGAACATTTAGTGACTCATTTCGATCCTCGTTCTTCTGCTAGAAACGATGTGAAAATAGATCGATGGTTTTGTGACCATTATGCTTATCTTTTGTCTCAAGCTAGGAAACGTAGTGTCCATCAATGGCCTTATGATTTGCAACAGTGGAAATCACAATTTCATTCACAACGTTGTCAGCCCTGTTTAAAGTAAACTGTAAATTGAGAAAAAATTGTTTGATGTTATATTGTTGGATTATTGTTTAAAATATGTTAGAATTCTTGTTTAGTGTTAAGTGATTTTTGAATAAAAAAATGTTGTGTTTTGAAAAAAAATGCCTTTGTGGTTTGTTTAGCTATAAGAATGTTGGATTGATGCTCTTTCATTTCTTACTATCCCTCTCATGACACTCACTGAACGTTGCGGCTCGAAAACCGTGAAGGGATGTTTTCCTTCACGTCCGCGCTTTGACTTTAAGAACCGGGGTTGTTTCCAGTCTAACCATCCATTGTCGACTCATCCTCCTACGAAGATGTGCTCCAAACTAGCTAAGCTCAACGAAGCCTACGTGAATTTGCATAGGGTCAGACACAGTCTGATACCGAAGCCAGAAGAAATAGAGAATGTGAGAATGTTAAAAATCACTGAAGACCTGATAGAAGAGCTCTTCAGAGAAGAAATGAACAGGGAAAAAGAAGAATGGACAGAGAAGTACAGACTTCAGAGACAGCAGCAACAGCAGCAACAACAACAACAGCAGCAGCAACCTGAACCTGACAGAGGGTTTGTCGATTGTCGTATCGACACCAAAGAGTTCTTCTTCTCTTTCCGAAGAAGCAGACCTATCGCCAGAAAGTCTATCCTCAGAGGACATCGCATTCTTAGAAACTAAAAAAGAATGCCATAGCAAACAAAAAAAAAAACCAGCCCTTTTCAGGGCTACCCAATACTCTAGAAAAGAAATAACGATCCATTTGCCAATGTGTAGGTAGAGTAGTGTGAAAATAAACACTAACTCTTTATTGATAGTGAGAGTGTATCTGTTTGTGTGTTTGTAAGTGCTCACGTACGTTGGTGTGGATAGTATATTAATATGATGTTTGTTTTTTTTTTGGTGTTTGAGGTGTATATTTGGAGTTAGATTGGATTGCTTTGCGTATGTAAATAGTCTATTGAAGTGATTTATAAAAAATTTTAAAATAGTGATGGGTAGCATAAAAAGTGAGTGAGTGTTTCTTTTAGGTCGGCGCGTTGTTTTGGGTCATGATCTAGGTAAGATCAATTTTATGTTTTTAGGGGGATGTTTTCCTTCACGTCCGCGCTTTCAGTATAAATTGAAACTCACTCGGCAGTCTAGCTACCCTTGTTGATTGATCAACACCAGAAGAATGAACACCAGAATAGTGAAACTGTTAGAACTCCAGATGCACCTGGAATATGCCAGGCGCATAGTAAACGAACTATCAGCGGAGGCTATCGTAGAAGAAGCAAGAATAAAGAAGGAAGAGGAGGAGAGAAGAGAGAGGGAAGAAGAGGAAAAGAAAATAGGAGAGAGGATGTCATACAATATTCCCGAGACAGAGGATTGGGGTGCTGAAGCGAATCATCCCGCCTCTGCACTCTCAAGACAAAAAGTAAAAAGAGACTGGAGTCAAAGATGTGTGTGTGGCGCCAGGCCTGGAAGGTGCAACCATTAGATAGGTGCATCTGGAGTTCAAAAAATAAAAACCAACAGCCCTTTTCAGGGCTCCCCAATACTCTAGAAAAGAAATAACCATCAATTTGCCAATGTGTGTAGGTAGAGTAGTGTGAATATAAACACTGACTCTTTTTTCATAGTGCGAGTGTATGTGTTTGTGTGTTTGTAACCGATCACGTAAGTTTGTGTGAATAATAGATTATGGGTTTGTTCATTGTTTCTTAGCGTAGGTGGAGAGTATAGTTAGGGTTTTATTATATGAAATGAGAAAGTAGGGGGATGTTTTCCTTCACGTCCGCGCGTTGTTTGGTCATGATCTAGGTAAGATCAATTTTATGTTTTTAAGGGGGATGTTTTCCATCACGTCCGCGCTTTTCGTATAAGAACCCACAGTATTCGTCGTTCAAACCATTCTGCAAAGAATAAAAAAGAAGATGGCTTCGAACCACCTTAACAAAATGGAAAAATTGCAAAACGTCCTGGACAATTTAGGAATGTTTGAGCAAATGTTGGTTAATCTAAACGAGGATCACTACTCTTATAGTCCCCATCGAGTGAAGATGGAGATAAACAATTTACGAAAAATGAAGGTAATCATCAGTGATCTGTTGAAAGAAATAAAGGAGGAGAAGGAGGATGAAGAGGAAAGGATAAGGATGAGAGCATGGAATGAAAAAAATTGAAAAAGAAGAAGAAAATGAGAAGAGGAAGAAAGAAGAGGAGGAGGAAGAGAAGAAGAAAGAAGAGCAGGAGAAAAAAAAGAAAGAAAAGAAGAGAAAGAGTGTTGGAGATAAAATAAGAACTTGGTGGAGAAAAAGAAGAAATTAGAAGCAGAAGAAGAAGAAAACCCAAAGGCCCTTTTCAGGGCCAGCCATATTTCTCGAAAAGAGATAGCCTTTCAATTGCCTACCCCCTTTTTTTTTTAAAAAAATTTAAAAAAAAAAAAAAATCCCATGTTAAATTCCCCTTGTACGTATATTAACCCACGATTTATTCCCATGTTAAATTTCCACTGAGGCTAATCTGACGCACGATTTTTTCTCCATGTTAAATTTCCATTGAGGCTAATCTGACCCACGATTTTTCTCCATGTTAAATTTCCATTGAGGCTAATCTGACCCACGATTTTTCTCCATGTTAAATTTCCATTGAGGCTAATCTGACCCAAGGGGGTCTGTAATGCTAATTCCCATTGAGGCTAATCTCGCCCCCTTCACTACTAGTGATGTTCATCTCCTGAATAAGTGGTTTCCTTCAGTGTAAGGTTCTTCTGACTCTGCGATTAACAGATGTTTAAAAGTTACATTTTTCACTGAAAGTTTGACTTCATGATTACAAATCATTTCTTTGTTTGACTGGATTCGATTTTCGAATGTTTTCACAGGCTGTTTTCCATTTTACTGTGTCGTTCTTGTCGGCATACGTTCGTCCTACCACGATTGCCCGGGCTAAACACATCTTGTCCTGGGGGTTGTTAATTCGGAAGAGGCTCGTTTTAGTACTACGAAGGTCGTCCACGAATAACACATTTTTACGTCCGGTCCCTTTGGGAAGAGAAACGTGGGCCATGTACAGCGTCGCTTTTCCTTCAGTGATGTGAAACTTGTCGTTGAACTGCTGAACGTGTTAAATCTTGTCGATGACTTTGTAAGGTGTCAATTCTGATGGCCTGATAAACTCGATCCAAACTGGGGACTTCAGAATGTTGTAATAAATGGAAAGTATCAAGCGATCGTCTTCGTTGGCTAGTTGACGTTTCAGTGTGGTTAAAACAAATCCCACAAATCGGTGATGAACCCATCTTATTTCTTCAGCGGTACGTCTGACTTGAAATCTTTAAATTTCAATGTGTACGTGTATTACTGGTACTGAACGTTGGTTTGACGTAGACTCTCTGTGTCTAGGTTATGGCTCACTCACATCGTCTTCAAAATTGCTGGGATTGCTTTTAAGACAAGACTTTACTATTGTGCGAGGCGATAGGTAACTTTTCTGCCTCTAACTTTCTTCTCCTTTCTCCACGAAATGCTGCAGTCTTTCATCTTGATTACAACATATCAAATGACTACATTTTAAACGCCATGGTTCCGTATATATCAATGTAAGCTCAGTGTCTTCCCTATACAAAGGGTCAGTGTCTTCCCTGAAATAATTCATTTCATTTCACTCTCAATCCTACCAGAAAGACGGAAGAGCCAACACTGATCGAACATCTCATCAAAACTTTGTGAGGAGTCATAAGAAGGTTTTATTCAGAGAAGCCAACGTACTACTCCTCCTCCGTTCGAGATAAAAGTCAAGATACTTGCTATATCTCTCAGAAGAAAAGGCATTGGTTTTCAGAGCAAGACAGACAATAAGATAGACAAGGGTCAAGATTCGTGTTAGCATTGTCAAGAGAAACGACACTGGTGTTCAGACTGTCCTAAGAAAAAGAAGAATCGAACCAAGAAACAACAATAACAGGATGAGAGGGCTTCTGAACACGAAGAAGAACCATGCGACAAGGAAGAGGAACACATACCCTTGAAGAAAGAGAAGAAAAGACGAGAAGAAAGTAAGGAAGAAGAGGAGAAGGAACAATTTGTGACATTGAAGAAATGAAGAAAAAAAAAGGAGAGAGTGAAAAGTGATGTGTTGTGAAATGGTAATTTGTATCAGAGTATATACCAGAAAGAAAAAAGCGTCTCTTGGTTTTGAATTTTACAATCATAAGGACCTACAGTCACGTACTCACACACGTTCATCATGGTAAAAAATGTGATTTGAGTTTTATTTGATTTTGGAAAACACTGAGTAGTTCCTTTTCGAGAGAATTGGGTGGCCCTGAAAAGGACAATTAGGTGTTTGTTTCGTTAAACAAACCCAGGAACAGGAGGAAATGCGCTTTAACTGCTTTATCCCTTTGTCACGACCAATGCCTACTTCTGGACCTGCTACCGTCGATGATTTGGTAGATATCACTAGTGTTGTTATCTCAAGCGTACTGGGATTATTGATGAGGTTGAACTGTTTGCCTCGGGAAGGTTTTTTCTCTTGGGTCGTATTAAGAACGTCTGATACATTCGTTTCAGGCTCCTTAACTCTGCCAAAATGTCTAAGAGTACCGTCACCGTTTGACATTCACTGTCCTCCTTCTCTCTTTGACCATGTTTTTCCGTGCTTTTTGTTCCTGTCGTTTTATTCTTGCTTCATCTTCTTCTTGCTGTTGCTGTTGAATGAGACAGACTTGTTCTGCTTCTTTCTGCTGTTGTAAAAATTTATCCAATTCTTCTTGCTGCCTCTGTTTAAATTCCTTGACGTACGGTAAGGAAGGAGAAAGTGGATAAGATACTGGTACCGGAACAAAGTCTTGTGAAGAGAGAAAATCCGCTAAATCACAATCAAAATCGTTCTCTTCTGGAATTAGGACTGTGGTTGTTTTGCTAGCCGCTCCTATACCATCACTCCTCGTCTCCACAACCGGTGCACTGCAAATTCGTCTTCGTAGTTTCCGTCATGTTCTAACTCTGTCGTATCGATTCACTGCGCACATACACTAGCGCACATATAGAGTGAATGTGACGTCACAGGAATTGAAAGACAGACTCCGAACTGGGACTGAACTTTGTAATGCGTGTTAGGATTGGTGAAATAAATAAATCCGTTTCGACCCGCTCTTCCACTATAAATAACTGCGGTTCACCTCATTCCATTCACCTGTTCTCGTCACAAGATGTGGACTAACGTAAAATTGCCTACGCTCATATCGCCAATGCTGTTCAACCTGGACTATCTTACGTATGTCAGATCATCATGGGCTATCACCAAGATTACCGATACGGCACTATGGACAAGATTTCGATACGGCACAATGGAAACGAAAAATCTATGAGGAGAGGCAAGGCTGTCTGAACCAAGTCTTAATCTACGGTCCAGATGCCAGTCGAAGTTTGTGGAAGAGGAGAAGATCCGTGCGGTGCACTCTATGTTAACTGAATGGTGTTAACAAAAGAAACCAAAGGCCCTTTTCAGGGACACTCAACTGTCTAGAAAAGATATCTATTCTCTCTTGCCTAAAATGTTTTTAGTCAGTATAGCTTTTTGTTTGATAGATTTATGTCGATAAATCTATGTATGTGTAATGCGTTTATGTCTCTATGTCTATGTTTCTATTTGTCCCTACAGTAGAGTAGTGTGTGTTCAGGTCAGCTCATTGCAACACTGTTCCGCACGATTGAGGACAACCCATTGCAACATTGTTGGCATCGTTTCCCCAGTGTCCAGTTACGTGACTTCACCCATGTTAAATTCCCATTGTCCCTAGACAATCCCACCCACGGGAAATTCCCCTTTGTCCCCAGGGTACAAACACCCAAATTTAACACATAAGTCCCATGGTCCCCGAGGTAACCCACTCTACTAATAACATCCGTGTATTGCAAGAAAGATAATGTAATGTTGTATTTGTGCGTAATGCATTTGATACTGCTGTCAATCCTAGTTATATTGCCTCTACTTTATGACATACAACATACTTCTATAATTGCACGACTGATGCACACGAAATCAAAATGAGATACTGTTTCTTTATCTCACAGCGTAAGACAATTGGGTTAAATAAAAACATCCATTCTGTTATTGAAGTAAGAGGCCAGCGTCTTCAATCTTCAATCAAATGATCATATATATATATATATATATATATATATATATATATATATATATATATATATATATATATGAAATAAGCGGACAACGAACCGGTCGAAACTAGTATTTAACTATCCCGAGCGCTTTCTACTCTTTAATGAGTCTTTTTCAAAGGCAAATACAAAGCATAGATAATGCAAACAAATAAAACAGAAAATCGTTTGTTTGCGAAACTTTACATGGAATTAAACCTTTTGACTTTATTATGTTTCAACTAGTTTATTTCAGCTTGTTGCTGATACTGGAAAATAGTTGTATTGACCTAGAAATTGATGAGCCATAACGATATCTGTTATTTTATGTAAATTTATGTAAGCACAGATTATATCCGGGATATTTCATTGTTATAGTAGTCATAGGCTATTAAGAAAATTTAGAGAATTATTTAAAAGAAAACGTGTCGGCTGCAAAAGATAATTTTATTTGTGTATGTTTGCCTTTTTCTAGTCTTCTTGGTTTAAACCACATGGTTTCGATGTTCTAAGGCGGCGTATCCAGTAGGATTCCTTTTTTTCCTTCTGGTTTGGGAACTACAGTTGAGCTTATGAGCAATTGCAATAAGTGTTATATCATTGAGAGTGTGGCCAGGGGAGAAGTGTTTTGCGACCGGGCTTCAGTACAGCTTCTTCGTCGTCTAATCAGATCTACGAAGTTTGATCCTTTTGTGAAGCTTTTCAGTTTCTCTGACATACTGAAGGCTACATATCTTACATGTGATGAGATAAATGACATTCTCTGTTTTGCACCTTTTATTTGGACCATGTATGTTTAAGTTTTCGTTAGTTCCTATGCTAGAAAATGTCCTGGTCTCTATTATATTTTGACAGGTTTTGCACCTTTTTCGTCACAGGGGCCAGTAGCCTACCGGAAACCCAAAAACCTCAAGGATATCTTAGTCAGGGCAAAGCTAACACCAATCACTAATCAAGAACACCCTAGCCGATCTGGCCACTGTCCCATATAAAAAAAGTATACTGATTTAGATTTTACACCAACACGTATATAATGTAGTATTCATACTATACAAACTGGTGTCCTGGGTGGCCCAGTGGCCTAAGTCGCCTTGACAGATCACTGATATCTCACCCCTGTTGATTCGGTTTTGAGTCCTGGTTCGGCTAATGCGGGAATGTCAGAAATCTTGCCGGGAGATCACATGAGTTTCTGTTTCTTCACATGGTTCTCATATATGTTTATTCAATACCATCACGTATATAATCTAGTGTTTACACCATAACAACACGTATGTCATCTGTTTTGATACAGTAACAACACGTATATCGTCTAGATTTTATGCCATACCAGCACGTATATCATCCAGTGTTTGTACCGTTGACACGGTATATTACCTAATTTTTATGCCATATCAACAAGTATATTATCTAGTGATAATGCCATATCAACAAGTATATTATCAAGTGTTTATGCCATATCAACACTCATATCATAACATGATACCGTAACAACAAAATATATCAACTAGTGTTTATACCGCCCCAACACGTATATATCTTGTTTATACTACGGGTCGGCAGCATAAAGCACGCGTGCCACAAGGTGGTGTGTCAAGAAGTTTTGTGTGGCAGACGAAGGGCAGCCAAAAATCTCGATTTTAACAGTGTTACTCTCTTACTGTAATTAATCCGAAAAAAAGTGGCTCGCTATGTAAAATGGGTTGTCGACCATGGTTTATACAGTCCTAACACGCATATCATCTAGTGTTTATACCGTACTGAAACGCATATCATCTATTATTTATACCCAACCAGCACTTACACCTAGTGTTTATATCGTACCAACACGTGTATTGTCTAGTGTTTACACCGTACCGACAAATATATCATCTATTTTTTTTAATACTTTCCAACTGGTATATAATCTAGATTTAACATACCGACACGTACTATGATCTAGTGTCTATCCCGTACGAACACGTCTATCATCTTGTTTTTATACCAAACCAACATGTATATCTACTTTTAACGCATTCCAACACGTATATTATCTAGTGTTTATACCATGACAATAAGTATACCATCTATGCTGTACAGAGATATACGTATAACATCTAGTGTATATCCCATAACAACATGTATATCATCTTGTGTTTGTAACAAACCAATATGTATATCTAGTGTTTATGCCGTACAGATACGTGTATCATCTAGTGCAGAGGTGGGCAAATTTTCCAGTGCAAGTGCCGCATACAAAAATTTACACCTTGTCGCGGGCCGCATAGTTCATTAAGTAAAATAATTAATATTTGAAATAGCAAAAACAAAAGTTTTTTTCTAAATAACATCATAGTTAATTTTCAGTTGTTAATATGTTGTTAATATTTGAAAACTTAAACTTAAACTTCAAAAGAAGCACATTTATTTGATAAACAGAGTAAGATAAACAGAGTCAGTGCGAATGATGACTTGTTCCTAGGCCGCATGAAAACACTTGGCGGACCGCATGTGGCCCGCGGACCGTAGTTTGCCCACCCCTGATCTAGTGTATATACGATTACAACATGTATATTTACTTTGTACGCCATTCCAACACGTATATCGTCTAGTGTTTATACTATACCAGCACCTATATCATCTAGTTTGTGCCGTACCGATACGTATATCAGCTTGTGTATATCCCATATCAACAGTTGTATAAATATTTTATTCTCCATAATCTGCTTTTCATGTTTAATGTAAAATAAATGACAAAAGCCTCATATTTGTATTATAAATATTTTGTTGCATATTTCGTAATTAGATCTTGAAATGTATCAGTGAAAACAAAATGCTATCAGTTTTACCACCAGTCACTATTCCACTTTTAAAGTCACAGTGATAATACCAATTTTACTGCCACATTCACTATACCAACTTTACCGCTGTAATGACTATACCACCTTTACCGACATAGTGACTATACCACTCTAACCGACACAGTGACTATACTACCATTACCACCACAGTGACTCTACCACTTTAACCGAAAGTGACTATACCAACTTTACCACCACAGTGACTATACCACCTTTACCGCCAGAGTAACTATACAAAATCTACAGACACAGTGACTATCCCACTTTAACCAACACAGTGACTATACCACCTTTACCGCCACAGTGACTATACCGCTTTAACCGACACAGTGACTATACAACCATTACCGACACAGTGACTATGCCACTTTAAACGACACAGTGACTATACCACCTCTTTCCGACACAGTACTATACCACCTTTACCGACACAGTGGCTATACCACTATTACCAACACAGAGACTATACCACTTTAACCCACACAGTGACTATCCCACTTTAACCGACACAGTGACTATACCACCTTTACCGACACAGTGACTACATCACTTTTACCGACACAGTGACTATACCACTTTAACCGATACAGTGACTTTACCACCTTTACCGACACAATGACTTTACCATCTTTACTACAGTGGTTGTAGTACTATTACCAGCACAGTGAATATACCACTTAACCGACACAGTGACTATACCACCTTTACCGACACAATGACTATATTACTTTAACCGTGACAGCGACTATACCACATTTATCGTCACAGTGACTATACCACCTTTACCGGCACAGTGACTATCCCACTTTACCGACACAGTGAATATACCACCTTTACCGACATAATTACTATACCACTTTAACCGAGACAGTGACTATACCACATTTATCGTCACAGTGACTATACCACCTTTATCGACACAGTGACTATATCATCTTTACCACCACAGTGACTATACCACCTTTACCGACACAGTGGCTACCCCACTTTACCGACACTGTGACTATACCACTTTTACCGACACAGTGACTATGCCACGTTTACCGACACAGTACTATACCATTTGTACCGACACAGTGACCTTGCCATTTGTACGGCCACAGTGACCTTGCCATTTGTACGGCCACAGTGGGGATTATGACAATCATACAAGTTAGAAATTGTATTATCGATTAAATTTTCCAAAATTTTATAACCAGTCCTTGAATAAAATTTTATCTGCTTTAATTTAGTATCACGCACTAAATTTCTCCTAATTTATTCGTTATGTTTCGGAAGATGGCTTGAAATTGGTCAAATTTGTGTTTTAAAAGAACATGATCAAAAAAGGTTGTCAAAACGCCAAATGGACGACCCGTTACAGTCAGGCAAATTTGATCAGTCCGCTGCTGGAGAGGTCCATTTCCGAGTGCATCCTGAGGATATGTCCTCGGGCAGACCAACACATTTCCAGTGTTATTTCCTATGTGCTGCAGACCCAGGAAACTTATTCTCTCCTTGAAATCGATCTTCCTTTCTGGCCTGATTCACGTTACGTATGGTACTCGTCACATCGGCTACTTCCCGATGATTTCTCCAGTATTCTAATCTTTTCGATTATCCTCCATGATTGGGGGGCGGGGTGGATTGTAGGTCGGCTATCTGCAGTGTCGTTCTGCCATGTATTTGTAGCTATGCCCCCGAATTCCATCTAACGAAGTGGTAGGTTGGATATTCGCTACACGTGGCAGCTCACAATCCCACATGTGGCTCCCCCTCCTCTGTTTCGACCACAGCAAATGCAGCTAGACGGTGATTGCTTGACGGCTGGGGTTTTGACTGCGATGAATGAAATGAAAATTCGCTTGATAAAGCCAATGTATCAGACATGAAGGAGAACGGGAAAGATAATATGTTTAGTACACAAAGCCAGTAAGACCATATTTCAAAAGGATCAAATGAAAAGAAAAGAGAGCATTACAGATTTTTAAAAAAATAAACTGGACTTCTACCATCAAACGTAATAAAGTTCAAAATAGAATTTAAAAGCACGCTTAAAATAAAATGTCATATACAACATTAGTTTTTAAAACAATAAAAGAAAAATCTTAACATTATAAACACTCAACATTTAGAAACAAATAAATAACTGATTCAAATAAATAAAAATGAGTTTTGGGGAAGGAAATGAGCGCTCATACACACATACGCACCTATATTAGGAGGTAGGGGTAGCTCATATATTTAAGATTCGTATCCAATATGTCACCACACAAAAGAAGGGGAGAGCTCTATGTCTTAATGCACATATAACTTCATGCTATCACACATACACTAATTCATTGAGATCTGAAATATTAATGGGTCGATAAATCGATAGACTTACCAAGCCATATGTAGTTACAAACATGGACATACACTGCATAGACTTACCAAGCCATATGTAGTTACAAACATGGACATACACTGCACAGACTTACCAAGCCATATGTAGTTACAAACATGGACATACACTGCACAGACTTACCAAGCCATATGTAGTTACAAACATGGACATACACTGCATAGACTTACCAAGACATATGTAGTTACAAACATGGACATACACTGCATAGACTTACCAAGCCATATGTAGTTACAAACAAGGACATACACTGCACAGACTTACCAAGCCATATGTAGTTACAAACAAGGACATACACTGCACAGACTTACCAAGCCATATGTAGTTACAAACATGGACATACACTGCATAGACTTACCAAGCCATATGTAGTTACAAACATGGACATACACTGCATAGACGTACCAAGCCATATGTAGTTACAAACAAGGACATACACTGCATAGACTTACCAAGCCATATGTAGTTACAAACATGGACATACACTGCATAGACTTACTAAGCCATATGTAGTTACAAACATGGACATACACTGCATAGACTTACCAAGCTATATGTAGTTACAAACAAGGACATACACTGCATAGACTTACCAAGCCATATGTAGTTACAAACATGGACATACACTGCATAGACTTACCAAGCCATATGTAGTTACAAACATGGACATACACTGCATAGACTTACCAAGCCATATGTAGTTACAAACATGGACATACACTGTATAGACTTACCAAGCCATATCTAGTTACAAACAAGGACATACGCTGCATAGACTTACCAAGCCATATCTAGTTACAAACATGGACATACGCTGCATAGACTTACCAAGCCATATGTAGTTACAAACAAGGACATACGCTGCATAGACTTACCAAGCCATATGTAGTTACAAACATGGACATACGCTGCACAGACTTACCAAGCCATATGTAGTTACAAACAAGGACATACACTGCATAGACTTACCAAGCCATATGTAGTTACAAACATGGACATACACTGCATAGACTTACCAAGCCATATGTAGTTACAAACATGGACATACTCTGCATAGACTTACCAAGCCATATGTAGTTACAAACAAGGACATACACTGCATAGACTTACCAAGCCATATGTAGTTACAAACATGGACATACACTGCACAGACTTACCAAGCCATATGTAGTTACAAACAAGGACATACACTGCATAGACTTACCAAGCCATATGTAGTTACAAACATGGACATACACTGCACAGACTTACCAAGACATATGTAGTTACAAACATGGACATACACTGCACAGACTTACCAAGACATATGTAGTTACAAACATGGACATACACTGCACAGACTTACCAAGACATATGTAGTTACAAACATGGACATACACTGCACAGACTTACCAAGACATATGTAGTTACAAACATGGACATACACTGCATAGACTTACCAAGCCATATGTAGTTACAAACAAGGACATACACTGCATAGACTTACCAAGCCATATGTAGTTACAAACATATACATACACTGCAGCGCCCATCCATATAAGCAAATATACGTGGTAAGTAAGGCAGCTAAAGAAAAACACCATCACGTACTAAACAAAATCCTAGCAGGAAAACGGATGAAAAAAAGTGGTTGCTGACACATAATTATTGACAATGAAACACACATCCTTATTAATAAACAGGCAAGCGCAGACATATGTGAAACAAGCAGCCAACGAAGCAGCCGTACAGACATCCTTACATGCAAGCAAGGGGTAGGAGACTATCTTGTCATAATGCATTCACAGATACATACATACATACATACATACATACATACATACATACATACATACATACATACATACATACATACATGCATGCATGCATGCATGCATAAGAACACAAGATCCCAAGAAAGCAAAACTTAACAATTTATTTCCATTGCCATTCCAAAACGTAAACAAACACTAATGCCAGGTTTATACTTTTGTCAGGATTCAAATACATTAATGTAAATGTTCTTTATACATTTCAAGTAATTCTACAAAAAGACGTTGAATATAATTAACAAGGATTGCTTACTTTTTTCCCACAATTCCGTATTTTGGAGAACATTCACTTTTTCTTTTACCTGTGACAAAACAATGTAAGTACTTTACAGTACAAAAAAAAGACTGTTTCATTGTTGCCTTGAGTTAACATTTATACCTTGCAAATATACTTCCCATGTTGTTAGCTGCGCTTGCATTAACGTATGTGCTTTTAATTCTAAAAGTGGTCTATTTTTCTATAGATTATATCAAAAGAAATACGATACTTTATTCCGCTAAATGTTATATCTGTTTCAAAGATTAAGATTATTTAGGTTCGGTAATTTTAGTAAAATAATCTGGAACTTTCCTAGTCTGTTCTAATTTCTGTGTCAGTTTTGGAGTTTTCGCATTCCATTTAGTGTCGCTCATTTCTCTAAAATATTCCGAGATTTTTTAGTGTACACAATGCACCGTCTACACTAAATTGCATTTATACGTTTCGTAATGTTTGTATTACATTTAGGCTTAGTCATGCTGCTAAATTTTACAATTCATTTCTTAGTCTCTGATTCATTCAATGTCAGTATCTTATACGGTTTATTAATTTTAGCTTTGTCATTTTTAATGAATTATTCTAGAGTTTTTTGTCTTCACTAAATTTCGTGTCGATTTCTTTATTTAGCATCAATTTCAATCATCCATTGGTAAAACTATTATATATCATATATAATCTCTGCTAATATCGTTTTCGTTTTCGGAATTTATGTACAACATTAAGTTTAGGCCGTATTTGTTGATAAAAGCATTGAGTCGTTTTTCGTAACGTTAATTTCCGTGACACTTTTGTGTTGTTAATATTACAATAAGTTTCGGCCATTTTAATACCAAATTGTTTTCTTTTTTAGTTGTTTTAGCATATGTTTTGTTTACTATGTCTTATATTTAGTACTGGGTTTCTTCTGCGCTAAAGCACCCTTCAATTTTAAAATTATAGCACGACTATTAATATGATGCAATATTACAGAGTGTATTTTTGTCACCTCTAAATTCCGTGCCAGCTTTGTAATTTAATATTTCTATCAACCTTATTCATTTTAGTACAGCATTCCTGGTGGTTTTATTTAGTTTCCGCTTAATTCGGTGCCAGTTTTAAAATTTTAGCATTATTGTAAGATATTCGTCAATCATATTATTAATATTGCTCAACATGTATTTGGCAATTCCATTTTTTATTTTTAAATATATATGAGCAATCTAAGAGCAAAATAACTCTCCGTGTGCAATCTTGTTACAATTCTCTTACTTGGAATGATGGCATATATACATATATACCACACACATTAAAAAAAACATCGCATTTAAATTGTTGGTATAAAGCAAATTGATATACTAATAATATTGGTATGTTAAATTGTGATCAGCCGATGGCGCAATAATTCGGATATATAAACATTCTTGCAACCTTGTGCTATTTATTGATTGTAGATCAATGACGAATTTTCCCCACGTTAATCACCAGTGACACATGAAGATAATCGTATAAATTGTCAATAATCCAATAATCCCCGTTTTCTAAATGAATCGAATATGGTACACAATTTCTACGCCTTCCTTGCTGCTTTCTGCTATGATGGACCCTCATTAATTGCTTTAAATGACCACTCCTTGGCTCTCCACACTACATTGTGCTCTAGATTAAACGAACTGGGACTACAGTCATCATTACATAGATGTAAACAGAGTCGTAAAAAGAAACGTTGTTTCAAAGCTGGCTGGCGTAGAACAGGAAGAAGAATTCCAGTTATTTCCCTTATGCCCTTTCTGGCTCTACAGTTTAAACATTTGGCCGTTAATTTAGATAGCCTATTTCAAATCACTATTAAATCAACAACCCTTGTGTCAACTATCCAAGAGATACATCTGCGTATTGCATTATTCAATGCCCAATCAGTAGGACCACCGGAAAAGCGCACATAAATAGTTAATCCTGACAAAAACATGGCTAAAAACACCAGGCGATGAGCCCAAGTGCGCGGATCTAACACCCACCGGTTACTCCATCAAGTCGTTCCACGGCCATTCTCGTGGAGGTGGTATTGCTGTCATCACAAAGAACTCCATAATCAAATGTCTTAACCACACCACAACTTTCAGTTTCTACCACATATCGTTTGAACTAGTCCAAACCACACTCCCACTGGAACAAAGATCAGACCATTTCTTCTGCCTCTACCGCCCTACTCCTAGTAGAAAAAAAAAAACAAGCTGACTGAACCTCTATTTTTGGAGCATTTTCCGAATCTCCTGGAGTATGGAAATCCGATAGGTGGCAACCTGATTATTCTTGGAGATTTCAACTTTCCCTTTGACTGTCCGGGAAACCCAAACAAATAAAATCTCCTAGATTCCATTAATGTTTTCAACCTCAAACAGTTCGTTAAATAACCCACCCATAAACATGGTTTCATTTAAGACTGGATTCGTCATAGACCTGATGATAATATTTTGCGGTCCTCCCTGGTATTCCATTATCTTGCATCAGATCACATATGCATTATATGCCATCTTGATGTATCAGTCCCTAACCCTCCACCTTTATTAGCTACTAAGAGAAACCTCCGTATGATAAATAGAACCAAACTAATGCATGACATCCAAGCTACCTAACAACTTGCTTACGTCCTACAGCAGAACAACTCGATAATTCATTGCTCGACAAACATGCCCCAGCCACCAAGCGCAGAGTATCAATTCAAAAGTGTTCTCCATGCTATATCAGTGTTAGCGACCGGCTTCGCACTGCTATAAGAGACCGCCGTAAAGAGGAGAGGCTTTGGCTTTCCACCAGACACACTATTCGTAAGCAAATCTATGAAGCCGATAAGAAGTATGTCACAAACATAATCGATGCAGCGAAATCAGCCCAATACAGTACTAAGATCATGGAAAGTACCAGCTGCAAAGAGCTCTTCGAGATTACTAACTAGCTAATGTCAGGAACAAATGTACACCAGTTCCAACTATCTTCTCTCCAGTGGACCTTCCGGACCTGTTTGCAAATTTCTTCCGTGACAAAGTATAAACCATTTCAATTGACTCGTCGTCACCATACATTTGGAATAAAGAATTTCAGCGGCTTCCATTATCAGCATTTGAATCTGTCTCTATCGATTTAGTACATTCAATCGTGATGAAGAGTGCACCAAAGTCATGTGAACTTGATTCAATTCCAACATCACTGCTGGCTGAGTGCTTAAATCCAGTATTGCCTTCACCAACTGATGTTATTAATACCTGTCTTTCATCCGGGGAATTCCCATCATTTTTCAAAACTGCCATTGTAAAGCCTCTGCTGAAGAAACCAACACTCGACCATAACGATTTAAAGATCTTCCGCCTAGTTTCTAATCTCCCATTCTTAAAAAAATCTTAGAAAACGTTTTTCTATCCCATCTTGGATCTCATCTGAATTCAAACAGTCTTTTCTTTTAGCAGTAATGAATATGCATATCGCCCTTGTCACAGTACTGAAACTATTCTTCTAAAGGTAGTTAATAACATTCTCTCTGTTATGGATAGCGTAAAGATTACAGTCCTCACCCTTCTTGATTTGTCTGTAGCATTTTACACAATAGACGATGATATATTACTTCACCGTCTCCTGCATGTATATAATATTCATGCCACAGCCTTACTGTGGTTCAAGTCCTACTTGGTCAACAGGACATAAATTATGTCCGCAAATGGAATACACTCCAGCCCGCTAGATCTATGGTGTGGTGTTCCACAGGAGTCTGTTTTGGGATCTGTTTCCTTCATTCTATACACTCAGCTACTCTCAAGTGTCATAGATCATCATCCAGTGTCTCACCAACTGTACGCTGACGACACGCAAATATACAAATCTGGCCACCCAGCTGAAGTTGATGCTACCATCCAGTGTGAAGAGAGGTGCATTTCTGATGTGAAATCATGGATGACATGTAACAAGCTGCAGATGAATGATGATAAAACTGAGGCCATTCTGATCACAACACAACGACTTTCTCATTCAATTTTACCTCAAACAATAACTATCAGCAACACCAACATTAAATTCACACAGTCAGTACGAAACCTATTTGTTACTTTGGACAGTACTCTCACATTGCACCAACATGTCATGAACATATGTAAGGCTGCATATCTTGAGCTGAGACGCATCAGCTCCATTCGCAAATATCTTTCAGTTGATGCCATTAAAACACTTTTTGTTCATTAGTACTTTCAAGACTGGACTATTGTAACTCAGTTCTGTCTGGTTCATCTAAATATCTACTCCAGAAACTTCAAAAAGTTCAAAATACAGCTGCTCGGATCATGCTTAGAGTACTACGATCAGAGCACACTTCTCCGCTGCTCTGTACCCTACACTAGCTACCCATTTGATCCAGAATCAAACACAAAATTTGTTCTCTGTGCAAAATTTCATGGTGTTTGTATTTTGTAATCATATCATTATATATGTTGTTTTTTTAAAAAAAATCTTTTTATTATGTTATAATTGGTGCCTAATGATGTAAAGCGCTTAGAGCTTCTAAAGGTTAGGCGCTATACAAAGTCATTATTATTGTTATTATTATTATTATTATTATTATTTCTGTTCCCCCTCCGTTATCATGTATAACGGAAAACACTATTTAGAAATCTGGAGTAAGAGAGAAAAATAATTTGTGGTGCATGAAAATCTTGAAATTGAACTTACACCAAGTAACCTACAAGAAAATGTTTTGTCGCTACGGTGCGTGTGCATTTTCTTGGGATTTATCTACAGTGTTTCTATAAACAGTGTTTATATAATCAATGATACAAAGCTGCAGACTCTTTCGGCATTGTACGATAAATTTACCATCGTAGGAAGATATGGGCGAAAACATGTGTGAAGACGAGCGTAGTGGAGTTTCGCTTGTGACATCCAACGATCTAGACTCATGAAAAAAGATGATAAAAGTTAAACAGACTAAAGGATGAGAGAGAGAGAGAGAGAGAGAGAGAGAGAGAGAGAGAGAGTACAATATTTTAATTACCTCTTGCTGGTTCGTCATTTCGATTAGTTTCTGTTCCACATTAATTTTAATGCCACGATACGTGAATGGCCTAGCGTTCATGTGAATGGCGTATCTAACAATGTGTTTGCATTGCTCTACTTTCCTCATTGATACCATCTTTCATGTTTAAACCATACGTGTTTATTATATTGATTTAATCAATGTGAAACAAAATAGAACCTCAAAAAAGGAAGACAATCAATTTATCAATATGCAAAGGTGATTGTGAATAGCCACAAAATGAATATAACTATATTTTGTAGCGAACAAATTCGTAGGCGATGTCAGGATTCATTTGGTCAATACAGAGTTGGCGATGTCAGGATTCATTTGGTCAATACAGAGTTGGCGATGTCAGGATTCATTTCCTCAATACAGAGTTGGCGATGTCAGGATTCATTTGGTCAATGCAGAGTTGACTAAATTCGAACTCCCTTCAAAGGGCAAATATATGTATTTGTATGTGATATAAATAAATATATATATTATGTACGTTGTATCAATGCTATGTCATTCTTTGTATATATTTTTCATTAAAAGGATACTTGGCAAGTCTCGTTTTCTTTAGAAGAAAACTTTATACATCTCGTGGTATATCATTGACACAGCGTACACACTATACATACATACTATATATATATATATATATATATATATATATATATATATATATATATATATATATATATATATATATATATATATATATATATATATATATATATATATATGTATATGTATATATAGTATGCAACAATCTAGATCTCAATAGTAAACAACGATGTTAAATTCTTATCATATTTCCATGCCAGCCGAAAATGCTAAACATATGGACGTCCTTAGCACTAAATTTCTGCTAGTCCCCATAAAAACTGACCTTTTACAGCTGAAGCCAAACCAGGATCAGTAATCCGATACTGGCTGCATTCACAATTTATATTGGTTTGACTTGGATACAAGAATGCGTGTGCATGTGTGTGGGTGGTTGTGTCGGTGGTTGTTTGGGTCTGTTTCTGTGTGCGTTTGTAACTGTGTAGGCAGTAGGTTCGTTTTTAAAGTAGTAGTACTACATGTAGTTGTGATTGTTGTCGTTCTTATTAGTTTCCTGAAAATATGATGAGGAGTGAAAATTGCACCGACACCACGCTGTTTTTTCTTTTACTTTCGTCGTAGAGCAAGAGAAAAATATAGTGATTATTAAACTATAACGTAAGAAGTTTCTGCCCTAGTAAATTGTCATTTCTCTCTTCTGTCGATGCAAATTAAAAAGGATCACTTTTACCTTCAAATTGTACCTGTTTTGAAAATATGCGAATAAAATATTTTGAGGTATTCCTTCATTTACGTTTGAAAGATTTTTCTAACAAATAACAACTAATTTGCAGCTAGAATTATTTGTTAAACTTGGTGGTGATAGTTTTAATTACGATATTGCTGAATGAATTCACCCGATGCTTTTATTTGCCAGACTTGTTACCAAAACATAATAACTTAAATATGTGAGCTACTATCTACAAACTTCATAAATACCACATAGGAATTCGCAACGATATTATGTGTGTGACACATACAATAATTTCATCCATTAATTAGTCACCAAGTTAAATTGCCCGTTCTAGAACGGGAATAAAAAAGAGCATAAACAAAATAATAGCATGGGATGAACGAGTTTAAAAGAAAGGTTGAACACAAAAAATGTAATCATAAATTAGGGATGTTCAGATGGTTTTTAAATCGTGATCACTTATTTGGCAGCCGTTACAAACATAAATACACACGTGGGTGTTTATATATGATAAACTCAAAAGTTTTGTGTGCAGAACAAGCTGGTACAGAATTGGCTGAACTAATTCAAGCAATTATTACAAACGAACTTTGCCTAAATGATTGTAATTTTAATGTGGCAATCAAAATATAGTTATACGTGAAACAACTAATGATATAAATCATTTAATTATAAAGAGAAAGGAATTAGACATCAACTCAAGTTATAACTAAGGGACATAAATACTAATATATATATATATATATATATATATATATATATATATATATATATATATATATATATATATATATATATATATATATATATATATATATATATACTTGTTTAGTACTTCAGCAATAACATTTTTCTCACTTTTCGTATAGTTTTGTAAAACATTTTAAACTCTACTACACTTTGGTGGAGAGATTACATACTTATTTGTGTGATGTGATGTAATTTGGATTTTTAACCTAGCTTTAACAATTTTTCAGTCATATCGCTAAGATGTCTGCAGCGTGGAAGTTTATAGTGATGTCTAGCACTGGGGCATCATGCCGTAGACATGTAGAATGATGTCCCACCCAGTCACATTATTCTGACACCGGGCCAACCAGTCCTAAGACTAACCTCTTAATGCTGAGCGCCAAGCGAGGCAGCTGTTAGTACCATTTTTGTAAGTCTTTGGTTTGACTACGGTCGGGGATCGAACCCACGACCTCCCGCATCAGAGGCGGGCGCTCTAACCACCAGGCCACCGCTCCGGTATGACCGCTCCGGTCATACTTATTTGCTTGTTCTTTCTAATATCGTTTCTTTGCATTAAAAAGTAGTCCTCTGTATTCAAATCCTGTAACTGCATACCACCAAAAAACGTCTTGTATACATGCTACTACGTTTATCTTTTCCCAGCTTTGTCTGTTAGAATTTAAAATTATGATTATTGCTAGAAACTGAGGAGCTTTATATTAAATCACCATATTTGGAAATGCCGAGAGTTCACAGAATATAAATACAGAAATTGTATAATTGCCGTGTACAATAGTCCTGATCTTAATGTAGTGTTAGGGTACAGATTTGACTCTGTAACCAATGTGACAAGAAATAAAAAGCGGTTATATAAAAAATCTGAACCTAATCAGTCTAGTGATAAAGTTTTTCAACTTGGAGTAGCCATGCTAGCTATGGATCTCATATGTATTTTATCGTCTTCTACACATCGATTACCTCCTTTAATCTTGTGCTGGCGATGAGGACGGTCAAGATTACTTTTCACATATTTATGTTGAAGTTATCTGTATCTTCCACTGTCTGGACTTTTCTCATACTGTCACTTTGGGGGAATGTCGAGCTTAAATCTGGGAATAATAAACACATTAGTGTTTTGTCCATTTTTTATGTGAAGGAAAATATTAATATCGTTTGATTCTATTCTTTTTTAAAAAAGAATCATTTTGTCAGGAAAGGGATATATTGAAACAAGTGAAGTAGATTTTGAAAGTTTGTTTTAATCTTTGGCACATTTTAATCCACCATTGATAAGCAAGGTTTGATAATCATTAGGTTTTACTTCTATATATTCCACAATCGCAATTACACAGATGGGAGTGAATGAATTTGTGTTGGTTTTGATTTTGACAGCAGTAGTGCCTCGAAGTAAAGCATCAACTATTGGCAATGGTTTGAGCCAAAACCTTATGCAACATAAACACTTGCATATCATAACATACGTATCAGAACTGTTGAGGATTTGAGCAGACTTTAACATATCTTTTGAGAAGGAAATGAACAAATGTTGGTGACTTATATGTCGAATAGAAACAGATATAATTAAAATGACATAATACAGCTCAACCTAAATATAAACAAAAACAAATAAAAAAGTAAACTGTACTTTATCAGCATTTATCGATCCTATTATACCGACAAATTGAATCGGAGTTTTCGAATCATTGGTGATGATGAAGAGATCAGTGCCTATAATATTACTTATCCATGTATTTTACATGCATAACATCAATAAAAAATTATGTTTCATAGGAAAAGTGGTTGCACCCAAAATCTGATGTTGTGAATTTAATACTCTTATGGAAAATTGATTGTGTAAAATTGTCCAAGATTGAGTGAGGTTGTGTGAGATTCTTTGCTGAACTTTTGATTGAAGTTATGTTAAATAATTTCTGCATAAATTAGCTGGAAGGCTTTAGTTCTTTAATTCATGCCATCAAATTATTCCTCTCCTAATTGCACTGAAACTAACCAAACACAGACAAGGTGATGTATTTTCGAGTTGTGTTTAAACATAGAGCAAGAACCATTAATGCGCGTTTGCGTATTGAAAGATATGTATTTTTATTAAAAGCGGTAGAGTGTCTGCGCATGTAATTGTGTGATACAGAGGCATTTGTTCATTACCAAATAAATGCCTTAAACAAAACAAGTACTGTTGAACATGGATATAATTCAAATTAATCTATCAAATCTTTTTCCTCTGTTTGAAGTGATAAAGTTTAGATATATTTGTGAACAATGTTTGCGCCAATAATGACAGATGCATGTTTAAGAATTACTTGTAGGATTAGAACTGTTATGGAAGTAATTCCAAATTTCCTACCACAATTGCTTATCAGTTGTTTTTCTAAAGTCCAATGAAACTCTAGTCAATCACAGTGGAAAGTATGTGTGACTACATCTTTATCCATGGCAAGTTTAGATCCGATGATGTACAATGAAACCAAACGGCAAGAAATTTTGAGAAAATGTTTGTTTCGGGCTATTGCCTCAATTATTTTTAATATGTGATATCTCTCTCTCAATCTTTCGCATATATTACTCAAACGGGACAAACTGAGTTCTTCGGACCACAGGTGGCTGAGTGATCAACTTTGCAGATCACCTGCACCTCACATCCATCCACGTGGATTTGAGTCTCTCTTCGACCAAAGCGTGTGCTTGTATTTCACTGTGAAAGTTCTTTCTCCATAATCCGACGCTTTTTCTCTGCTTCATTTTGTGATTGTTTTAAAACATGGCGGGATAGAATAACGACTTGTTTGATGAAATCTATCAACTTTAACGAAATAAAAAATTACAGCTTAAATTTCTTTATCCTCTTGAAACATCAGACAGTTTACAACACCGGGGACATGAATGAAACGTGTCTACAAATGAAGTATATTTTGTACGGCTGATTTCTGGAAACTACCTTATTAATTTCTACGTTGGCAGATCTAACTCCTTTTTTAAGTTACTATATCGCTTGTAGTATAGTTCAGAAGGTGGTGCATGAATGGATGGAGATTCAACTTTATTATGAATGGACACGTGCATTCATTAATGACCACGCCAGATTAGCAGTCAAAGTAGGAAACATTTAGGCTTAATTATATATTATGTAGGGTTCTCATTTGTCCCAGAAATAGCGCATCCATCTAACTAGGTTTCTAGCACGGGTTCAGTAACGGCTAAATGATTTTAAATCTGCGTATAATATTTATTTCATTCAGTGGTATTCTTATCATATGTCACCGATATACCAGTTGCAGTTTTTAATAACGATGTCGTTTTTATTGCACCTGTACACTGTTTAAATATACTTTTAGACAACTGTCTCTCTGGGATAGAAAGTCCCAAGCACCAAAGTCCGTATTGATGAATTTATCTCATCTGAATTAATTTGACCCTTTTAATTTGTGTTTGATTCCCGTTTTTTGTGAGTATATTTAAGCAATAAATAATTATAGATAAAGGTAGAATATCATGACTTACGACATATCATAGTCAATGGCGTCATGTGTCCGATACTTCTATTAGGCATCACATGACCTCAGCAGTGTCTATTATATTGAATAGTGTATTGTTCTATTCAAGATGTACAAATAAAGCTGTCCTATATTTATTTTGTCAATTCAGTCGCCTGTTCGTGACAAATGTCAATATTGTTTGAATTATGCCTCCAATATATTGGTAAGAGTGCCAACAGGGACGTTTTGTTAATAAGCAGACGTTACATTATTAGCTCTTCTAAAGTGATCAATAAACCATTCTTTAGAGAAAAGTTCTGCTACAGTTGAGAGAATCCCCCAAAGTACCTCGTTTAAATTCCAAGTAATCTAATGTAGGTGTAAAATTACAGCTATAAATGGGAACCAAGTCTTTCATCACTATTGATGTACCGTGGAGTTTTCCTCTTTGATCATCAATCTTGACGCCTGATATATATATATATATATATATATATATATATATATATATATATATATATATATATATATATATATATATATATATATATATATATATATATATATATATATATATATATATATATATATATATATATATATATATATATATATATATATATATATATATATATATATATATATATATATATATATATATATATATATATATATATATATATATAATTACAATCATCACAACACATTTATGTTTTTTAATATATCTTTATTGTTTTTAGACAGTGTTATACCTGGGCAATCTAGCTTTAGTTCCCAATTTACCCGTGTTTAACCGTTGGTTTTACACAACAGTAAGGCCTCTACTACGTCACATAATTGCGGTGCTATATAACTATTAATCTAATGTCTGTATCTGATTACTTAAAGAAGAAGTTTGCACTCTAAAATTTAGAGATTAATTATCTTCTTCCCGTTCTTCATAAGGAAAGTGTGTATGTTGGTTGCTAATCCATTGTGTTTAGGTTTTGTTGGTAGGTTTGTGTATAGGTTTTCATACATGGCTTGTTGCATATGTTCAATGTGGCATTTAATCATCTGAATGAAAGCTTATGTTATCAGACTCTGTGGTTAAAGAACATACTAGGTATAAAATATTGAAATGATTTGTCACTTAATGTCTAGAGGAAATATAAGTCTGTAATGAGAAGGAACGTTAAATATATTTATCTACCTATCTATCTAGTTGCCTATCTATCTATCTATCTATCTGGAGTCTTGTTTGAACGAAATAAGGCTATTATATAACTAATCAATATTAATCTTTCATTATGTGCTTATTGTGGGAATTTACAGAGTTAATTATTTTGAATCTGATAATTTATTCAGGTTTAGATATATTTAATTGTGTATGCATGTTTTCAAACCTTCAAATTCAGTAATCTTCTAACCATCATATTGCTTGCGAGTATTCACTTAAGTTGCATTATGCAATGACATTATGCCAGACTAGGTTGATAGTTTCAGCTGACATTTATCTTGGACAAATAACAGCTTTTAACTATTCCTTTGCCATATTTGATGCAAACTAACTGACTTAAAAGTCTTGTTCATTTTAAATGCTAGTTTCAATGGAAGCTCAAGCAGTATTTTGAATTCCTAAACTCAAAATAACTTTGCATCGAATTTCGAATTTATGCAAATAAAAGCTGCTACTTTTGTTTAAAAATAATTTATAGTCAAATTAAATGTTCCATTGAAGTAGATACGAAATTTCAGTTGGTGCACCTCACAGATTTCCAAAAGAGATGTGTAACTAAAGATGTCATAGAATCCTTTAATGCAAATATTATAGACAATAACACATCCACCAATGCTTAAGTAACAGAAGCACGAACTCAGGTGTTAATCTTGAAGGGCAATTAATGCATGATAGTGAATTTGATCTCAGTCATTACTTTAATATGGAACTCCTATATTGAAAAACGTTTACCATAAAATTATTGACAAACGAATTTGCCCTAGTAACATTTTAAGATAGTAAGTAATCCGATCATTCTTAATGTAGTTTAGAGCATTCGAACTTTTTCAAATAGTGTAAAATTAATACAATTTTCTTATAAATTTGCGATTTCTAGCTATAGTTTATCCAGGCAATGACACTAACATGAGCTTTATATGTAAGTAATAAAATGTATTGATCAGAAAATGCATTTCTGATTTGATTATCGTCTGAAGAGATCGATAGAAGGACTAGTACATATTCTCAATACCTGCTTGGAATTAATCTAATGTCTTACTGGCGAAGTGTGTTTTTCGTTTCGTTCACCTATGATGATATAAAAGATCACTTATGATCCTGATATGGTCTCCGGTGTAGCAATGATTTTTGTCTTCACTGAGACAAGTGATTCTAAAACACATACACTGGTGTAGCAATGATTTTTGTCTTAATTGAGACAAGTGATTCTAAAACACACACACCAGTGTAGCAATACTTTTTGTCTTAACTGAGACAAGTGATTCTAAAACACATACACCGGTGTAGCAATGATTTTTGTCTGAACTGAGACAAGTGATTCTAAAAAACACACACCAGTGTAGCAATACTTTTTGTCTTAACTGAGACAAGTGATTTTAAAACACATACACTGACAGTATAAGTTCGCACATCTGTGTCTTGAAGTATTTGAAGCACTAGAGTCTCAATAACTGTCTTCTACATCGCATAATAAATAAATTATTCATAGAGAAAAAAGTACGAGCGTTCACTTTAGTTAGAAAGTTTACAAGTTGCATACGTGTATAACATCAAAATAGATCTAATACATCGTTAAAAGTCCTAAACATATCGACCACTTAATAATAATAATAATAATAATAATGAGGACTTTGTATAGCGCCTAATCTTTAGAAGCTCTAAGCGCTTTACAACTTTAAAACAACACCTATAAGATAAGAAATATAATAATATTATTACAAAAACAAGCAACATGAAATTAGAAAAACATTTATAAAAAAATAAATTAAAAAACATGCTGAGAATATTTCAGGTAGGAAACATTATTTGGTCTTTAAGTTTGTTCTTGCTGTCGAAATAAGTGAGTTTTGAGAGCCCTCTTGAATGTGATCACCTGTGTCTTTGTGTCTAAGTTCAGTGGGCAATTCATTCCACGTTGCTGGGCCCTGGTATGCAAAAGAACGCTGTCCATATGACTTTGTTTTCATACTTGGAATAATGAGTATACGATTGTCAGAAGAGGAGCGTAAGTATCTTGCTGGTGTGTACACATGAGTGAGGTCAGATAGGTATGTTGGACTAGAGTTCGACAGTGAAATGTAGCACAGAGAACAAATTTTGTGTTTGATTCTGGATCGAATGGATAGCCAGTGTAGGGTACAGAGCAGCGGGGAGGTGTGCTCTGATCGTGGTACTCGAAGTATGATCCGAGCAGCTGTATTTTGAACTTTTTGATGTTTCTGGAGTAGATATTTAGATGAACCAGACAAAACTGAGTTACAGTAGTCCAGTCTTGAAAGTACTAATGAACAAGAAGTGTTTTAATGGCATCAACTGAAAGATATTTGCGAATTGAGCTGATGCGTCTCAGCTCAAGATATGCAGCCTTACATATGTTCATGACATGTTGGTGCAATGTGAGAGTAGTGAGAGTACTGTCCAGAGTAACACCTAGGTTTCGTACTGATTGTGTGAATTTAATGTTGGCGTTGCTGACATTTATTGTTTTAGGTAAAGGATGTGAATGAGAAAGTCTTTGTGTTGTGATCAGAATGGCCTCAGTTTTATCATCATTCATCTGCAGCTTGTTACATGTCATCCATGATTTCACATCAGAAATGCACCTCTATACACCTTGGATGGTAGCATCAACTTCAGTTGGGTGGCTAGTTTTGTATATTTGCGTGTCATTAGCGTACAATTGATGAGACACTGGATGATGATCTATGACACTTGAGAGCGACTGAGTGTACAGAATGAAGAGAACAGGTCCAAGAGCACACCCCTGTGGAACACCACAACATAGATCAACTGGGTTGGAGTGTATTCCATTTGCAGATACAATTTGTGTCCTGTTGACCAAGTAGGACTTGAACCACAGTAAGGCTGTATCATGAATGCCAGATACATGCTGGAGACGGTGAAGTAATATATCATGGTCTGTTGTGTCAAATGCTGCAGACAAATCAAGGAGAGTGAGGACTGTAATCTTTCTGCTATCCAATGCAGAGATAGTGTCATTAACTACTTTTAGAAGAGTAGTTTCAGTACTGTGACAAGGGCGATATGCAGATTGTACATTGCTAAAAAGACTTTGAATTTAGATGAGATACAAGCTGGGATAGAACAACCTTTTCTAAGATTTTTTAAATGAATGGGAGATTAGAAACTGGGTGGTAGTTCTTTAAATCGTTATGGTCTAGTGTTGGTTTCTTCAGCAGAGGCTTTACAATGGCAGTTTTGAAAAATGATGGGAATTCCCCAGATGAGAGAGAGGTATTAATAACATCAGTTAGTGAAGGCAATACTGGATCTAAGCACTCAACCAGCAGTGATGTTGGAATTGAATCAAGTTCACATGACTTTGGTGCACTCTTCATCACGATTGTACGTACGAAATCCATAGAGACAGGTTCAAATGCTGCTAATGGTTGCCGCTCAAATTCTGTATCCCAACTGTATGGTGACGACGAGTCAATTGAAATTGTGGTGTCAAGCTTATCTCTAATGGTTTGTACTTTGTCACGGAAAAAATTTGCAGACATGTCCGGAAGGTCGACTGGAGAGAAGGTAGTTGGAAGTGGTGTTGATTTGTTCCTTGACATTAGGTTGTTAGTAATCTCGAAGAGCTCTTTGCAGCTGGAACTTTCCAGAGGTGATCTGATGCAAGGTCATGGGATACCAGGGAGGACCGTAGAATGTTATCACCAGGCCTATGAAGAATCCAGTCTAAAATGTGACTATGTTTATGGGTGGGTTGGTTAACTGACTGTTTGATGTTGAAAACGTTAATGGAATCTAGGAGCTTTGATGTATTTGAGTTTCCGGGACAGTCAAAGTGAAAATTGAAATCTCCAAGAACAATAACACCAAATGTAATTTAAAATGTTTGGAGACATAAGAATAATTCGTGGCAGTAAAGTTATTTACATATTTCTAACAAAGTTAACTTGACTAGATATAGCCGTGGAGTGGCCCGAGAATTCCGAACACTGGAGCGGCATGTGCCGTATTAGGACCATAAATAAAATCGCATCGTGTATCAAGTGAAAAGAAATTCCCTAACTGCAAATAATGAAACAATACGATCATCATTACGGTTAGTTTGAAGTTTTTTTACTGCGAATGTTACTTTCAAGAATGATGTCAGTGGAATTGAAACTTTGCAATCTGTATTCATTCGATAGCTGACGCTAAATAATTTAAAATGTAATTATTGCAGTCCAAGGTAAAGATGTAACGATGTACCATATATAAGACGACTTGAGCTAAATAGCCGTGAAAAGTACATCACAATACATGAAAAATGTTGTAAGAGATTTAAGTTATTAAATTATAAAGTCCTGAAAACACCCATCCAACTGTTAAATATCCGTGAAGGGATTGCAAATATTTGTACAGTTTCAACGTCTCTTTCAACATAATTACTTGGTACGTTTATTACTATTTAGAAATGCAACCCCTGGAAGATAATAAAGCACACTTGCATAAATATTTGGATACTGTTGTCAGAATCGAAACTTGCACTTTGTATAAGCCACGAAAGCTTATTTTCTCAAAATAGTAGCATTGTATCTGATGTGTCTACTTGATATATGAAGACATTAGTGCTGAGATGAGGTTCATCTTTAAGTCGTAAGACTCTCTTTAATCCTTAAGGCCACTTTAATATGTGTTAATTTACTTACATATTGGTTGGGAATATTCATTGTGATTATGAAGGAACATATATGTAATCTTCTCTAGGACCAATTACGAAATATTCGCTAACTGGAAATTTATTCTTGGAATGTAAATATACAAGTCCATTTGCATCAGTTACAATTTATGACTAGCTTGTGGGGTTTTTCTTTTTGTAGGGGGACTGGGGATAATGGGGTAAAAGTAGTTTGTCAGAGCATTATATGCTATGCATGGGGCCAGTAGTTTGATGATGGAGGGATAACCTGGGCGAATTTAGGGAACCCACAGTAGTACACTGTTATGCGTTTTCACATACCATCACTGGCCGAACTGAGACTGGCACTCAGGCGGAAATAGGTGAGATGCCAGTGATCTGTAAAGGCGAGCACCTTATGCCACTCTTACCACGCCACACCCACCACCCGCCAATTTGTTCGCCAAAACAAAGCAAAAGGTAAAGACTATGGAGAGGCATGTAAATTCAGTCGCCTTTTCAAAAATGATATTCTAGTTGGTTCATTAAGTTAATAACAGAACAGTGACAGTTTTCAGATAATAAAAATAAAATCCTTGCAATGTTAATATAATTCATTGCCCTGATATTGCCAGCTTGAAGACCAAAGTAACCTTGACGATCGGTAAAATTCCACACATCCTCTTGAAACATATCAGTACAGGGTCCTGATATCATGTATTGGATCTAGAACTGACAGTATTAAAGACTGTGAATCGATTGATTGGCAGGAATTGGAGTTTAATCCAAGAACTACACAATCACCATTTAATATTTTTTCAAGGAATGGGACATAAAATGTAGACTTAAATTTAATGTCTTTCGATTTTGTGTATCGTTGGACCATTTAGACGACGATCTATCAATGCATTGTATACATTCTACGAATCTTGAGAATTAGTATTACGGTGTAGGAACACACGACTGCTTAATGCCAATATTAATGCGCTGCTGACATAAGAGGTCCTCCGTAACAGTCTTTAGTCTAAGTTCAAGAAGGCAGAATAGACGTTAATTGAAAATTTTCCAAATAAGTACGTATACAAACAAAATATATCATTAATGTGCAGAAAGGTTAATATTAAATAGATTTACACAATACAATACTCATAGGCTTAAAACAGAAACTCGTCATAGACTGCTTTTACAGACCGAGAGTTTGGCTTATATTAAGACAGAATGACATCAGTATAATTATTGCGTGTTCAGAGTTTACTTTAGAGACACAACTTTTAAATATTTGAATATTTTAGCATGCGTGCGTTATCTTAGGCTGTACCAATATAGAGGTAAGTTGCCATTTTACTAGGTTCCTTATTTTCTCAAATTATTGTTTAGTTTTCCTTTATGTACAGTATGAAAGAAAAGTAATCAAATGCATGGCATGTTATGCACGAAAGCGGGTTTATGATGTTGAATGAGGAGACCGAATGACTGCTGCACGTCTGTAAAGTAAGAAATTATGCAAATAGGGTTACCTTATCGGCGCATAATTTTGTATATACTAAAAGTAACCGATTCCAAGAGGCTGGTAGCAGTAGTGATGAAAACAAATTATATTTGGAAAGAATGTCTACAACGCTATTTGAGCCGTGTTTAGTACCCACAATGCAGAGAGCATTTACTATGTGTTATAACGCTTACTGTAACAATTTAAGCTGTCACATTTTTATACAATCAACAACCCTCTCATGTATGAAGCAGATCTTCTCGTCTATCCATTTCCCACCAACCCCCAACCCCCAGAAAAAAATGGAACAACACAAAGATTTTGTGCAATATAATAAAACACTGTCTACCATATATTTACCAACTATCAAGGCAAAAAGCGTATTAGAGATAAGAAATATCCTGCTAATTGATGGAATCGGAACACTAATTGATTATTCATAGAATCTAATGTAATATATACTAAAAGTAAAACAAATTTCTTCCTTCAAATGGCATAAAAACCACGCCTGTTTCAGTTTATTGGAGATTGATAACCTCGTTCCGGCTTGGAAAACCAGAGTTTACAGCATTTGCTTCTCTTCGTGTTGCAACACAGGCAACTTCCTGGACTGTATCTAATAACATAGCCTCATGCCATGAATCCATGTGATGTTTTGTCAGTGGGATATTAAATACACCATATCAAAATAAAAGTGAATATTTTTCTGTCAACAATTGCATATAGTTTGAATTTTATGAAATGTATAATGGAAAAGTAAATCAGTTTGCAAACCAAACAGTGTACTCGATTCTATATTCCCCACCAGTAGACATGATCTGTGGCTGTTAGCTATTTAGTCGTCTGATACCTATACAGAACAATTGTGTACGTTTGATATAAATAGACAACCGTATTCTTCAGTTATTCACAACAAATATCGGAGGTATTTTAAGCACGTACAATAATAATATGGACACTAATTTGATATTAACAGGTGATAGCTATACAGTTACACAACCCCCTATTTTCGTCACGTTCTGGTGCAAAGATGATATTCGGCATGACTAATTAATTTTCATAATTATATTTGCTTCTTCCATCATATATACATACGTGATTATGGCATCTAAGAGGTTGAGTTTGCTTTGCATAACTTTTCACTGGAGAACTGTATGGATGTAGGAGACTGCAACGAAAACCCCAAAACAGTCGTGTTAAACTGTCAGCTGAGATTACCTCCCCGTGATAACATAAACGGTACTATAATTCTAGCAGTATAAAATAGATGCTATAATCAACACACGTCACACAGAAATAGGAAAACCAAAGGTTTTTGTAATAAGAGACACAATCATTTTAGACAAGGGAATTTTTACCATAACATTGGTTTACTACAAAGTAAAATTGTGAGAACGATGTTACAAAAATAAATTCAAAAGATTGTTTGAGGGAAGAATAAATTTATTGAAAAATCAGATCTTGCTAATCAAAGAGAGTTTGTTGTAATACAGGTTCCTAATGCTGAATAACAACAAAGAGTTTCGTGCTATACAAATTCCTAAATCTGATGAACAAGAAAAAATAGAAGTTCCTTTTTTCTTGCAATAGGTACACGCTGGAAGAGACAAGGATCTTTGATCAAGCTTATCTGAATCTTGATATTTAGAAGTTGTACCAGACTGAGATTTAGAAGCACTTATATTAGGCTGAACTATTTTTCTGCCAGAAGACTGTTGAGAGGAAGTCTTATTTACAAAAGGAACTTTATGAATTAAAGAATACTCATCAGCAGCTCGAGTAGCATGTTCCAAGGTTTCGTCCTTATGCTCGTCAAGATAAGTCTAAATGTCATTACGGACATAGTTCGTAAACTTTTCAATAATACAAATTGTTTGAGTCTTTCATGATGTTGTTCAACGTTCTTGGCTAAGCACGATCTATCAAATAACTGCTCTTTTGTTAGGAAATTGGACATGAGTTTGTCCAGCTTCTTTTTTTATAGTTTCTAGAATTTTTACCGATAAGCGTCAGAGACTAACTCATAACACCTTAAGATGCATTCTTTGACCACATCATAGTCACCACTTTGGTGAACTGACAGTGAATTGTAAATATTACTAGCCTTACCAGTGAGTACTCATTGTAATAACTGAGTCAAATGCTTCCTTGGCCATTTCAAATTGTCAGCAATTTTTTCAAAACGTGTAAAATATTTGTCTACTTCTCTTTCTCTGTAAGGGGGTACGAACGTAATATTCTTTGCAACATCAAAACTTAAAGTTGTATTTGAAGTGGGAATGTGCATTTCACTTGCCAACTCGATTTATTGTATTCTAAATTGATATTCCGTCTCTTTATTCTCTATTTTCATTTGCATTTGCAACACACTCTCTCTCTCTTTCTTTCTTATGTAACTGCTTTTGCATCTGTTTCTCCTCTTTTTCTGCATGTAAATACCTTTGCACTTTGTGTAACTGAATTAGTCTTTGTTTCTCCTTTTCATCCTTATCTAATTATATTTGCATTTGTTTTTCTTCTTTATCTTTCTGATGTTCCCCCTTTCTTACCTCGAATTCCATCTTTTATTTTAATTCTGATTTCTTTACTTTTATGTCAGAGTCTGATACAGACTTACTGATCGAAACCAAAGCACTTTCATCCAAACGATTTTTTTCTTCCAAATACTGTACAAAATTATTTTTTTCCCCTCTTGCTTCGTTAAGGAAGATTTTGCCTCAGAAAGATCGCATTTTTTGGCAAGTTGAATCAATTCAGCTTTTTCCAAAAGTTCTAATTGGTCCTGGGTAGAACTTGAAAGAAAGACTTCCACTTTTGATGACATTTTAGAAAAGGCTTGCCGACTTCACTAAATATTTCAAAATTGTAAAATAATACCTGAGATTTGTGAAAGATTTCAAACACTAGAGGAATTCAAATTTTAAAAAGAAACAGTGTTTTGAAATATCTTTTTCCCTCCAAATTCAAATAGCCTGATGACGAGCTCAATTCCTTATGTTACGTGTTTAGACTCTAATAAATAGTAACAATAAAAGAGTAAACACAACAAGCGTTGAAAAAGTTAACAAATAATTTATTTCCCTGGAAAAATTATGTACATATGGGACCCGTTATTTCTGATTGTTTCATATTGAGAAATAGACATCAGAATGAAGACAGACCTATTCCGAATAATCTTATACCTATGAGGTCAAGGTCACTGTCATGTATTGAAAGCAATACATTTGTTGCGTTTAATACACCCCAGTCTGGTTTTATTATTTGAAAATTATGAAACATTCATATCGAAGGGTTCTAAATCATTCTTTTGTGATTCGGCCAGTCCCATCCATATTAAAATTTTAAGGAACACAGGAGCTTCTCAGGTTCTTTTATTGTCAGGTACTTTGGCTTTTTCTGAGAAGTCTTCATCTAATGAAAGTGTTATTATTCAGGGAGTAGAGTGCTACTTTGTTAAAGTTCCTCTCCATTGTGTAAAAGTTGTAACAGACATAATCTTAGGATGCGTGACAGTCGGAACAGTGTTTGCTTTACCCGTTGAGGGAAGTCATTTATTTCTAGGCGGCAACCTAGCTGGAGACAAGACATGGCGGCCAGTATTAATGGTGGAGGAAGAATCTGGTAAATCCCCGAAAAGAACCACCGACCCTCGAGAAGCCACTGGCAAGCTTTCTCACATACCCACATTGGTCGTATCCGAGACTCGCAGACAGAGGTGAGATGGCAGTGATCCGTAGCGGAGAGCGCTTTAGACCACTCGGCCACTCGTGGCTTCCTAGGGATTAGTAAGACTTATAACAAGATCTTTACTGACTTCTATTGACACAAATCAAAAGTGATGTTTTTAAATACTGTAGATCTTGTCATACTTGTCAAAGGGTAGGAAAACCCAATCAGAAAATACCTAAGGCTCATCTGCAATCATTTCTGGATTTGACGAACCATTTAGTAAATTTTGGTAGATTGTGTTGGACCCTTACCTAGAACCGAGTCAGGTAAACAATACTTGCTGTCCATAATGTGTGCGTCAACAAGGTTTCCAGAGGCAATCCCTTTGTCAAATATAAAGTCAAAAACAATAGTAACAGCTTTAATAAATTTTCTTTTACTCAGTTTGGTTTTCCCAGATCTGTTCAATCTAATCAAGGCTGAAATTTCATGCCTGGAATTTTCAGCAAGTTATGTACGAATTAGGCGTCCAACAATTCAAATCTTCTGCATATTACCCCAAGACCCAATGACCTTGAAAAATAAGATTCCATCACATTATTTTGATACGGATAAAGATTGGGATGAAGACATTCATTTACTATCGCTTACTGTTAGGGAATCAGTTCAAGCATCTTTAGGCTTCAGTCTCTTTGAACTGGTTTTTGGAACACTTTGCGTGGACTATTGAAGTGGTTGAAAGAGAAACGTCTTCCTAATGAAGATACTGAACTTAATCTTCTTGATTATTTTTCCAATTTTAGGTATAAGTTGTCGAAGGTTTGTGTGGATGCGAGAATAAATCTGCACTCTACTCAATCCAAAATGACATGAAAATATGATAAAAACTCAAAGGAAACGAGTTTTCAGCCAGGTTATAAAGTATTTGCTCTCTTGCCTATAACAAAAAATCATCTTCAGGCCAATTGTAATAGTTCCTAAGCAGTTTACAAGAGAATAAATAATTTAAATTAAATCAAAAATAGTCATGGGATGCGAGAAAAAACTTTGCCGCATAAACTTGTTAAAGGAGCATATTGAATGAGATAGCCAGGTTAAAAATACAATTAATTTTGTTGTACCTGTCCTACTCAGTGAAGATTTAAGTGAAAAACCTTTCGAAGTCTGAAATTATGACAGATCTGGAACAGAAACTTTCACATTTGCAGGAGCAAGACAGTAATGAACTTATACAGTTATTATTTGAATATGAGCACTTATTTCCAGATGATCCTACAAGAACGATCAAATCTTTTAATGACGTTGAAATTGTAATTTCGAAACCTGTCAAACAACAACCGTATAGGATGAAGCCTCTCAAACACGGATACTTGAATAAAGAAATTCGGTATTTGCTCGAGAATGATTTCAAAGTGCCCAGTAAAAGTAACTGGAGTTTACCATGTATACTTGTTCCAAAACTAGATAAACATTTCCATATGTGCACTGATTATAGGAAGGTGAATAATGCGACAAAAACAGATTCATTTCTATTACCAAGAATCGCTGACTGTATTGATAAGATCGGAAATGCCAAACATGTCACCAAATTTGACCTTGTGAAAGAATTCTGGCAAATTCCACCAACGGAAATAGCAACGGAAGCTTCGGCATTCCTGACTCCAGATGGCCTTTATCAGTATAAATTGATGCCGTTTGGGATGGAAGGGTCGCAAATTACTTTTCAATGTCTCATGAACATGATCACCTCTGGTCTAGATAATTGTAATGCTACATCGATGATGTCATCATCTACAACGACAACTGGAAATAATATTTATCAACAATTCGGAAATTCTTTGACAGACTCACTGATGCATGTTTGACTATTAATGTATCTAAAAGTGACCTCTGCCGTGCTAGTGTAAGTTTTCTAGGACATGTTGTGAGACATGGACTAGTTAGACCTATATATGCTAAGGCTATTTCTGCATTTCCAGTGCCTGTTAATAAAAAGCAACTGATGCGAATTTTAGGTATGGGGGATACTATTTAAATTGTTTTCTCAATTTTTATATAACTACTGAACCCCTGACTAATTTATGTAGAAGGAAGAAAAACAAGTTCCTTTGGACTGAAAAATGTCAGGAGGAAATTGTCAAGTTAAAAGCAATACATAAAAGATCGCGGGTTCTTACAGCTACAAATTTCAGCCAATCATTGAAACTGTCTGTCGATGCAAGTGATGTTTGGGTTGGATCAATTTTGATTCAAGAAGATGAAAATGGTATTGATCATTCAATGTGTTATTTTTCTAAGAGATTAAATAAGCATTATAGAAATTAGTCAACAATCGAGAAGGAATGTTTGGCTCTGATATTGGTATTACAACATTTTGAAGTTTACCTTAGTTCAGCTACTTCTTCGATTAATGTGTTTAGTGACCACAACCCCTTTATTTTCATCGGCAAGATGATAAATAAAAATCAAAGACTACCTGTATGGAGTTTGTTGTTACAGGAGTATAATCAGGCACATCAAGATAAAATATAATTTAATAGCAGACGCACATTCCTGTGCATAAAAATGTATTACTTCATGTACATTGGGTGTAATTCATATGATTTCTTTTTAACCTCATGTGTAATTAGGCTGTGGTAAAAAGAAAACTTTATCATATAAATCGTTCTTTTTCTTTATTGGGGAAAGTGCTATATACATTTGATTTAATTTATATCTGATTTGATTGTTTGTAAGTTTTAAAAAATTTCTATTTCTATGTCAAAGTAATGTTGTGCTGTTTATAAGGCTGACTTGATTCCCAACCTTAATTCAAATTTAGTAACATTCATGTCAAGAAGTTATTTTGTATTTATTTTTATTGTGGGAATAATGAGCATGATATCGAGGCTGTATTGAATACATGACCCTTGGCTTGGAAATAGTTTTAGTGAAGTAAACAAATTTTTCTCAGAATATAATGATTGATTTTTATCAAGGTCATACTGGGGCTACGTGATTTAGTTAGTTGTAATAAGTGATGCTTAGAGAGAATTTAGTCATTCTGGTCGTACAAAACACTTAATGTCAGGTTGTTTTCTCATGTTATAACCAGGTTTCGAGTTATATGTTAGTTTTCTTCAAATTATTTGGATTCTAAAAGATTAATTCCTTTCGCTGGATAATTATTGTTGAGTGCTCATACAGAATTTGTGAACAAAAACATTTCTTAAAAATTTTATTCGGATTTCCAACACCGGAGTGTCACTTCTTGTGTTCTACAATGAACTATATACAACAACATTGAACAGGATACAGCATACGTCATCGCCTTCCATCTTGGATTCTTCGTCGGGACTCAAACTTGAAATCATTAGAACGTTTCAATATTAGGACTTCTAAAATTTTATTCTTGGATTATTCTTGGATTGATTTTGGATTTGATTCTTAAAACTGTAATTAAAATTTGTTCATTTGTACAGTATTTTTGAATAAAAAAATTATTTGTTAAATTTTTCGAAGCTTGTTGTTTTCATTCTTTCTTGTGTTACTGTTTATTAGAGCATAAACACGTAACATAAGAACAGCTTTTGATCAATTTAGGATTGCTGCCCTCGTAGAAAGTCTTACAAATATGTAGCGTTTTGTACATGTTAAGTATTATGATCGTCCAAAGTAGTTTTTAGTTATTTGATATATTTTAAATTTTTCTAGTAGTGCAAAGTGTATGTGAACTATGCACCGCTTCATTCATTTTGAATTGTCTTTGTGCAAAATGTATTTTAGCTGTGCCGCGTTTGGCATATTTTCAGTTGCTAGTTTCCTTGTATAAAGTATCTATAAACTATACAGGATTTTATGTTATTGAAATTGTTGTTCGTTCGCAACTTGTAACTCAACTCCGGAACACTTGATACATTTTAAAATGTTGCTCCTGAGCAATATGCCTCAACTACATTTTGGGTTTGTTGTCCTTGTACCTTACTAATATGTCTTGAAATGCCACAGCGTACATTTCTATTTCATGTAATGCCACAAAGTAAAGTTTCTTTCGTATTAAGTTTGCATCCCCGTATTGGTTTCTCACCTTCCTATACAATTTAGCTTTCCAGTGTAGTTGTTTATATCTTTAGTCTAATGACCTCCTACTGAGAGTATAGTGCACAGAACGTGACAAAAATGCCCCAATATAAATAATTCCTTTATCATTCGTTTAAAATAATTCGAACATGAACGACGGTCGATTTACGTACTGAAATGGGCTTATGTTCAAATTGACGTCCCACTAACACGTTGGTTCTCACTGATTGACCACACTACATGGACAGATTTAGTAGTTCGAACTTTATTACAAAGAGCCGTTGTTGCAATTTACATTTTTGCAATGTATGTTTTAGTCTTTCACTATTAATTTTAGATCAGTTCTGTATTTAAGTTGCATCGAAGAATTTATCATTATTTGTGCCGGCTTGATTAATCGTAATGAAGAATGAGGACATTGTTTACCTCTCCACATTTTGTATCATTTCGAAAGATTTCTGCATCACACAGCTCTGACGCTTTGTAGTATTATTACCTCTGTGGTCTTAATCACTCGTCTTTGAAAGCTGGCATATGTTTGGAAGTCTTGTTAAGTTTACACTCTTTTGCTTCTTGTAATTCTAATATTTTCACACGCTTTCTTAAATTAAGATGATTTTCAGTAAGCGTTTAGCTGTTTGAAAATTACACCGATATCCACAATACGCCATTATGATTTTGACCTTCATTTGTTCTTGTGGAATGTGTGCAAATAATCAATTGTACATTGGTGCAAGATTTGCTGGAAACTTTCAGTCTCGGAGTCAAAACGTTCTATCTGACTTTCACCAAAACCTTGTTTATAGCTCAAAATTAAGTACCTCAAATATACTTTTTCATATCCAATATTAATGCATATAAAGGACGCAGAGGTCTCAATTTTTAAATGAGAATGAGGTTTTTTGGGGTGGAGGTGGGTGTGGATAGAGGCCGCACAAAGGCAATTTGAACACATTATTGGATAAAGAAAACAGAGAAAATGGAACTAAAAATATTGTTTCCAAGATCTGATAGAGATTCACGAACAGTATTCAATATAGTCATAACGTTGGTGTCTAGTCTAGACATGTATATAAATAAGACCGCAAATTAACATTGGTGTCTATTCTAGACATATAAATGAATACGAACGCAAATTAACACTGGTGTCTATTCTAAGCATATATATATATATATATATATATATATATATATATATATATATATATATATATATATATATATATATATATATATATATATATATATATATATATAAATAATAATAATAATAATAAGAACGCATAATAAAATTGGTGTCTAGTTTAGACATGTTTATAAATTAGAATGCAAAATAGCATTTTTATGTTCATTGCAGTGAAAATACAGTTTCGCCAGTAGAATGTCTTAAAGAAGCAAAGATCGTGCCTTAGTTTACATCTAGTCAGGCATACTGGAAGGTTCCTATGTAAAATTTAAATTCATGAACTAACACTAACGAAAATCATATATTTCTGGTATTAATTCCACGCATTATGTAAGGAGTTGTGAATTTCTTTTACTCTCCACATCTCCGTTAAAACATATCCGCCTAAGCCCATAGGTGAAAATGCGTACAAATTTGAACTTATGGTGCCTCTAAGATGACGACCTGAGTGTCGGGGCTTTTTGTCATCCATAGCTCCCGCAAAATGGATGTAATGCATATGCATTTTAAAATTCACATCAAACACTGATCGCCCAAACATGCATCGTTTGGATGCTAGCACATGACATATACCATGGACCTTTGCTTTGGAACGCCTGTCTCACAGTCTGAGATGGAAATGGAGACGAATACCGCAAGGGGACAGTGGAGGGACGCTAGGAGTCAGTACTAAAGGTACAGTAGTTTGGAATTATGTAGGAACATATGCGGAAATTTCAAATGGCAAACCATTAATAATTATTTAAATTATAATCGGGTATAAAAATACAATTTTGAGTAAATGAACAAAACCCTATAGAGACGTATGTCAGGTTGAATTGTATGCGTTCTTTGCTGGTTGTACGGGACGGATTTCGTTCACAGTTTTACTTTTATGGCATCATTCAAACCTTATACCCTAGAAACGAACAAATATTAGTTCTGGTGTGCATGGACACAAACTGGCTTACGGTCCAATATGCCTCATATAACACACACCATGAAAATTTGTCTCAATAGCTGACTACAATAACAGAACATAATATTGGAAAGCATAAGAAAGTAGTTTTTGAAGTCGTTACGGTATTTAGAAAATGCAATTGGTATGTTTTCTATCGAATAGATGATATACAAAAACATTTGTGTACAAACACGCACACCTTCCGACCTATTTACCTGCCTGTCTGCATAACTACCTTCCTACCTACCTACCTACCTACGTACATACATACATACACTTATTGATTGATTTACTGACTAACTGATATTCTATAATTATCTATGAATGTATTCTCTATTCATCAAACAGCCATGTTCAATTAGTGTTGTAGTAATAGTATTTCTTTCTTTCGTTATCAATGAAACAAGTTATTTGATAATATTTGCTTGTAACAGGATAGACCTGAATGGATGCTTGGATCAAATGACAACACAACACAGCGTGATGATAGATGGATGGTTATGATATGAATCGCTTGTACTGGCCACACCTATCCTTCATGGATCTTCCGTGCGCTCAGACATACGCATAAACATACGTACAGACAGGTACAGACAGCCCTATGGCAGGAGAAAAAAAATGGAGAACGTTCACTCCTTGACAAGATCCAAAAATCAGTGACTCAGAAAACAAATGTATCTTAAATCTACAGGAGTATTGGTACGGGTAAAATATACGTGCATACCGTGCTTTAGTGTATCTCACCGCAAGCGATCTACGACGAGATACATGCTAATTCAGTTACTTACGTAGAAAAAACAATTATTCACCCTAGGTAACGTATGCAGGTACGACGAAAATGATCAAATCGTTCTAAGACGAAACCAAGTTATTCCTTGCCTTATTCTGTGACATTGCTTCAAGACGTTAATCGTTCCAGCCAATAAAAGGGAATCTCAAAAGGGATTGGTCAAAGTTATAAAGCAATAACATTCATTTATATGAACTGCTATCGACCGCATGTACCCTCGTAAAGACTATTTGCAGACAGCAAGAGCCAAATGCATTAATAGCCTGCAGCATAAGCCAGCAACTTTAGAACTGGGTTAATATTAGGAAGGAAGACTTATCTGGAGCACTAATGGCAAAGCACCACTTTCACGGGTTGGTACAAACCTCTCTTCGTCTGTCTATCTGTCTGTCTGTCTCTCTCAACAACGCTGCCAGACAAATGTAATTGTTTACATATCTTTAAATATCAACTCTGGTCATTTCTTATTATATTTGATTTCTTTTGTATATTTGTCGCTATTTTGTATTATCTATTCTAGTATATTGCCATTACCGAATCAACAATTGTTACGTTATTGTTACGTTATTTATGTTTTTTTAGTTATGCCGATTAAAACGAAATATAAAATAGTTATTTCTGAAATAGCGATTGCCATCTACGAAGCATAGGTTATGTCACCTAAAGAAAATCAGCTGTTATAACTAATTACCATTTTCTGGCGAGTGGCCTTAAATGTAATATGGAACAGGTAGTTTCATTTTCTGAAGTCTGCATTATAATATTGCAAACATATTTGCATGCATAACTTTAAAGGAGAACACATTTTATTTGTCATATGCCTTGAATGGATGTACAACATGAATGAAAGTACACGCACAACTTGTATTCAGATACATTATAACTATCTGGCCCATTAATTTACAAAAGACGTGGCTATTGTCTGGTCTACGAGATTCAACATTAAGGATAAAGTTCTAATAATTCAGACCAAGTCAAAACATTGGTCTCCCAACTTGTTATTGCAATAGAAATTTTGGAATTATACAATACTAGACTATGTGGTAAGTGATAAAAACGAATTCAGATTATGTCGATAGAAAGAAAAAGCGTTTCGATGCTTTCAAATGTGTGCAACGTGCTCTAAAACCCTAGTGAGTTTCAAGACGGCAAAATAATTATTATCGATTCTTTAGATTAACTAAATTCTTTTATCAACATATTGCGATGGAACGGCATGTAATTTAGCCATTTTATGAAATTAATCAAAATTATCTAAAAACTTGATAAAAAATGGAGCAAAACGTAGAGTCACTTTCACTTACCGAAGAGCTTAATAATATGGCGGCATCCTATACAGTGGAGAATTCTTTGACTGTGGAAAAGAAAATGACAAGCTATCCCTTACAAGAATTGCAACAAGAAACTAACGTTTGTAAATATCTAACTTTTCATGAATTTTACATTTAATAAAAGTAGTTTGTTCTGCAGAAAATCGATGGATTCTAAACGAAAAAATGACGAAATTATTAGGAACCCCATTGCTATGGTCGTGTTCACTATGTGCATTTTTTGTATCATTGATGCTTTAGGTTTTAAAAATCGGTGTTGGGAGGGTACATCTTGGGGGGGGGGGGTCAGTAGCTAAATATAGAAGAGGCCTCAGATCACAAATTCAAAATGAAATAATATTGATGCATACGCCTGACGTTTGGAGACTTATAATGAAAACACAGTAAGAAATGGTATTATATTTGTTAATAACTCTAGTGGCCTAATTTGTTGACATACTCAATATCAATGGAAAAAAGAAAGTATTTGCAATGACTCGTAGACTAGCTCAAAAACTTACATTTTTTGAGGTTGACATTTTTAGTAAATTTTTAAGTCTTATTTTTCTGTAATTGTTGCAGGAAATGATAGTAGAAAACTTGCAAATAATAAAATCATATTACATTTTTGATAAGTTTGCATTCCTTTAGAAACAAAAATGTGGAAAGATTTCCTCTCTGAAAAAGTCTTCCAAGATAAACAGTAAGCGTCCACAGTTTTTAGGTGGGTAACGATTGTTCTGATAAAGGATGACGGTTAGAGTATTAGCTGCAACATCGTTTAACAGCTAATGACCAGTTAACCTAATCACTCCATCTACAACTCTTTCCTATCCCCCGTCTCGTAGTACCAAGTGTAATTTGTAGAAACCTGAGTACATGTTGAAGCAAAAAGAAAAGCATAATGAAAAATATCTCGCTGCTAGACCGTTTGCCAAAACAAGTTGTAAGCGTGAAATCAAACAGAGCAACACATCTAAAACAGATGCAGCCCGGCATGTATACCACAATCTGCCATTTTAAAGATAAAATACCGTAATCTGCCATTTTGATAAAAACCAAAAATACAACTGGTGAATCATACCAATTCCAAGAGGGAGTGTAAGTAAAATAATGCATGTTACAGAGATTTTACAATATTTCCAGCTTATGTTAACCGTTCTTGTATGAAGATGAGAAGGACAGTACAACAAGAAATTATTCTTCCACTTAAGGAAATAAAACAGCCCAAAAACACAAGAATGTCAAATTTAACAAAACGACGCTGCGTCCTCTAACGCTGTTAATATCCCCCTTTACTAAGACTAAGTCAATACCTACACACGCACGTAAACACGTATTTGAAAGTGCACGAACCCTGTGTAATTTCTTTGACCAGTATGCGTTGAAGTACTCTGAAGGCTATGAATAAATAAATTCATCTATTAACGTTTGCGCAATACTGATACCAATTAGATCAAGCAATTAGAAGAATATAACACTATATTTGAAGGTCAATCAGATATATATATATATATATATATATATATATATATATATATATATATATATATATATATATATATATATAATACCGTAATCTGCCATTTTCATGAAAACGAAAAACACAACTGTTTTTATATATATATATATATATATATATATATATATATATATATATATATATATATATATATATATATATATATATATCGTTATGTACAAAATGGTTACTGTTCGATGCAAATTGATTTTAGACGGTAATATTTTTTTCTTATCTGTTATTACTTAACTGAAATAGTGTCATATAATTGGATCAACTTATCTGTAACATTAATTCTCCTTTCAGCTGAGTGAAAGCAATCTCAGATTAAGAGTGTATAAGCTACGCCTAGAAAAGAAAACAACCGGAAATGTTTCTCCGTTCTGGATACAGTGCTCCCTTAACGTGGCATTGAATACGGAAAACTTATATAAAGAATTCTGCTTGCTATCCGGAGAATGCTGATTGACAGAAATACAATACTTTGTAACTGGAAATTTATTTGGGCGGTCCTTGTACTATTTAAAAGACAAAAATCTTTTCTACGTTGAACGTAATAATGTCTAGTTATCTGAACGTTTTCAGCAATGTTTATGCTAGATGTTTAGACAGCTATCAATTTAAGGAAACGTCGGCATAACAAAATGAATAGTTTTCAGTTTTATTCCCGCTGCTGTCAAAATTATAGGCAGACATGGTTGTCTATGATATTAAAACAGTTTTCATTATATCAATGATGCGTAGAACATTTGTCTGACAAAAAATTAGAATTATAGGATAAATCATCAAAATCAACATGTCGAACATATCACGTAACATCAATTTCGAGGAATTCAACCAGACCAAAGTGAACCAATCATCAAACAATGAGACGGTTGATAATGGACGCGACATGTTTCTCGCACAATGTGAAATAGCGGTGCAAGGTGTGATTTTTGCAGTAGCAGTCTTGGGGAATGTCTCTGTGCTCATAACTTTGTTCCAGATGAAGAAGAATTTGACCCGCATGCAACGGCTGATGGCCCACTTAGCAATGGCAGATCTCTTTGTTGCTTTCGGAAGTTTGTTTCCCCAACTCATGTGGGACATTATCTATCCATTCCAAGGAGGCGAGGTTCTATGTAAAATAGTCAAATATCTTCAAGTGGCAACTATTTATGCTGCTTCCTATATTCTAGTGGTCACTGCCATTGACCGTTTAATCGCAATATGCTATCCATTTCTTAGTCATACATGGCCGAATAGGAGGACTGATCAAATGGTAGGAATAGCCTGGATATTGTCTTTCTTTCTAAGTATCCCGCAAATGATTATATTTTCAATGCAGTGGACAATGTATAATACATTTGACTGTTGGGCATCATTCAATCCTGTGTGGACCGCTACCTTGTATACGACAATCTTTACAATCCTTGTTTACATTTTTCCAACGCTTATACTGGGGTATTGCTATGGAAGAATATGCGTGGCTGTATGGACCAGTGGTCGTGTCGGATTTCAGCTTGGACAAAGAATGAAAAATATGGACAATTGTACGACAATAAATACCTCCGGCAGTAGTATTACAAATGATTTGTCCGGGAGAGAACGTATCGCCTCACGCACTGTGGCAGGTCTAAGTGTTGCTGACAAACCAAGGCACCGAAGGGGAAAGGAAAGAAAAATGTTACCGCCAAAAGCGAAGATTTCTTCTAAGAAGGTGAAGACGATTAAATTGACAATGACTGTCGTCTGCTGTTATTTCGTCTGTTGGTCACCATTTTTCATAGCTCAGCTTTGGGTGGCATATGACGAAAATGCGCCAATTACAGGTAAATGTAGCCTCAATGTTTCTTTTTATATTTCTTCTCTGCATCCGTCAATGAACCTGCTAATTTTCTAAAAGGAATAAAACGCTATACACAAATCGTACATCAAGCGAATTAGAAACCTTTAAAGTACATTTTACCTTTCTGATGCAGTTCTTTTCGATTGGATTTCTTGTTTGATTAGACAAGAAAAATACTTGGTTTCTTTATTTTATATTAGAAAGACTTCAAGAAAGATTTCTAGCATTATTATCCTCACTAGAAAGGAACGGTTTGCCTATAGTTACTAAGGAATATTGTTTCGAAAAACGATCTAAAAAAAATCCCTACTGTGAATTTCAGCATAATACATATATTCACATAAATATGATGGCACAATCCCTCTCATGACGTGTTGCTGGCATTGCATCAGTTACAGTAAGTATCGGACAGAGTAGCAATATGACCTAGTGTAACTATGCAAAACAGTAAATATTGGACAGAGTAGTAATATGACCTAGTTGAACTATACAAGAGAGTATGTATACATCCTTAATAATTTAAACTCTAACAAGTATGCCGGACCTGATAATCATAAATAGTACCATATCTCGCCAACATGTGAACGAAGCATGACGAGAAATAGATATAAAGTCTATTTATTTCAAATGCACACGAAAACTTGAAACATAAATTGATTTTATAATCGTCATCGTAATAAAAATAAAAACATAGCATAATAATTTGATTTTTCAATTTGGCAGGTGAATATATATTGTGTGAAAAACTCATCGACATCACGATTTTTAACTATGTAAGCATTGTTGCAATCAGTATCTCATGCACATGCGATGCAAAAGACGTTTATTATTTAGACCAACAAATCTGCGTAGAAAACAAATTTGCCGCTAGCTTTTGTAACATTTATGCTGGATGCTACGGTCAGACTTCAACACCTGCATGTTTTTTTTCTGAAGATACTATTTCAGAAACATTCGTAAATATGCCGGATTTGAGCGATTTTTCCGCAACAATGGGATATACTTCCAGTCGAAGTGTTGGTTATTGGATGATAGACACATTCCATGGGACAAAGAGATGGGATCAAATATACTTTTTTTATAGTTATAAACCTTGTCCTTTCACAACTTAGGTAATTTATCGCATGTAATGTTCCCCGCTGAATAACGATCTGGCCCTGTCGCAGTTTCAAAAGGCATCTCGAAATTCGATACTGAATGTTACTGATTTGTCAGTAACAATAATTTCACATGAGATTTGTAGGCAACAGGGACTACCATTGGAAAAAATTACATTTTCCTGTCGATTTATTTAGTGTTGGAAGAAATTGTGATATTAATCATTTCTGTAATCCCATCGGACGAAAAGATAGCATCAAATATACATTAGTAGTGAAGTGGGATACCCTAGCGTCAATGGGAATTAGCATTACAGACCCCCCTTGGGACAATCTAGCGTCAATGGAAAATTAACATGGAGAAAAATCGTGGGACAATCTAGCGTCAAGGGGAATTTAAGATGGGAATAAATCGTGGGACTGTCTAGCGTCAAGGGGAATTGAATATGGGATTTTTTTTAAAAAAAAAAAATTTTTTTTAAATTTAAATTTAAATTTAAATTTAAAAAAAGGGGTAGGCAATGGAAAGGCTATCTCTTTTCGAGAAATATGGCTGGCCCTGAAAAGGGCCTTTGGTTTTTCTTCTTCTTCTTCTTTTAACTTCTTAACTTCTTCCACCATCCTCTTATTTTCTCCATCATTCCTTTCTTCTTTTTCTTTTCTGTTTCCGGCAGCCAGTCCGGGTGGCCCATGGCCCGGAACTTCTCTTGGATTTTCATCCAGTTTGTGTTCAGTTTTTCGAATTCATCATTTTTTTTTCTATTTTCTTCTTCTTTTCTTTCCTTTGACCACTTTTCTTTGATCTTCTTGACCTCTTCGGTCAGCACATTCCTCATTAGTTCTTCAGCTTTCTTAAGTTTTTCTAACCCCCACTTCGCGAAACACCAATCTGTCCATTCTACAATGTCTTCTAGAAAGCACCTTGCACTCGTCACATGATCTATCGCTTCTTTTAACTTACCCACTTTGACATACGGTGGGTTAATTAAACCTCTGATTCTCTTCTCCTCATCCTCTATCATTTCTTTTACAATATTTACGGATAAGTGGAGGCTGGTTACTTGTCTTGAGACGAAGTCTTTTGTCACTGCATACCTCCATTCCTGTTCAACCCTTTCTACTACACTCAATCCATCCACCATCCAATACCAACTTCCCATAAGATCGTTGTATAAAGCTGAAGCTGCTGGCATCTTCTTGTTTGCTTATTCCGTAGAATGGGTTCCAATGGCCAACACTGTTAGTTTTATACTGAAAGCGCGTACGTGAAGGAAAACATCCCCTAAAACATAAAATTGATCTTACCTAGATCATGACCCAACAACGCGCGGACGTGAAGGAAAACATCCCCTACTTTCTCATTTCATATAATAAAACCCTAACTATACTCTTCACATACGCTAAGAAACAATAAATAAACCCATAATCTACTATTCACACAAACATACCTGAGCTCTTATAAACACTAACACACCAACACATACCCTCACACAATGAAAAAAGAGTTAGTGTTTATATTCACACTACTCTACCTACACACATTGGCAAATTGATAGTTATTTCTTTTCTAGAGTATTGGGTAGCCCTGAAAAGGGCTGTTTGTTTTTTTTTTTTGAACTCCAGATGCACCTATCTAATGGTTGCACCTTCCAGGCCTGGCGCCACACACGCATCTTTGACTCCAGTCTCTTTTTACTTTTTGTCTTGAGAGTGCAGAGGCGGGATGATTCGCTTCAGCACCCCAATCCTCTGTCTCGGGAATATTGTATGACATCCTCTCTCCTATTTTCTTTTCCTCTTCTTCCCTCTCTCTTCTCTCCTCCTCTTCCTTCTTTATTCTTGCTTCTTCTACGATAGCCTCCGCTGATAGTTCGTTTACTATGCGCCTGGCATATTCCAGGTGCATCTGGAGTTCTAACAGTTTCACAATTCTGGTGTTCATTCTTCTGGCGGTGTTGATCAATCAACAAGGGTAGCTAGACTGCCGAGCGAGTTTCAATTTATACTGAAAGCGCGGACGTGAAGGAAAACATCCCCCTAAAAACATAAAATCGATCTTACCTAGATCATGACCAAAAAACAACAACGCGCGGACCTAAAAGAAACACTCACTCACTTTTTATGCTACCCATCACTATTTTAAATTTTTTTATAAATCACTTCAATAGACTATCCACATACGCAAAGCAATCCAATCTAACTCCAAATATACACCTCAAACACCAAAAAAGACATCATTTTAATCTACTATCCACACCAACTTACGTGAGCACTTACAAACACAAACACACAAACACATACCCTCACATTTTTATAAAAGAGTTAGTGTTTATTTTCACACTACTCTACCTACACACATTGGCAAATCGATCGTTATTTCTTTTCTAGAGTATTGGGGTAGCCCTGAAAAGGGCTGTTTTTTTGTTTGCTATGGCATTCTTTTTTTTAGTTTCTAAGAATGCGATGTCCTCTGAGGATGGACTTTCTGGCGATAGGTCTGCTTCTTCGGAAAGAGAAGAAGAACTCTTTGGTGTCGATACGGCAATCGACATAGCCTCTGTCAGCTTCAGGTTGCTGCTGCTGTAGTTGCTGTTGTTGCTGCTGTTGCTGCTGTCTCTGAAGTCTGTACTTCTCTGTCCATTCTTCTTTTTCCCTGTTCATTTCTTCTCTGAAGAGCTCTTCTATCAGGTCTTCAGTGATTTTTAACATTCTCACATTCTCTATTTCTTCTGGCTTCGGTATCAGACTGTGTCTGACCCTATGCAAATTCACGTAGGCTTCGTTGAGTTTAGCTAGTTTGGAGCACATCTTCGTAGGAGGATGAGTCGACAATGGATGGTTAGACTGGAAACAACCCCGGTTCTTAAAGTCAAAGCGCGGACGTGAAGGAAAACATCCCCCACACGGTTTTCGAGTCGCAACGTTCAGTGAGTGTCATGAGAGGGATAGTAAGAAATGAAAGAGCATCAATTCAACATTCTTATAGCTAAACAAACCACAAAGGCATTTTTTTCAAAAGACAACATTTTTTATTCAAAAATCACTTAACACTAAACAACAACTCTAACATTTTTAACAATAATTCAACACTATAACATCAAACAATTTTTTTCAAATCACAAACATTTTTTTCTCAATGGACAATCTACTTTAAACAGGGCTGACAACGTTGTGAATGAAATTGTGATTTCCACTGTTGGAAATCATTAGGCTATTGATGGACACTACGTTTCCTAGCTTGAGACAAAAGATAAGCATAATGGTCACAAAACCATCGATCTACTTTCACATCATTTCTTGAAGAAGAACGAGGATCGAAATGAGTCACTAAATGTTCTAAGGAATAGCCCAGCTGCGATGATGCAGAAAATACACACAATATTGTCCACACACCAAGGAATCTGTGCCTTGTAATTTCACATTATTGAATCGGGTGGTTTGAGCATTTCTTCTCATAAAGTCAATGATATCGTCTTCCAAAGGGGGCAATCCGTACGAATCGAAATATTCCACACATCCTTCTTGAGGAAAGTAGACGGCTACCCAGTGGGTTCCTGGGAGATGACTGTCGTCCGTGTTGATCACGTAAGCTTGATGGTCTTTAGGTTTGCGATGAGGGAGTTCATCTTTAGCACAGACGACAGGATTCCAAGAAGCCGTATACGAACTGTGGTTCAAAAGGTAATAAAGTTCCCAGGTATCCATTGTTTTGTGTGTGCTTTTTTCTTCTTCACAGGTAATAATAAGTGGTCAATTCGATCCTGACTTTTTGCTTGAAAATGTCTTACGAATAAACGGTTATTCGTTCTGTTTCCTCACTCTGATTCAGGAGAGCTTCGATACGATGGATCTCTTGAGTGGTTAATGGTGGACAAGAATGTTCACGCAAGTCTTTATACCACTGGTGCAACACGTCTTTGTCCGAGATGAGACTCCAAGCTTCGTCCAGATATTCGTCCAATTTTTCTTCTTGACTCAGCATCAGGCATTTATCGTGTTGAATTTGACTAGGATGATCGTTTTGACATCCATAGCAATTTTTCTTGATCAATTCCGTCATTTTGTCGACTAAGTGTTTGGCAAAACAGGAGACTAAATGGGCTTCTTGTTCTGGCCATCTCGATTTCATCATGATCACTTCTTCTTCCAGAGTCTCCTCACATTTCATGTCCAAAGTTTCTCCACTAGGTAAAGAGGGATAACAGTCTTCCATGGCTTCTAATAATCTAGAATGACTTCTCTCAAACTGTTGATTTCTATGGTATTATCGAATTCTGCATACAGGATGACGTTCACTGTCGCTGGCAGTGCTTCTGCAAACTGAAGTTCCACACGAATCTGGCCAGATTTTATAGGGTGGAAATGTCCCTCGTCGCTGCCTTGGTCTGGAGTGAAATCGAAAGCCCACAAAGCATAGCCTCCTGCATAATCCTTGTACGTAATGCCGTGACTGGTGTTGGTTCCTAACTGTCCGGTAGCTTCGTACAGGGACAAGTACGATCTCAAATAATTCTTCGCAGCACCAAAGTTAGGCTCGAAAGGTCGGGTACACAAGGTCTTGCCATCGCGACTGACTTCGATCTTGGACACATTGTAATGTTGAAACTCAAAAGGATTTTGATCGTGGACTCCATTGAAGGCTGAATTCCTGACGATACCAACAATCAAACGTTTGGGTAACTGTCCTTGGAACAGATGATCTTCGATCATAGATCGCTGTCCAGTGGGAATGGTGAACGTTTTCACTTCTACGCGTCGTATCGGATACTTGGCGGTCGTTCTGCTCAATGTCTGACTGATGTCGTTACCTACTTTAGGCAACACTTCCACACGACGCACGTAGAGTCTGGCTTCTTGGATGATAGTTTTGTATTCATTGGCATGGGCCATCAAATGGAAAGCGGCACTGCTACGATTCAGTTCTCTTTCTCAATAATCGAAAACGTCTAAGTCTCGAACGGTTCTTCTTTTCTTGGCCTTTCTAGCTTGAAGTCTGGTGAAAGGGTATTTTCTTTGTCGTCGTCTCTTTCTGCCTTGTCCTTGCTGAATGCCTGACTCGGTAGCGTGCAGGGCATTTATAGGTGTGTCTCGTCGACCCAAAATGTCTTTGCCCGTTTGCAGCAAGACATTTTTGCCTGCCCTCATGAAGGCTTCTTTAGGGTTTTGTTTGTCGATGATGACATTTTGGAGAAATTCTTTGCCTTGCGTCAGTGCCGCATCTTTCAAGGTGTGCAATCCGCGTGTCACCATCGGTTTCAACACCGGGGCCACCGAACGAAAGGCCCATTTAACTCAAATTGGCAATGGCTGCCCCGATGACACAATACACCACGAAGATTTGGCAGAAAAAGACGATTTGCGTTTTAGGCACACGTTCTCCACACCACACCCACAAGGGTTGTTTTTGTAAATCTTGCACAGAAGAACTGGGTGAAGAAGGAGTGGTCGACGTAGCTGCGTCAGATGTGTGAAAGGGCATGATGGTCACTTCTTTTTATAGTCGATGACTTGCGAAGCGTCGATCCAAGAATCGAAACTGGGTGGATATCCTTTCCAACGTACTTTGACTTCTTTGACACGTCGTTTGCCCACTTTACGGGTTCTGCGTTCGAGAATGCTTTCGATGTCGTACACGTCGTCTTCTTTTTTGGTGACACGTTGTAACTCGGGCAAATAAAACGTTCCTTTGAGCACTTCTCCGTTCATGTCTTCCAATTTATAGACGGCAGGATGACGGCCATGCACTCGTCCAGTGACGCGAAACAATTCGGTCGTCCAGTTAGGTAAGTAACCTTTGTCAAAAGTGCGTTTGGTTTTGCCAATGCGCACCCAATCTCCTACGGTCAACTCTCCACTTTTCTTGGGGACAGCCCTCGTCGGGGACGTACCAAACAGGCGCTCAAACACCAGCACTTCGTTGTCGGGAGTCACGTCTTGCGGGGTACGTCCGATGCTTCGATGGTAAGATTGGTTGTACGCTTGCACCAGGTGCGGTAAGATGTCGATGTACTTCAGAGTGTGGTGATGCGTAAAATATTTCCACATGCGTTCTTTCAAAGTGCGTTGAAAACGTTCCACGATGCTGGCTTTGGTTTCGGGATTCTCGGTGGTAAAAAAATGAATGTCACGTTTCTTTAATTCTTTTTGGAAAGCTTGGTTCAGAAATTCGGTGCCTTTGTCCGTTTGCCATCGAAGAGGGTGACGACCGCTTTGTTTCAACACCCGTTGCAGGGCTCGCACTAACTCGCTGCTGGATTTGGAAGTCAAGGGCACGACCCAGGCAAATTTGGAAAAGACGTCGATGACACAAAACAAATATTTGTAGCCACGACTGTAGCTGGCCAAGTGAGAGACATCGGCTAAATCGGCTTGCCATTGATGATCGATGCCTTCCACTCGGGTGCGACTTCTGGCAAACTTGCGTCGAATGGGTTTGTGTAAAGTGTAGGTAGCTTGTTCTTGTAACCATCGTTGCACTTGAAGTAAACGGAGACTTTTCAGTCGAGTTTTGGCAGCACGATACAATTTTTGAACTCCTGCGTAACCTGCAGGATGAGAGGGATCGTAGTAAATGCTGGCTAAGACTTTTTCCATTTTGTTGGTGTGTTAATAAGTCACCCACTCTTCGGTGATGCTACTTTGGGTGGGACGAAAGGGTGGTTTGGATACGGATTTACGTGTCCGATGGGCTACGGGAGTAGAAGTCGAAGGTAGTGGTGGTGGAGGTGGAGGTGGCAATGGAATGGCTTTGGTTTTCTTTTCTTTTTTCACTTCTGGTTTCCGTTCTTTCTTTTTCACTTCTGTCGAAGGAGGCGTGGACATCATCTTTTTAACCCAAGCTTTCATTTCTTCTCGTTGGGTGTGGGGGACGGGGTCAACAAGGATGCTGCAATCTTACTCGAAATGGGAGCTGCTGACGGTGTTTGAAACACTTCGCGCATCTCTTCTTCCTCAGGTCTTTGTGGGGTAGCATCTCTGGTGACCCTTGGGGATGGCAGTGGTGGTGGTAATGATGATGATGGTGCTGGACTTTTCATCAAGGTCTTAAAATCTTTCAGAGTGGGTAGAGCTGTTTCGTCTAAAGCTTTCTGGTGAAAGAGTTGCAGTCGTTGCAAGAGTTGACCGTACTTTTGCGATTTTTCTGTTTCGGACAAATCTTGGCGATCCATCAAGGACTGCAATTCGTGTTGTAACTGGGACATCTCGCTCAAATTGGGATTAGGAGGCAAATGCGGGGTGCGTTGTTCTTGCCACCGATGGTATTCCATCCATCGTTTGTAAGGCACTAAAGCTAGTTTTCGTCCTTCCATGGGGTTGTCAGGGGTGGATTCTGAGATCTTGGGACTTCCGATGGCCTTTTTATCTTGCTCCCACCAGTCCTCCCAACATGGTTCCCAAGACTCCTTTCAGTATGGGGCCTAACAAGAGAGGTAAAATGCCTCCACGTTGGACCAACATCTTCTTTTTTTGACGAATGGGAATTTTCTTTTGAACCATTTTCCGAAGAACGTGACGATGTTTGCCTAAGCATTGTTTCTGGTGTTTGGACAAAGGGATCGTGCCTTTCAAAACGTTCAAACAGCATTCGCACACGGTATCGATGACCTCTTTGGAGGCCGTTTGAATGAGTTTTTTTTCGTAGGGGTGGAGAAGCTTTGGACAGGACAGATAACATGTCCCCATGTTTGGCTAAACGTGGTGGCAGTCCTTTCCTTTTCTTTCCTTGGGGTTTTCTGGAGGGTGACATTTTTCCTTGTGGGTTCCGGGACATTCACCGAACAGACACTAACGTCGGTGACTTAACGCACACCCTTTTATCTTTTTTTTTGGGACTATCGCTTTGTCATAAAGGTGACAATGTTTTTCCCAAAATCGCCAAGGAATCCTCCCCTTTGTTGACGCCTCTTTTTCTTGGAACGACTGTGTCTTTTCTTAGGGTAATGTCGATGCTTGGCTAAGCGCTTTGTCGGATGACGCGTCTGCCTTTGTCTCTTTCTTTTGTGGCTTCTTGGAGGTGACATCTTTTACACGTTCACTGATACCCCGACTTGGTCACAGGCCTTTTTTATACTGGAACGCGTCGCCACTGATTGTCTTTACGTCGTATCAGTTTGAGGACAGGCATGACACGTCGTGCAGGGGTACGCAACGGACTAAATCGAGCCAGTTCTTGTTTGGACAAATCCAGTAAACTTTGTAACATGCCCGATCTTTCATGGACTTTGATTTTGGGAGAAGGTACTTTGTGAGCAGCAGCCACTGCCGCTAAATTGGAAGGTCCTGCCACTGGGGAAGTTCTTTTGGGGGTCATCAACGGAGAAGTTCTTGGTGTGATCAACGTCTCCAAGTACTCTTCAGTTCCTGGTGACATCAACGGAGAAGTGGATAAACGTGAGGCTGCCGGAGACGCAGTCACCGCTGTGGCAGGTCGTGGTTTGCGAGTGTAAGGTTGCGTCCTGGCCGAAGTGCCTCTCTTGCGACTAGTTTTCTTCTGTGGACTTTTCTTTTTCTGGGGACTTTTTTCTGTTTCTTTTTCTGGGGGCTTCTTTTCTTTTTCCGGGATGGTGTCTGGTAAGAGGAGGGTCCTGCCACTGGAGAAGTTATTCTTCTTGGGGACCTGGTCTTTTTCTTTTTCTTCTTGGGGCTTCGTTGGACTTTTGCCTTGGGGATAACTTTGGGGGCATTAGGATCCCATCTTAAGAGTGAGCGAATGATGACCCCTCCTAGAGTACCGCTCCCTCCAGGTTTCAAAATGATTTGTTTTTTGGTTTGAGAATCGATGCGGAGATCGGCCAGTTGGACCAAAGCAACTTTGTTTCGATCGAAAAAGCGTTGGGTTTGATGAGGAATCTGAATGATTCCTTGGAGTATTTGACGTGCTGTCACCGTGAACCATCGTAAGACTTCTTTGAGACTAGCTTCTAAGACACGAGCTCGTGTTTGTGGATTTTTTTCTCGACTGATGCCATACAAGGCAAGAATCAATTTGACGGGAAGATGCGACTGAAGGGACGTCATGTTCACACTGTGTGAGACAGACGAAAAAGGGTCTGAGGTTTTTATAGATTTTTTTTTATGGGGAGTGAAATGAAGTCGAGGACGGAGACGTGTACAGGACAGGCCCTCCGTCTTGGCACCAGTGGTGAAACAAGTGGGTACGAAATCGCAAATCCTCGGGGGTCGTAGGTTTCAAATCGACGAGTAAATAGGCGTGTGGCGTTTGAGTGGCATCGTCGTACGCCTGAGTCAGCCAAGGCGTTCCTAACTGTTTGGCTAAGACTTGCACTTGCGATTTATCTCGAGGACTTTTAAACAAGACCACGTAATGCGCATTGAGACTGATGGTGCGATGGGCTTTACTTTGTTGAAACAAATTTTGGGTGATGTAAATGACACCGGCATTACGGTGATGCCCTTTGCGCGTGAACCACAATTTAATTTCTTCTTCGTCTTCTCCTAACATGTCGTCGAAAATGACCAAATGGGTTTGACGGGAGTCAGAGACGATGCCGTCGTCTTCTTTAGGAATGCCTTCCACAAACACGATGGAATCGCCTTGACTTTCTCGCAAGAGGCTGTACGCCGATTGCCACTCTTTGTAACACCACACGATCCGTTGAGGTGGCCGATCGATCAAATGATGTTTATGTTCGATCAAACGTTTGGCGAATTCGGTTTTGCCAGAACCGCTAGGTCCAGCAATGAGCATGTTAAAGGGATGGCGAAGATACAAAGCCTCCCAACTAGCACGATCTAAGTGTTCGTCGATGACTTTGACAGTAGAGGAAGAGGGAGCAGAGACAGTAGAGGTAGCCATGGTGTGAGAAATGTCACTTGTGACACGAAAACAAACAAGACAAGAGTTTATATACTTTTTCAGAACACGTTTATTGAATGTTTTTTTTCAAACATGAATACGAAAGACAAAAATACATAAAAGCCAAAGGCTTAAGTACAAGGATAAAAGGCACATGATAACGATGAACGTGGACTAAACACAAGTGTCTGTACAACATATTTTGGGTAATGTTCTAACCAGTTCTATAGTAGGGGGTAAGGTCACACAAGTGTCCTCCCGAAAGGGTCTTTCAGGTCTGTCCACGACAGTCCTGTCCTGGGTGACGGGTTCTTCTGGCACCGTCACTAACACGGGTTGAAAAGTAACTTTTTTCCTTGAACAACTCTCGTGCATACTGGGCCACTTCTGGGGTCCAAGCCTGAAAACCCCATTCTTTCCAGGCACGGACATCTGTCCAATGGGGATGTAAGTCACTAGCTACACACACATCGTCATACACGTCTTGGGTAGCTAAAAGTTGACGAATCTTTTTTTCCTGTTGAGGTCGAGAAGTATCCAGATGAAAACGCAAGGCTTTGAGCAAAAGGAGTTTTTCGTGACCATTTAAGGCCATTGAGGTGGTAAGTAGTGATCTTAAAGAGTCCACAAAGAATCGGCTGGTAAACGAAATCCCAGAAAACAAGTCACTAAGACACACACCACTTGTCGTCCCAAATTGAATGGATACAGTTCTTGTAATAATTGATGATAATGATCCACGGTTTGAATATGGTCATTGAGTTCCTTCCACGGAATCTGTTGAATGATATGTGACATAATCCGTGGCATGGCAACTTGATTTTATAGTGTCTTTGTTTCGGAAGCAATAAAGGTAATTTCTAACCAAACACGTTCGTTCTCCAGTAGGGAATTTAAATGTTACATACTGTAACTGAAACGTCAGAGTTTGTCTAGATGTTTCGTCTTTTTCTAAGCAGATTCCATGTAACAAATGTTGGTAATCCTTTAACTCGTCTTCCTCAATACGTTGCAGTAAGTGAATCTCTAAGTAACCAAAATTACGAACGTCTGGCCCATCATCATCATCATTCATATACTGAAAGTGTTCAACAAGGTCTGACCAGTGAAAAAATTTCTGACGAATCAGTCCTCTTATACCATTCAGGTACCAGTGGTTAAAGATCTGGTGACGTAACGGATGCAATTGTTCTTTACGTTTCACTTGTATTTTCACCAGCTCTCGGTAAATCCTTTCTCTCAACTCCTCAGGCAAGCCCAAAATGTTCTCTTGTAAAGTATCCATAAGTATATACACTGTTTTTGGAATCGTTGGGTGGTGGCCAATAGCCTCGTTTAACTTTGTGCCTAATGTAATATCCACTCATAATCAGTCTTCTTGTACTTTGGAACATAGCATAATTTAAAAACGGATGAATCACTTTGAGTTTGCGTTTCACTTGTATTTTGATCAGTTCTCGGTAAATGCGTTCTCTCAACTCCACAGGCAAAGCACGAATGTTCTCTAGCAAAGTATCCATGAATAGGTCATACTAAATCCTCTTTGGTCTGACACAAGAAATGTACTCTTTGCACAAACATGGTTTTACTTCAGTGTCGAATTTAAATCGTTGAGTCACTAATCTACACATTACAATTCGTTCAGAAGTTTCCTCTTTCACCAAGTTGACATTGTGTTCAAGATGTTGGTAATTCGTTAACTCTTCCTCTGGAATTCGATGCAGTACGTTTACAATGATGTAGGTAGAATCGTCCATACCAAACCAATTCAATTTAAAACAAGACGATCGTTCATCAATGTCTGTCCGATGAAATACTTTCAATTGAATCAATCCTTGTATAGCCTTCAGGTACCAGTGGTTCAAACACCGGTGACGTAACGGATGCAATTGTTCTTTACGTTTCACTTGTATTTTGACTAGTTCTCGATAAATGCGTTCTCTCAACTCCACAGGCAAAGCACGAATGTTCTCTTGTAAAGTATCCATGAACAGATTATTATGGTAAGAAGTTACTTCAATGTCTCGGTCCCACTAAAGGTAAGTAATGACAATTCGGTGACCATCGAGCATGTTCAACGTAGGCCGAATCTTGCGGTTCCCAGTGGTGAAGTGACACACCGCAACTGAAGCACTTGACTTTATCTCCTTCGCCCAAGTAGAAAAATCCGGCTCTGGATAATTCTTCAGGGGTCGGTCCTCCCAGATACTTAGGCCATTTTCCTTTGAACGATTGAAGACGATTTTCAAAGTCGCAGTATTCCGACAAACGCACAGGAAACGAATATTCGTCTTTCACAGGTTCGTTTCGATGAGGGTTGAGTGACATGGGCAGGAGTTTGCTCAGGGCTGGATGACATCCGTAGGGAGGTAAACGTGAAGGTCGACATTCCCCTTTAAACCCGGTAAAATGTCTAAGAGGACGAGCGGCATCGCTTTCGCATCCCTCAGGTTTGACACGCACAGCATCACTTTCCATGATAGGGGCAGTGAGAACAAAGTTCCCATGATGCTTTACGGCATCGCTCAGGTCACAAGGTACAGCATCGTATCCATCGCAAGGCTCACAATCGCACTCGTCTGCAAACTCCGTTACGCAATTACAATGGTAACCACATGGACAATCGCAGTTTCCTTCCGGACATTTTCCGTCGCAATGTCTGGGTCTTATCCATCCAGTATTAGTCACACTAGAGGAGGATACAACTTTTTTACAATCCCCAAACTGGAACGATGTCTCTTTCAAAGTATTCATCTTGTTCGCTCGGTCTTGGTAGTCACAATGAACTATCGATCTTGACCATAGCCCCCTTTTTATACTAGCCTCAATGCAGTCTCCAGCTTGTACATCTTTCCTTTTTTACATTTTTTATGTCTTGTTCTGGAAGGTACCGTCTCTAAGGTACCGTCAACATTGTACCGTAGTGTGATGGGTGGAAAGGCCATAGAAAGGTAAGGGCAGTGCGGAGACCATCGAGTATGTTCCAGAATAGCTGAATCTTTATAGATACATAGATCCATTCGTAACTTCAGTCCGCAAGCAAAACACTGTACCTCGTATCCCAATCCTGACTCAGGTCCCAAGTAGACAAATCCTGTTCTAGCTAAAACATGCGAAGAAGGTAATCCTTCCCTATCCATAAGCCATTTCTGAAACGTGTCCAATCGACGGGCACAGTCACAATAGTCAGGTAAGAAGACTGGAAAATGGTAGGGTTTGAACTTGGAGTTCTCATCGGGTTTCTCACTCGATTCTTGCTGTGGCGAAGTCATCTTTCTGGTGGGGTAACTATCCTCTTACAACCAATGTTTTATACCAACATGTCCATACGGTAAGGGGAAATGATTGGGAAGTCGCACTCGCTTCTGGTACACGATTTGATAGACTTTTTCCAAGGGTCGACTGACGATGTGGTGAGTGGGTAAACGTACAATATTGTTCGGTTGATAGGTGGTCACTTTAAAGTTTCCATCCTCTCCCGATTGCAAGGCTTCTTTCAATACCCCAAAGTTGACCACTCGACTGGTACGATAATTCAGAGTCAGTCCTTTCACTTTGCACGTCGTGTGCACTTCTCCTTGTTTGTCCCGGTATTGGTAGCCGTAATTTTTGGGACCGCCACTGACGAAACTTAGAATCTTGTCGTCGGGATGCTCGTCTGTCCAGGCTCCTAAACGGTCTCCTTCGATGTCAGGGTGATGTTGAATCGGGTGATGGATGTAAATGCAACTGTCCGTGTCAAAGTACAGGACGCGTTCCCCTAACAGTTCTAAAACTTCGTACAATTTTAAGCGAGCATGGGCTGTCACGTAAGCCGCAATGATGACGTCTCCAAAAGGGTCGTCTTGTACAAAGTCCAGATCTTCTTCGTAATTGACCAAGATCAAATCCTCGCGAACGACGTCCACGTGTTTCATGTATTTGGTTTTGTCGTGAATCATCTGGAAGTAGCGGGAAGGTTCTGTCAAATATTCCGTCTTGGGTAAACACGGTCGTTGTGCCATTTTACCCCACAAGCAATTTAACATCACTTTGGCAAACGACCGCCTGCCTTCGTTTTTCTCGATGTGGTCTAAAGTGATGCCTTCTTGTTCGTAGTATTTCTCTTTGAATTGTATTTGGTCTTCGGGAGTGTGACACCAGGAAGGATAGCCGCTGGCTTCTTGCTTCAGTTTCAAAAAGGCATCCACGTAGTCGGCGAAAATGCCTTTCTGACTGGGATCACCCTTGTGGTATTGTTGTGTCTTGGGAAAGTGACAAATTTCGTACACTTCTAACAGTTGGCATCCCATGTCCAGAGCTTTGAACAATTCTACGCTGACCCAGGTTCCCGTCAAGGCACGTTCTTCCTGGCTGTGATGACAAGGCTGGTCCTGGTTGCACGTTTCGGCACAAGTACGGCACAAGGGAAACATGAGTTTGCCTTGACAATGGTGAGGTAAGACGGGATGGTATAGGTTCGTGGGAGGCAAAACTTTGCACTTGATCAAGCCTTCGTATTGTCGAATGTTTTTCAGGTCGATGTGTTCCGTTAACAATTGTGGGTGCCCTACAGGAAAGCGACAATATTTGCACACGTAGGGATACAGCGAACACACGTCCAAGTATTTGATTTCTTCTCCTTTCTCTTCGTCGGCTTGGTACAGCAAACAGGTGGCATTGGTCCTTCCTCCGTACAAACTATCCCTCGGGTTCAGCGGGTCCATGAACTGGTAACTTTCCACGAGACGTTTAAACTCGGGATCGGTTTTCATACGGTGATCGTACTCGTGTTCCCACATTTCCACCACTTGGTATCCTTGCTTTTCCAACTTCAGGCGTCGCTGACAAGTGTCCTGGTACAAGTCTTCCATGGTTCGTTGCAAAAACTAATTTTTAGTGCCACGGTCAGGGTAACAAACAGGACATCCGTGAAATAAGCAACCGTTAAACTCGTACACGATCTTGGGGTTTTCTAAGTCCCAGCCATCGACCGAATACGTTCCGATGGTCTTTTCGCCCCCTCCGTTGCGGGCATGCTGAATCCACTTGTCTTCCTTGTCGCACAAGTAATGTAACCAACGTAGGGCTTTGACCGAGTATTGACGTTTGACAAAGTGGGTCGTTTGAGGGCTGATGACAGCCACGGTGTTTTCAGGCATGAATCGTTGTCGATACACTAGGGAACACGCTTTGGCAATGGTGCAAGCTTCTTTCAAAGGATCGACCCCTCCGTGTTCCATGAACAGTTCTCGAAATTTTCCACAGCAACGCCGTAAAATGTCCACGTCGGAACGACAATACTTTAGCATTTCTTCCTGAAAGTCGAAAGGGTCCGAGGCGTGAATCTGGTACCAAGCGTAGAAAGCTTCTCGTTGTTCGGTACGCATGTTGTCGGGGTCGTAATAGTGAGCCTCAGGCAAATGGGGTAGAACGGCGTGTTGATTGGCTTCCGTATTGAAAAAGTGTGGAAAGTACCCTTTAGCCATTTCTGTCATTCCAAACGTTTTAGGCATTCGACTCAAAGGCATGGCCAAGTAACTCATCGAATCGTTAAACTGCACTTGTCCCACTTGCATGAAAATGATTTTGGCTCCGTTCAAAGTCACTTTAGGACGCTCGGTGCCTTGTTCCGTATAGTATCTGAGAAGAAACTGTCCATCGTATCCAGAAAAATTGTGAGCCATCACTGTGGCATGACGATGACAATCTCCGTAACGTTCGATGTCCTCTTGGCTCCACGTCTTGTCGACGGGGTCTAAGACCCATTGGGCAAAATCGGCTAACGTGTTTGGTCCCCGGAAGATTTTTTCACGTCCTCCAGGAATCTTGCTGCAGTGAGGGCAATGACTGAAGATAGGTTCTTGAATGCACTTCTCGCACGCTCGATGAGCCACGCAGAAATTAGGGATGTGAATGCCAGTCTCTTGCATGCATTCGAAATCGAAAAAGATGAAATTGCCTTTCTTCTTGTGACCGTCCTCTTTCTCTGGCGGGGGTTGGTATTTTTGCACGTAACATTCGTGTTCCAAGTCCACGATGTGGTGACAAATGTGACATTTTTTCTTTCCTCGACATACGTGTGCCTTGACATTGTTGGTAAGT